>JAMZEH010000073.1:3140000-3542500 GCA_024699665.1 Ostrea denselamellosa | reverse complement strand
GAAATTACGCCTCTGTATACATGGGAGGATGGGAACAAATTCTGTTTGAAAAATTGCCATTATTTTATGTACGATATATTGATGATATCTTTGTCATGTGGACGGGTACAGAGGAAGAACTAAAACAATTTCAAAAGACAGCGAATGAAATATATTCAAACATCGCACTCGACTTGCGTCTATCAACCACTAAAATTGATTTCCTTGATGTAGCCATCTCAACAACAGACGGAATCCTAACTACCGACTTGTAATGTAAACCTACGGACCTTGATAAAAGCTCCAACCACACCGAATCTAGAAAAAAATCCATTCCTTTTGGACTTGGACTCTGTGTACGTAGAAGAAACATATCAAACTCAGCGACGGAAAATAAAGAACAATTTGCGAAAACGCGGTTATGCTGATAACGATGTAGAAAAAGAGCTTGAAAAAGTAGATAAACTCGACCGATCGAACCTCCTAAACTACCGTATAAAGACAAAGCAGAGTAATCGTGTTCCTCTCGTGGTAAACTATTCTAAAGGGCTTCCTAATGTCCATAGAATTTTTAAAAACCGTCAAAAAATTCTAGAAAACTCTGACCGCCTCAAAAGTGCTTTTAATGATAGGTCCATCGTGGCCTTTAGAAGAGACAAAAATTTAGAAGACATTCTAGTACATGAGAAACATAATTTATTATCAAAAAAGAAAATTTGGGCGGACTATGTGCTAAAAAGTGTATTTTATGTCAATATGTCATTAAAACAAATCAATTTGAGAACTGTAACGGTAACAAATATCATATCAAAAATTATATCAATTATAAATCCAGCAATGTAGTTTATGGAGTGTTTTGCAAAAAATGCAAAAACTTAACTTCATTTTTGTTACTTTACTTAACGTATATTTTTGACGTGTATGTAAGTTTTGCGTTACGTTGCTATTATAACAGAGACTGATTTCTGTCCCTGATGAGAATCGAACCCGGGACCTCTAGCACAACAGCCCAGTGCTCTTTTTTTTTCTCTTTTTCTTTTCAGTCCAGTGCTCTACCGATCGAGCTAAAGGGTTAACCCACTAGCTCGTGGGTGGAAGGAAGGCCATGTATCTAACACTACCACACTATGATCAATAAACACGCCTGACGAAGACCGATAACACGGTCGAAATATTTCAGAAAAGTGTTTAGAGTGTTTGTTTATTTAACAATTGAAAAACACCTTTTAGCTGTTCATGGTCAATATGAACGGACTTGGATTTGAGACAAATTCTGTGAATCGCGCTAGCAATTCACAGAAAATTTGCCTTAAATCCATATCCGTTTATCCATGAACAGCTAAAAAGTGCTGTTCAATTGTTATATTTATATTCATTTACTGAAACACCGTTTCTTTAAAATATTTCCTGAAATAATCCACGGGTGGAGTTTGTTTGTTGGAACAGCGCGTGGAATGCGATCTTGCATGTCAAAATATAGTGCACAAAAAATGAACAAAATAAATACATTATCGGTTCAACAAATTTAATATTAGTAAGTGTTTTCATAAATGTCATCAATATTATAAACATCAAACTTCACTTGAGAACATTGCTTGTTGAAAAATCAAGCTGTCGCTATCGTGAAGAATTTTTGATCCCCACCCGAAATTGCGGAAGGTCGTTGTTCGGTCTGACTAGCGGGAAAATCACTAGCACGAGAAGTTGAAAGTGCAGCCATGGAAAGTAGAGTTGGAGAAAAACCCTGGCTTTGCAATGAAATTATTGTTAGTTTCAAGCGAGAACGTTGTGTTATTTTTTGGATTTTTGTTGACCCTGTGGAAGAGGATTCGAGAACAGCGACAGTTTGATTTTCAACGCGTTCTTGTTCGCACATGGTAGAAAGTGTGTGGCTCAAGGATTTTTCTTTTTTGAGATGTTGATGCAGTTCGAGTGTAAGAACGAAGTAAGGATTAATTCTTGTGCGAGGACCTAAACATTATGTATCTCGATTCGTATCCCTCGTCACTTAGCAATTGAATGTATTGGGGGGGGGGGGTGCGGCATTCCGAGATAAGTAATTTCATACAATTTTGATAATTTGCCTCTATGTTGTCGTTATTAAATACTATCTGGCCTACAATTTTGTCCAAATTTTCATCGTTGAAGTCTTCATTCATGAAGACGTCCATAATTTCTTGCTCTTGTCCTTCATCAAACTGTCCGTATTCGACCATTACTGCAAGTGTGCAGACGATTCCGTTACGATTGCATATTTATTATATTACAAACTGTTTAAAATATGAAACGGATCTGTTTATTACTGGAAAATTATTTTTATTGCATTCAGTACAATATCAATATTGCATTATCTAATCACATGGTGTTTATTTTTGATTTAATTGTAAAGTAGTTCCTGAAGACTACGCACTCGCAATATGTCGCGTGTTTCAAATCCTTTTTATTTTCCGTTCATAGTCAATATGAACGGATTGTGTCACGTGCAAAAATTGGTAGGTTCATGGAAACAATATTCTTTATATATATATATATATATATTGGCAATGACACACATACAGTATCCATACTGACAATAACAGCATATACAGATATTCACACTGACCTACCAAAATTACGTCTTTGCTATATAGAGAATATTTTGGAAAAATGCAAAAAAAAGCCTCCATTTACCTTCATATTGTCTAATTGTTGTTTAATGTATATCTCTAAGCCATTGTATTTCTGAAATCAACATTAATCTTTGTCTTCGTATTTTACAGATAAAAAATCTTAAATGAAAATGATGCTTTTAAAGTTGTTTTTTAGAGCTTTGTAAATTGTGTTGGTATCTCCATTTACGCACTTATTCAGTTTCAACACGTTATAAATATCATGAGAAAAACACTATTTCATAAACTTTTTTTATATTGCAAATGCTTTTTCTGAATTTGAAGAAAAAGTTGTGACAACATACAGTGATCAATCTCATAAATTTTATGAAGAAAACAAATTTGAGAGTTGGGCAAACACGAGAACCTCTGAGATCGGATGACTAGGAGGAGTGCTTCCTGTTGACCGGTCACATCCGCCGTGAACCCTAGATCTTGATCAGGTAAACAGTAATTCGTAGTCAAAATCAGTACCCGGTATGTAAGGAACAGCTAACAATTGGTGTGACACATGTCAAACAGCATTCGACATAATGACAGGCTGTATTTCAAATTAGACCATTATAAAGACCATAGAATTTGCGAAATGCTGACTTAAAACGAGGCTATTAAACCCACCTGTAACATCAACTTATTTGTCAGTAGTCTGCTTCGATCCCGTGGGGATCCGGGTTGTTAGAATAGATCCTCAGTACCCCGTGCTTGTCGTAAGAGGCGACTAAATGGTGCGGTCCTTCGGATGAGACCGCAAAAACCGAGGTCCCGTGTCACAGCAGGTGTGGCACGTAAAAGATCCCTCCCTGCTCAAAGGCCATAAGCGCCGAGCATAGGCCTAAATTTGCAGCCCTTCACCGGCAATGGTGACGTCTCCATATGAGTGAAAGATTCTCGAGCGGGACGTTAAACAATATTTAATCAATCAATCGATTTAGACAGAAAATGCTCTAGCATATTGAATCACTTCAGAGACACCAACATCGTATGCAGGTGATAGTGGAGAAGCTGAAGTCATCCCGTTGTCATAAAGTTGAGTTGTTAGTTTGTTGTTAACATCAATGTTCAGTGAAATATACAAATATGAAGCAGATTATGTGGATGACTCTGTGGTGTCTTTTATTTCAAGTTCTGTAGAATATATTGAATCGACATATGAATGAAAAGTGAGAATTGTTAATAGATAGAACGTCGTCAATGTATCTAAATGTCGGGTTGAAGGCCACAGCAAGTTAGTTTCCTTTGAATATATTCTGCCTCGTAAGAATAGCAAATAAAAGAGCATAATTCGTGTCATTTGGAATTCCAACAGACTGTTGGAAAACCTTATCACCAAAAACTACAAAGATATTGTCAATTAGGAACTCCAGCATCTTTTTAATATCAATTTCATAGTACTTGTGTGTAGAATCAGAGTGGTGTTTAACAAAGTAATTTTTGTTCACTGATCACAAGAATATTTATGAGTTTCATTTTATTGAAGCTGTCTGTGACATCAAAAAGACAAGTCTTTAATTTATCGTTAGGAATGGTGGTGTAGAGTGTTGAAAAGTCGTTTATTTTTTTTTATTTTTTTTTTTTTTTGGGGGGGGGGGGTCCATTGATTTTTGTGAAACAAGAAAAAACAGATATTCACGCTTTTATTCAAGAAACGATGCCTACAGGATATCTATGATACTACGTCATAGTATTTTGTCGTAATTTTTGGACTGGCAAGACAATCTTGGAAATGGATTTTATGGTGACAAAAATATGTGGTTTTACCTCAATTACTAGTGTCCCTCACCGACACCCAAGATTTTATGGCGTTCTAAACAACCCTAACTTTTAAGGAAGGTTTTTTAATTCATCTACGTTCTAGGCCCAAAAAAGCAATTTTGATTAAAATCAATGTCGTCTGCCGTCCTTTAACTTTCCACATTTCGACTTTTTCCATAAAACCACTGGGTTGTTGTCAACCAAACTTGGCAATAAGTATCCTTGATTTAAGAGAATTCGAAGTTGTTCAAAGCGATGTATTTTTTCCTTGAAAGGAGAGATATGTATAATTAGAAGACAATGATAATAACGTTAAACGCAAAAGATCTAAGATTTTGGTTAAAACTTTGTACCAAACAGGTTTTATAATCAAAGATTATAAATAGAAAATCAGAAAAAGTTCCTCGGAATGTTTACATACACAATGGATACGATAATAAATATAAACCTATTCACTGTTGTGTGTCTTGCTATCTCATTAATTATGCATCGTGTTTGTTTCCGAAGATTGCCGACACAGCGTGTGCGATGATATGGATGACGAGGTAAGCACGTATATCGGTATGACTTTGCAGTTGATGAACGTCCTTGAATTCATTCCCATGGTCGATTTCACATCCAGTATTTATCCTCGATTTGTGATGTGGTTTGCACATCGTAAGAGGCAACTGAATGGGACGGTCCTTTGGATGAAACCGCAAAAACTGAGGCCCCGTTTAACAGTACGTGTGGCACGATAAAGATCCCTCCCTACTGAAAGGCCCTGAGCGCCGAGCATAGGCCCAAATTTTGCAGCCCTTCACCGGCAATAGTGACGTCTCCATATGAAAAATTCTCGACCGGGACATTAAACAATATACAACCAACCAACAATCATCCACGAGTTGACTTCACTTTACTCGACGTGTTTTTCTTTTGTAGGTTATATGAATATATCGGAAATAACATCGATATTTTGTCTTCCAGACAAAATTTCTATTTCATTTATTTATTGTTGAAAAACACAATAATTCCACATTAAAGTGTAAATGTAAGGGTTCGAAACACATTTATTATATGTTGAAAGTATTTAAGTCATTTTTCTTTTAAATATTTTCAATGAAAATCGTTGATCTTACCGTTAAAAATAGGAAAGGCCAAGACTTACCGATTTCTTAAATAATTGCGATTAAAGTCTCTGGAACCAGAGCATATGTATATAAAAAAAAATGTCTTTAAAAATATCCTCAAGAAACACAAGAGAATAAGTAATCAAATCAAATGCAGCCTTCCTTCTGTAGTGTAAATTCACACCAATTTAGACCGTGATTACTGTGGCCAGGGCAGGACCACAAATGGTGTTTGAATTAAAGAATATATACTTTTCGTTCATTAAGGTTATACGCGACGTTTCTGACATTTTCTCTAAAATTATTTTTTCATCTCCTTGATGTGAGGAGTTCTAGTATGATTTCTGAAATAGGTTTATATTTCTTATTGTAGTAATACCAAACTTTGTATATAGGCCTAATCATTTCAATGGTTATAGCACCTAATTAGTAATGCAAGGATCCCAGGTTCGATCTCAGACTGATCAAGAGATTTTTCTTTTTTATTCTTTGCTACAATAATTTAGTAATGCCCAGATACATATATACAACCTTCTGTAATGCATAAGGGCTGACTTTACATTTCTACTTTCCACAACCAGGAACTATCAAACAATGCTAACTCTAAAATAAACCGGATAATATAGCGTCAAGTATTTTTGTAGAAACAAGATAGGATGTAAGTGAATTATACCAGAACTGTCACAAAAGGTTATACATTATTGAGAAACGTCGCGTGTGACCTTAAACCAAAAGACTGCAAATAGGAAAATATGCAAGCGCCTTCTGTAGATTTCAATTTATTCAAACCATGACGGTGGGGACCAGAACAGGTGTGTGAAACTTATAGGTGGTAATGTACAGGAATTTTGTACCTTCTCAGAAACTGTTAAAGCTTCAGTGTGGCAAATTAATTCTAAAATATTCTAATGTGCATGTGTATTCAGGATTGTTCGTAGAAAATTTACAAATCACCCTTATTCTAAGAATTTTAAATTTGTACGTGTACTTAATAACGAAAGACACATCAACCCATGCATCCATATTTGTTTTTATCTAGTGCCCTTCAGACAAATTTAAATTTTAATTATTGTTAATAGCAAAAATTCCATCATAACAAATAAAAAAAGGATGATTTAGTCACAACAAACGAAAACGACAGATTTATTCCAACCTGATTACAAATACAAAGAGGTCTGTAGGAAGAAGATTGACAAATAGAATGCCACTTTTGTTTTGAAAAGCAATGAAGAAAGCCATGCATTTGACAATAAATAGGTAATGCGTCTCCTTTCCCGCTCCTCAGTTGTTTGGCCCCAATAAAGGAGATAGACAACGTCCATGTAGAATATGATAAAAAAAAATACACCAATTCAAAATCGAATTTCCCTGAGACCCTCTACATTACAAACTTTCCCTGAGTTCTGACTAACGTCGTTAATGCGTTGTCTCTCGATGACGTTGATCTGCAGAAGCACCTGCTGTAGATCTTCCTCTTGACTCATACCATCCGTTGATTTCAAACTACTTCCACTTATCGATGGTGCAGGACTGTGACTTCCAGATATCTGAGCCTCGTTCTGGGGAATAAGCTCGTGTTCCTGTGACTTCCGGCCCGCTCGAGGCGGCATAGACGTGTAGGCCGTTTCTGTGTGACTATTTGCTTGTAACAGTTTAGAGAATGGAAGCTTCCTTCTAAATTTTATGGGTCGACGGCAACACTTGGATTTTAAGATCGTCTCTCGTAGGCCTTGCCTGAATTTGAAGGACATCACACTATACAGGATCGGGTTAACGGTACAGTTAATGAAATAAAAAACTCCTGATACATAAAAAAGAATTCGGTAGATCCGGAGTAAAGGTTCTGTCCACGCACTGATGGAGACAGTCATCATCCGCTCGGCATGGAATGGCGCCCAACAGACAAAGAAAGCTACTACCACCGCCACTGTAAAACAAGATCACTGCATTAAAAGTAAGTCTGTTGCAATGCGTTAACAAAGAAATCAATTAGCATTGTGATGGAAGAAAAGTGGATGAGTTGCTTAATAAATGGATGAATATAGATTTGAAAAGGGCGATGGAATAAAATTTCTAATCTTTGCAATCATGTTTTTTCTTTTTTGAGAATAACGTTAAAAAAAAGGAATAAATGATATTTCTTAGCAAAATATTGGTAAAATATCGTTATTCACTTGTGACTGTAAATGTAAAATCCGCATCGATTTTATTTTCTATTACAAGATTTGCCTTAACTACAGTGAAGTCCATATAGATCATAAACAATACAGGACTTCCGAATGATGTGTGAAACGGGTTTTGTTCGGAAATGCAGGTCGATGGTTTTCCGATCTGTGCGCCGCAAGCTAAATACTCTGCCGAGTCGGTGTTGAAAGTTTTTGACGGATTCGGAAATCGTGATAATCCTGCAATTTTTTTTACTTTGTGATTAGAAATATGGTGTTTTCACTGTCAGTTACAGAAATAGTCCAAAGTAATTTTTAAGGCCACTGTTCTTTCTTCTGAATTAATGAGAACTGAACACAAATACAGGAGTCGGTAAGAGTTAAATATGGCGTCACTGCCGGTTAGCTGATAAATGGGCGGTTCCTGGATTTTTTTGTCATTTATTACATTTATTTTTGATATTTTAAGCGACAACATGGCTTTTATTTACAGAAACATAGTGACACGCAGAAGCATTAATTCCTTATGCGTTATCCGTATCGATGATAAGATGTCATAAATCAAAGGGATTAAGTGAACGTGATCATGATTGGTTGAAACGTCAAAAGGATTAGAATTATGCTATATAACATCCCTTTGGTGTATAATTAAGATCGTATCGCTGTTCCTATGTACATATCTGATTAATTAACAAATGTAAACACTGGAATTCTTACTTAAGATGTTAATCCGTCGGCATGCAGTTGCTTTAAGGCTACAGAATGCATATTCAGATACATAAATCATTCACTAAAGGACTGATATTGTTAATTTTGTCATTAAACATTGACGTAGGGGTTGTGCTTGCTTCATCTTGGTTTTGATATCTACTGAACATGATGGCGCAATCTGTTTGATTTTTGACCTATTTAACGGACTCGTAATCTGTTTGATTTTTGACCTATTTAACAGACTTTAATGTCATAAATTGATTATAAAGAATACTGTATATGAAATAATAGTTGGCTGGGACTGAGGGCAGCATGAGTCATGAAAGCTCATTCGGGAATAAAATATTTTGTCTCTGGGGTTTGATATCATATTATGTCGACTTAAACCCCAGACAGCTGTTTCATAGTACTCGTATTACCAAGCCATGATGACTGGGTACCCTGCTTGGGTATTCGTAAATTCCCATTACTGATTAAACAAATGTACAGAAGACGGTACAAAATACGCCAGTCCTATCCATGGTTTTTAATGCAAGTTAATTCTTACTAACAATGGAAAAACTGTCTCCTTAATAGACTGACATAGTTCAGTCTAATAAGATCATCGGTCTAATCGTCATCCAAACACAAATCATCGATCTAATTGTCATCCAAACACAAACCATCGATCGAATCACCATCCGATAACAATTCACCGATCGAATCGTCGTTTGTTTGTTTGTTTTAAGTCCCTTCGAGATTGATTGATTGATTATTTATTGCTTTCCGCCACACTCAACAATTTTTCAGTTATCTGGTGGCTTCCAGATTTTGTTGGTGGAGGAGAGAACCCAGATACAATGTACCTGGGAAGAGACCACCGACCTTCCTAAACTGGCAAACTTGCTCACATAACGCCGCGGCCGAGATTCGAACACGCGCCGACAGAGTCCCTTCGAGAATTTTCACTCTCATTGAGACGTCATCAATTGTAAGTGAAGTACCACAAATTTATACCTATATTTAGCGCTTACGGCGGTAGCAGTAAGGGATCTTTAACGTGCCAACGCCTGCTGCGACACAGGACCTCCGTTTTTAAGATCATAATCGACAAACCCGTGATTCTCATTTCTAAATACCGAGCGTTTGGCGAAGGAGCAATCACCACGTATGTTTACGTCTTAGGTTTAACGCGGCAATGGCACAAGCAGGGCTTAAAGTCACGACTTTCCGGTTACGAAACGAAAGCTCTCCCACTGCGCTACTGCGACCGGTTCTAATCGCCATCCCAAACAAATCAGCGTTATAATCACCATTCAGTAACAAATCACCGATCTAATAGTCATCCTTATATAGATCTAATCATCATCCCTATACAGATCCAATCGTCATCCGATTTCAAATCATCGATATAATCTCATGCGATAAAAAAAACCAAACATATCGATCTTATCGTTAACCGATTATAAATTCATCGATCTAATCTTAATTTTTAAAAAAAACCCATCGATCTAATCTTCATCCGATAACAAATTACCGATCATTCTATTGATTCATCTGACATCAAATTACGAGTACTTATCAAATCTTCATTTTATTAGTATTAGTTGATAATAAATCATTAATCAAATCTTCATTTTATTAGTATTAGTTGATAATAAATCATTAATCAAATCTTCATTTTATTAGTATTAGTTGATAATAAATCATTAATCAAATCTTCATTTTATCACTATTAGCTGATATCATATTCTTCCTTCCTTTACTTGAATTATGTGTGGTAAGCAGAAGCAAGTTGTGAAAATTATTGTTCACTAATAAATTAACAACATAAAAACTATCGAGAAGATCAGAAAGTTGTGGATTCAGGTGGGACTGCCCCTCCCCCTTTCCTTTTGTGAATGATTTACAAGTAGTAATCTTTTGTGATGTACATGTAATAGAACAAGTGCGTAACATTACCCAGCATTTTGAGGACAGAACGCCTGGCCCTTGTCTGTAGCTGTATGCTACCATCAGAGCGCCCTCTTCCGTGTCGTAAACAGGTACCCTGTTCTTTTGAAGCCTTTGAAGTATCGGAGGAGGATCTGTGTATTTTGGGAGCGTCGATGGTAGATCGATGTATGGCGACGGCAATTAAGCTGTAGAGAACGCTGATGAAAATCATAGGGAGGATAAAAAAGAAACAGGTGGATGCAAGGAACCACCCCGTGATCGGCTCGTGCTTGAAGGCACACATGGCGGACTCCTCTATGGTCCGGTTTTTTGGGTCCTTGATTTTTACTACACCGTATTGGTCCGCGATAGGAATGGCAGTGCACACGGCTACTACCCAAACACAAACAATCACACGGGCCGCGCGCGGGAGACTAGACATCTTTTGTGCCTTCATCGGGAAACATATAGCGATGTACCGCTCAACGGTGAAAGCTGTGATAGTCAAAATGGATGTGTTGGTGGAGATTTCACAGACAAAGGCACGCATAACGCAAAGCGTTTCTCCAAACACCCATGGATAGAGTGACCACACGGTATATAGGTCAGGCGGAAGACCGATCACCAACAAGAGAAGATCGGCCACAGCCAGATTAAACAGATAGTAGTTCGTCGCTGTGTGCATGAACTTGTTTCTAGCAATAACAAAACATGTGCAGATGTTGCCAAGGACGCCCGTGACGAAGAGAATGCTGTAGATGATGGTGATTGGTATAACCACTGCAAGACTATCCCGCCGCGGATACATGTACAGTTCAAGAAACCGCCAAATGTCAAAAGGAGGCCCTTCGCCACTAGTGTTATATTTGAAGGCATGAAGTGCCCGAATGAGGTTTCTGATCTGGGCGTCGGAGCAGGTGGCATTGTATAGCTCCTGACAAAGGCCGATCAAGAAATCCATGGTGCATTTAGGAACCGGAATACCCGGGCATCATTGGCTGGCAGGTGCTCTGTAAATTAAGAGAGAAAAATCCTAGTTTTGACCAAGCGTAAAAGAAAAGATGTACATATATTGTATTCAGTTATTATCTTTTAGGTTTACTTCTGTAAAAGAGTAAATGCCAAATTACATAGGTTAATGCGAGCGACCACAAAACTACTGATCAATGTGATTGACTGGATTTCCCTTAATATTTGTTAGTGGCAAAGGAATAGAGGAATAGAAGAAGGGTTACTGGGATGGGATATATATATATATATATATATATATATATATATATATATATATATATATATAATTGTTTTAGAATTGTGATCTTCAGGGAGACAAATAATAATACAAATAAAAACAAGTTCATCTTTTCTACCCTGTCTAAAATACATTTAAAGATTGTTTGAATTAGCAGTTTCATTTCATCAACGTTCAATCATTTATACAAATTTACATTCACTTCATGAATTGTGTGTGTTTTAATTTCTATTTAAATAAATATATTTGCAATCACAAAGAAATACAGGAATGCACTCAAGATGCATATCGTAAGACACTAGTCCAGTAGTAATACAAGTACTATTAATTACCAGTTGGGATCCGGGTTGTTAGAATAGATCCTCAGCACCCCTTGCTTGTCGTAAGAGGCGACTAAATGGGACGGTCTTTCGGATGAGACCGTGAAAACCGAGGCCCCTTATCACATCAGGTGTGGCACGATAAAGATCCCTCCTTGCTCTAAATATGAGGACCTATTCTAACCCGAGTCCCTACAGGAGATTTCTAAAAGACGTACTAGAAAATTGATAAAGATAGCAAGTGTAATATGGCATCTTTGTAAGAGTATATATATATATATATATATATATATATATATATATATTACTAATAACTTTCCCGTGACTTTGACCGCTTACATTTTTTCAAGAAAACTTCTTTATGCAAAGTTTTATTCCGGAAAGATGGGGGATTTTTTTTAATTGTAATTCAAATGTTAAACACAAAAGTTACAAAATTTCCGTGACTTGCATATTTTTATAGTTAACATTGGCAACTAAATGGAATTCATATCTATACGCAAAGTTCCATTCCTGAGAGTATGACAAAAACTAGGTAACAACTTGTCCAGAACTACGTCCAACAATGGCTCTGAAATTCAAATGTTCTTTAATTTCTTTGAAATTCAGTGATTTCCACCTTGAAATGGTCAAAAACTAAAATGGAAATTATATTTTGTCCCAAAATGTTTACTTCTAGAATGCCACACAATTGATTTGCGTTGTTTGTTTTTGTTGTTTTACGCTCCCATTTAAGAATGTTTCACTAAATGTTGGTGAAGTGCTGTAAACTTCGACCAATGCATGGTGCTCAAGGCCGTAGCAGTAATGATTCTTTAATATGCCAACGCCCACCGTGACACAAGACCTCCATTTTAAAGGTATATTCGAAAGACACGTGCATTTTACTGCTTGGAACAGTCACTACCTATGTTAATAAATGTCGAAGGTTTGGCGCAGCGCTGGGATCGAGAATAGCCGGTTGCAAAGCTTACCACTAGACTAAAGTCGGTAACTTATTGAGAATTCCTTGAAAAATGTTCACATATCAGTCATCCCAAAAGAAATCATGGGCCACATGCGTTAATCAAATACTTGCATTTTCTGAAGCCAAGTAGGTGTTAAAAGATACCGGTATTTGGTCATTTCATTTAGGGAACTGGAAGTCAGTGTGACGTCATATATCGTATAGATCCATAGTTCATTGCGAATATACTAATTAGTTTTGTCTATCTTGTGTAGATTTAAATTACTGTCGGAATTAAGGTCAAATTAAGCTTTTCGTGATCTAAGATCTTTTGAATTTTTCCGCCACTGACCTTGAATTTTTGTGTGTAACCTTGAAAACTACTCGGATACAAGGCTTTCTTTGCCAGGTATCATCCCTACAAGAATAGCAACTTTTTTATGAAAACATAGATAAAATCTGGTCCATAGAATTTTCGGTATTGCCTTTTCAATAACCTTGACCAATCTTCTGTAATCTTGAAAACAATGTGAATTATTACAACTAGAATTTGTCTGCGAATTCCAATCTCAAAATTTTAAATTCTGTCCTGAAGAAATTTCGGAATTTCCTTCCAGTGACCTAGGAAAACTTCTCATAAAAGGTATTGTTTAAAGCTAGTATTATATATATATATATATATAATCACATGTATTAACTTTGGCACAGTGTGAGTGTTTGGTGTGAACCTTATGTACCCGAGGATAGACTAACCAATAATTATATGCATGACTGGTTCTTACAATGTTGCATTCCTGCCACTGTCTGACCACTCGGGATCTCACTGCTAGACCCTTAAATGGGGCAGATAGTTTTTCTACGTGCAGTAAAGTATGTTTTTATGTTCCGGTAAGCATCGATTCTTTATAAATGTCTATGTCTTATTGTGTTTTTATGTGTAAACTCGTTTAATTGTTATAATTCAATTTCAGGTTTACTGTAAATAAAAGAATTCTAAAATACCCAAAGATTTCAGTCAAATATCTCTACCAAAGCAAAAGTACCATTCCTGCAAGTTTGAGCAGTCTCCTACATACATACATGAAGAATGAATGTAGTAACGAATAGTAAAATTTCTACATCTAACGCCTCATCGCGTGTGCAAGATTCTAGATTGAAATGAGATCATGTTTAATACGTAATATCAAAGGAAGTTTCTAACATAATAGGCAGAAATTTACATGAGTCTTGTCAAATCTAGATCATATTTTCTCCTCTGTCCTTTGATTAGAACACGTCATGCTACGCCTGTAGTACACCCTTGAGTTTCGCTGTTTAATGGCTATGAACGACAGTGGACATCAGAATAAAACGCTAGTCACGACTACGAATAAAGGATGGTATATGATTGATTCAAGACTCTCCCTACATCAAGGTTTATCAAAAAAATAGAATATATGGAGATTGTGAATACTCTAAAAACAAAGCGTTTTGTTGCAGCGATAAAAGCTTTTACTGCTTCAGATATCATGTACCATTGATTGTAAATCCATGGTTAGGACTACCGTTTAATAACAGTTGAAATACAGGTTAATGATTATTGCAATTTGTGATAATAATTCGATATGGCTTGCCACAATACAATTCTACAATAAGTATATTTTGGGCAAACAAAAATGTGCCTATAAGTATTTTCAAAAAATCAATACATTTGACCTCACATTATATAAACATTAATGGCAAAATATCAAAAGATTAAGCGTAGGTTTTTAATTCGTGTTATCATTAATTTACAATTCATGGAGGGGAATAGCAATGTATTTATTGAAGTTTAAAAAAAAAAAAAAAAAAGAAAAGAGAGAGAAAAAAAAATTGGAAAATAGATGTCTACAACTAATGATCCGCCCACTTGTATATCAGGTCACGCACATGAACCGATCGAACTGGAAACCAGCCTTCTTTTACACTGTTGTTTTCTTCCCTATGTCAAATATCATTAACAAAATTCATCATTATCCAGTCATTTTATATTACCTGTGTGTCTAGCCATTTATGAGGGTATTTTGTTGATTAACCTAATAACTAACTATTAAAATGATACGAAATTTGATGAATATTTCCCTGTGACCAGACTTCTTCAGTAAAATTTTTAATAAATAAATAAAAGCTTCGATTTAATACTTGCATACGGATCTGAGTCCATCATAAAATGAAATGTGGATTTTTTAAAATTTATTTATTTTGCCCAAACGCTTCATTAAGATCTGTTGATATTATTTTTTTAAAACCACTTGTTGGCAAACAGACATTGACAACTTAGTTAAGATGGTAGATTAACTCAGCCATCAACGAGCTTAATTTTTAAGTTTATTAGTGATTGTCACTTCGACCCAAAGTGAGAGGGGAAAAAACCAGAAACTAAAGTTTCCAAGTGTTGTCATTTGCATTTAACATTCAATTTATTTCTTGTTAAATCATAAGTTTTTGGTTTACCTCTAAATGCAAAACTTATTTCATTTGTCAATTGGTTTTATTAAAAATCATGTAGACCACAACCTTAGAGTGCAAAATGTTGGCAATGGCGCAAAGTCGTAAAATTAGCGGATATCGTGAAAGCGGGAAATCGGAAACTTTGATCAATTAGCAATTTATCTGGTAATGGTTTTATAAATCAAAGAAATCACGTCACCTGTAAAATAAAATTCATGGGTAGAAATCTAATTATGACATCCTGTGTAGTGCTTTAGTTCAATATTCCTATCCGACATCCGGGTTAGATCTAATGCATTTTACGTCATTTAAAATCAGGAAACGGCAGCAGAATTTTCGAGTCACGACGTAGAATTCATCGAATCTTTACACAATTTACAATGAGAATGAATGCAGATTTAATTTTTAAAAAATCACTATAAATTAGTAGTTATGTATTCAATCAGTAACCAATTTTAATCCTGTATTAATCTCTAAATGAAATATTTCACACACAGTTATTAAGCATAAAATAATGATGTTTATCATACTGACCGTGAATGGCGGTTAACTTAGTTGCTTTGTACCGTGCTTGATTACAGCAACACCGAATCCAGATTTATAAACTTTCGATATGGAATCCAGACTAATTTGGTCAAAATATAATCTTATTCCGACGCTAGGTTTTCGCGAATATGGATTCTGCGTATGCAACTAGAAACATCAACGTAGGAGGGAGTGAAGCCCCTTTTGCCCTCCCCCTTCGGAACCACCCTTGAATAAAATCACGTGAATAAGCAGGATAGCAAAATGAGAAAATCTGTATCATGTTGCTTCAGGAAGTTAGAAAAATTACAGTGCATTATTTAGCATAATGAACATTTTGTATAGATAAAATAATATGTAAACAAACATATGCACTTTAGTAGAAGTGACAGTTGTCAAGTGAAGAATTTAATTACGTAATAAATCAGAACGGTCGCCCTAATCATCAGTAGGATCCATTGGGACCAATCTCCGATAAGAAATGGAGGCCACGACTGAGAAAAGTACAACTATGGCATGTCAAACATGAATAAAATCACGGAGCACGTCTAACGAAAGTGATGCTACTATATCAACCGTCTGTATATATATAATCCAGAAATAAGTATATATATATATATATATATATATATATATATATATATATATATATATATATATATATATATATAATCCAGAAATAAGTATAGGAAATCTACAGAAGTAGTAGTTTAATAAAAACATCACAAAGGCGATTGAATGTATACTGCGGTGCTGTTCGTAATCAAACGTTTACACACAATACATTGTACATATCACTTTACATATTAGATATTTACTGGTTCCCGTTTTACATGTTTACTTTATATACACACTGTCCATATACTCTAGATAGAAATCTCCGTTTTATTTATCGTAAACAGTAGGTATAAAACATTATCTTTAAAAAAAAACAAACAATTGTAACGAACTATTTTCTGACGGTTTGTGTTAATTATATTCCTTATCTTACGCCATCCTAATGTCTGCATTCAGCACAGTAGGTTCCATCGCAAATCGGTCAATGCCGGAGGAAAAGTCAGTTAATAAACTATTTTAATGGGCCGTGTTACTTCGGATTTGCATTTCCCCCCAAAATTCCAATTGTTCTTTATGAATGATATTTTAATAAATATTAATACTTTTTTTTTTAAATCGTTATTTTGAAAAATGGTGTTGTTTGTCTTTTAAACTTGTATTATCATATCACGAAGCGAAGTGATAACCACCTCTATAATAATATTAATCTTTTTTATTTATATACAGGATTGCACAATTAGTTATACAAACTAGTTAACATTGTGTTTCTGTCTTTAACATATATACATATTGAGCATATATCATACTACATGAAAATGTCACAGATAGCGATGAAAAAGATATGGCTGAACTTCTTGGAATTGTGACAGATTTGATAAATAATCTCTGATTTAATTAACACTTTTTTGCAACACTATAAGCAGTATTTTCATATTTATGAAAATTAATCCGAACAATTTTTCTTCAAATCAATACAAATCTTGTGTATCGATTGGAGAGGGATGGAATACATGCGATAATAGCATTACCAATGGATAGTAGGATTCAGTCGATTCGATAAAAGTTATCTAACGGTAATAGAAGTCTTGCATACCAACACATTAATATATTTGTGTAGATTTTGCTTAGTAATCATTCCGACTAAATTCAGTCGAAACGAGCTCGTTAAAATATGGCGTTCGGATGTAAGAGTCCGAGGTAGATAAGGAACGTAGGAACTTGTAGGAGTCCATTTGTAGGAGTAGAGATCTTTAATTAATTGAATTGATGCGCGCATTAATTCAATTGATGAAAGCAATAATTGATTTGGTGCGCGGTTCAATTCAATTATTGCTCGCATCAATTCAATTGACGAGAGCATCAATGTGGTGGAAATATGCTCGCAAAAATTATTTTGGAGCTCGGTATATATGATTTGATGATCACTTTAATTCAATTGAAGATATCTTTAATTAAATTACAATGCTTTTGTATAAGGAATTAATGCGTGCATCAATTCTCTTAAAGAGAGCAGCAATTCAATTAAAAAGATCATTAATTTAGTTGTGGATATGTTGAACTGAAGATATCTCTTACGACATAGTTGCTCTTTTCAAAAGAATTATTGCGCGCTTCAAGTGAATTAATTATATCATTAATTCAATTGAAGAGAGCAATAATTCATATATTGCTCTCTTCAGTTTGAATGGTAGCGCGCATCAATTCAAATGTTGATATCATCACTTCATTTGGAGAAAGCAACAATTTAATTATAGTGCGCATCAATTCAGCAGAATAATTAATGCTATCATCAATTCAATTAATGCGCGTAATAATTCAGAATTGAAGATATCATTAATTATTTGAAGATTAAAAGATATCTTTAATTATTTGAATTTATGTTAATTAGGCGCTCCATAGTAGAGTACGTCTATTAATGATTTCACGTACCAAAGAGACCACGTGGTCATAGTATAATCGTGATTCTCAGTACATGTATGAACGATGTGATTTTTTCCATAATTTTCCTTGTTATCGTGATCAACGAAGTACACTTTTTATTATTGGAATATGTAATAGAAAAAGCAGACGTGCTATCGGGGAGTAAACGGCAGTTGTCCATGAAAAAGTATTTTTGTATGAACACACCAGCTTTTATACCGTCTAAATTTGGAATGCAAACTGGTCAACTATGGGCGATGATTCCCAAAATTATCATATATAGACACAATATAAACGGTATGTCTAGACAGCACTCTTATCGATGTCATAAACACTCTGTCAGAAACGTCAAATTCGATTTACTGATGCTTTTAGATTATATATATATATATCTATATCAAAGCGTTGTGCAGATGATGATGGACCTTTTTTTTTTTACTTTTGTATAATGTAAAATAGTTTTTAAAAATTATTTGCCTAACACGGCCTTTAGATGCAGGTTATGAGAATTGTGGAAGAGAGATGACATTGTTTACTTCGCCATTCGATATCTAAGAAGGATGGTTTTCATAGCTCAAGTGTTGATTTAATCTACTGATTGCTGATGTAGCAGAATATCGTGACCCCTTTTATTCAATTTAATGGAAATTACCTGTTACTATTTATTTATCCAATTCAAACTTTCCCGGGTGATACTACCTCTCTCTCTCTCTCTCTCTCTCTCTCTCTCTCTCTCTCTCTCTCTCTCTCATTTTCTTGAAACATACAGAATTTTTCTTTGGAAATGCACTTTTGTTTTTGGTTAAGGGTCATTGATTGAAAATTAGGATTCTCATGTTTGATGGTTTTTAAAAAACAAAATCTGATACATTTTGGGGCAAAGCAATAATGCTTGAAGATATCTTGGGGTGTTGTGTGTGTGTGTGTGTGGTGTGTGTGTTCGTTTAAACAATTCAAGTTGTTAAAACAAGAAGCGCATGGACCTAGCAAGCTATAATCTGGAATGGACAGCTTAATCACACGAGTTGTTAATTTTTAAAAGAAAACATATTATCCTTACCTTTCAAGATTCAAGTTTTTGCTTTCAATGTCGAAGAATAAAAGAACATTTCAAAAAATAATATATTGTAATTTACTGTATGATGTATCATTTTATTAGGAACTCTTCAGTTTCCCAACCTAATTAAAATTATATGTTACTTCCACTCGCATAGGTTTAACTTTTCATTATATGAACAGGTCCCAGGTGTGCATTGACAACAAAATTTATCATTTTAGCTTCCCTGAACCCGAAGGTGTTCCATACCAAATTTGATAAAATAAAATGGTCACGTACTCGCAGAGAATAAATCGTGTTCAGATATAACGCACGACGGACGAACAAGTACCAAACGCAATCGCAGTAGGTCACTCACGTGACCTAAAAATAATATTATCAAAATTATATGACATGAAATAAAGTTAAGTAAAACGGTTTAGTAAAAATGTATAATGGATTGAAGGGGGAAAAAACACATGTGAAATTGGGATTTGATAGCGATTAGTTACGGCGCAGTATTGAATGCAGTTGAAATGGTTGGGGTCTGCGTGTCAGTAAGGAAGAGACTTAATTCAATTAGCATGTGAACCTCTTCTGCCAAGATACAATGTAATACAAGGAAGAAATTAGATTTACCGAAGGGCATTTTATAAAACTTTTTTATATATAAATTTACATATGGTGGGGCATTTACGCGTTTTTTGTTTCACGTACTAGCTTCTTCGCCAAGACAGACAACACATCGTTTAACACGTAACGTCAGGATGAGGAGGGGCCCGACAAATGGATGAAATTTGAAATGTATTTAATCTGACATTGTACATTTTCTACATGAATTTTTCACCTACTTTTTTTACACGATTTATCGTCAATACGGAACATCTCTCATCACAGAATCTGGCATTTATACTGAAAATTTATGATTGCAGTTTCCAGAATTGCGCACACATACGTTTACCAAAAGATCGTTCCGATTCTCATATATCGAATAATATCAGAGGAGGACTATGTTCAGAGGATTGCCCAGAAGTGTTTTGGTGTTTTTTTTATATTTGGGGGTTTTTTGGTTTTTTTTTTAATTTTGATATTGTCATCGATCTTCTGATTCAGTTCCATAATAATTTTGTATATCAAGGAAGTAGATATTTTGACAAGGTTTTCTGGGCGTTAATTGATGAAGGATATAGACTTTACACGATAAAAAAAAATGACAAGATCTAATAATGCCAATAAAATTCTCTATGAAAATTACGATGGCCTATCAAATGTCTTTTTCCTGTCCTGTCACTAAAACAATCTATGTAAATTTCTCATGATTAAATAACGTGATAAAACATTTCACAAAACGCTTACAAAAATGCATTAGTTTTGTAAATTAAGTTTAATTCAAGCTACAAAATTTTCCCCGATGAAGAATGTAAAAAAGAAATAAAAGGGCTTAGAAATCAAATACACCCCCATTTTAACATGACAGTCCAGCGCTAAATTATAAGATTTCCCTATTGACCAGGGCATAACGGCGTCCACGAGAAGATAGCTTTCTCGGTCTGTGTTATTCAGATACAAATCCAGACGAGGAATTTACTGAAGACAATTGAAGATGCATTGCTATATTTATTTCTCACGCCCATTTTATTTTTTAAAAAATCGGTGAATTGCGATAATTCTTTGGCACCCGGTGTTACTCTACATCTGTAATGAGCAGCTAATGGGAAAGGAAACATCTTAATGGTAATGGGTCATTAATTCTAACTTTTGCTATGATTCATGGTTAAAATTATTTTCTAATTCATTTCTTACTTTTCTTCTTTCACAAAAGCAGACTTATGTACATTTCATCTTAGCATTTCCATTAATTTCAAAAAATTATATTAATCACCGCCTAGCCGGATAAAAGTAGTTTGATCCGCCAATCAGTCTTAGCAGGAAGTGAAGGGATTAGATTGACTGACAGCTATGACGATTTGTCCGGTCATCTCCTGTCACAGATCCTTGTTTCGTTGTCAACCCCAATCGAGCGCTCAAATCCCCAATTCCCTCCCAGCCTTGTACTACCAGGTACGGACCAACACCGGCTGACATTTTGAAATCTCAGAAAAATTAGCGATTTAAGAGGGAAAAAAACATTTATGTGTTCTATTTTCTCATCGGAGGAATTATGTCATCTTAGACGAGAGTGTTTAATAAGTGGTAATATAATGACTTCGCTATTTATACAGATATTTAAAGTTTAAAATAAAACCATTTAACTAAATATATTTCATTTTTGTAGACAGACATTACTTACCTCATTCGCCAAGGAAAGGATAATTTTCCGGTGGTCAGTATCACTGCACATTAATGTTGTCCGTATTACTTATTCCGTGACAAGGATCCAGATTTTGTCATTTATCAGTAAATTACAATAATGATATCAATTATCAAATTTCCATCAATATCATTCGACACAATATTTAAAATAATCTATATTTTACAATAATTCAAAAGCGCATCATTCATCCAAACAGGTGCGAGCGCAATATAGTCGGAGCGTGACGCGCCATCGTGCGCACTGTGTAGGATGATTATTAAAATGCTTCTGACGATTTGATTAACGAGTTAAACCAAGGCGATGCTGCTTAGATATGCTGCTGTCACAGAAATTTACTCTGAGGCGGAAACTCTTTCCATCTCACCAGAAGGGTCCTAGCACAATAACTTCAGAAGCCGTCGGTTTCAACAAGCCCGATACGGCAAGAATTATTATGTCAAATAAATTTCTCCGATCGTGCAAAAGTATAACGGTTTGGTAGGTCATAAATTGAACGATACAAGCAATAAAAACAATGCCTTAGAGAGAATTTGCATGTTATATTGTATACTGTTGAAAAGTCGCACGATCTGATTACTAAAATTCGATCTACAATATAGCAATTACACGTGGAAAGTTAACTAACACCTGTAGTTTCCTGGAGGAGGGAATGGAATAAACCACTAACATATCCACCCGTCATAAAAACATTCGATTTACGGCGCAACTTTTTTCTGCGCATGATACATATCTCCGTAATATTCGATCGACTCAAGATTTTGATATTAAAAGAATTCTTGACATATTGTCCTATTGCACTTGTGCTCAGACATACCATAACACATTTATTAAAGCTTCAGTCGAACAATTCACAGCTTCAGAAAAGTTCTCGTGTTTATGTAGACTCGTTCATCTTTTGAATATTATAATTTGTGGTTTTCGTGTTAAAAACAAACAATTGATATAAACCAGGGAAGATTTAGTTTATCTAGACTTAAAATAAGTTCTTAAGTGTTGGAAATAAAGTATGGAATCTTATGGGATCATTAAATCTAATATGCAGGCCTCTTTGAACAATTTATATGTTTCATCTGAATTTTATCTACAAAAAAAGTTTTAAATATTTAAAAAAAGCCTGGAAAAAATATTTGTGGGTAAGTAAAGAATGAAAGTATTGTAAATATGAATATGGAAATCAATGGTCTCGAAATAACTGGCAAATAACCATGACTGCTTTGAACCTGCAAAAATTCAGTTTAAATGAGGCTTTAAAGCTAACATGAATTCCTAAATATACTAGAATAATGTCTGCAATATTTCTCTTTCTTTGCCCGCCATATTAGTCGAGTATTCTATTGTTATATGTAAAGGTTTGCATGGTATATAAGGGATAAAAAAAATTTCGCTTCGCTTCACAAATGTAGTGGGAATATATAATAAGATGAAGCGGCGGTGTAAATGCAGTTACGAACACCTGAATCGTGTGCAGAAAGTTTCGTTGTAAATAGTTGCGCCGTAAATCAAAGGTTTTTATAACGGGTAGATTTGAAGCTCTCTGGTCTATCCCAGTTGTTTCAAGAGAGATGGGGGCCCCCGTGGCCGAGTGGTTAGAGCATTGCGCTGAAAATCACAAGGCCTCTCACCTCTAGTCGGCGCGGGTTCGATTCTCGTTTGCGCCGATATATGTGAGAAAGTTTGCCAGTTTACTTTCGGAAGGTCGGTGGTCTCTTTCCGGGTACACTGTATCTGAGTTCTCTCCTCCACCAATAAAAACTGGACACCACCAGATAACTAAACAATTGTTGAGTGTGACGAAAACTACAAACAATCAATCAAACAAGAGAGCTACATTGTTGTATCTAGTCGAAGGTGTTCTCTACCAAGCAACGTACACAATAATTGCAAGTCCTTTCAAGGTCCTATTACAGTAAATAGCCATCACTAGCATCCGACTTCACTTGTTTATACAGAGTGGTTAGGTTTTCTGTGGTACTTCGCTTAATTACGATGACACAGCGAGCTGTATGATGGTGTAAGAGGATGAGGGCGACACAGCACGTTAAGCAATGACATAATATTTAGTGTGACGGCGACAGATCTCTTAGGTTGGTTGCTTGTTTGTTTTACGTCTCGTTGATTAGTTGGTTGTATATTGATTAATGTCCCGCTCGATAATCTCTCATTCACATGGAGGCTTCACCATTGCTGAAGAAGGACTGCAAAATTTAGGCCTATGCTCGGTGCTTACGGCCTTTGAGCAGGGAAGGGTCTTTATCATGCTACACCTGCTGTGGCACGGGGCCTCAGATTTTGCGATCTCATCCGAAGGGCTGTCTCTTCGCCTCTTACAACAAGCAAAGGGGTACTGAGGACCTTTTCCAAACCGGATCCCCACGGGATACGTCCAGTCGAGATTTTTCACTCATACTGAGACGTCACCAGTTGTGAGTGACGTACCATTAATTTTGACATATGCTTAGCACTTATGGCTGTTGAAGTTGGGGTTCTTTAACATGCCAATGCTTGTGCGACACGGAACCTCCGTTTTATCCGAAAGACCCGTGATTCTCACTTCTAAATGCCAAGAGTTTGGCGAAGAATCATCACTACCCATGGCACTAGCGGGGATCAAGTTCAAGACTTCCCGGTTACGAAGCAAACACTCTACTACTAGCGTGTTTTGTAAAGGAAACGCAGTGCGATGACGACACAGCGCGATGTGTGATAGTGACACAGCGTGTTTTGTGATCGTGGTACAAAATCGGGCTGCGCTTATCTTTTCCCGTAACCGTATTTGCAATAACGGAAAGAGCCGAGTAGGTACGATTGCGTGGTTAATGGGACGGCAAGACTCTAGCAAGTTCTAGCATGGTGGCAACACAGTGTGTTTTGTGATGGCGTTAACATGATGCATGATATGTGGCACAATATGATTTGTAATGGTGTTATAGCGTGTTTTGCAATTTTGTGTCTATGGTGTGTCTATAGGCCTATTTGTGAAAATGCAATAACGCGTTGTCAAATAACACACCGTCATGCTAACACAACTCGCCATTACACTGGCAAAGAACTCACCGTTGCGCAACACTAAAACTATATATTGTAAGTAGATTGACCTTATTTACTATTCATGCTTATACAGAAGGGTAATCTGAATTCACATGAAGTTTCTCTATCAAATAAACATCACTTTTATCAAATATCAAATTTACAAGATTTCATTAAGGCGTAAGTTTTGTATTTTTTCTTCTTTCAAATAAATGAAATTATGACATCTGAAGAGGTAGGTCAAGCATAACAGCAGAAACCCTTTCTTTTTTTTAATATAAGTATACTACATATAAAGTGTCCTGTTGAATTAGTCAGAACGAGCACTAAAGGTCACAGAAATGTCTTCAAATGCAAATGATGACAGATTTTCAAAACTTTTGGGAAACTCCTCGGATAAATCGGCGAAATGGGTCATTTGCTCTATATGCTAGATTTTTATGTCAAATTATATTCGTTGAACACTAGTGCGCTTTCCATGAGTTGCCAACAAGCTTTCCTCGTGCCTTTTAAGTCGTTTTAACACAAAAATTATTTTTCCTCGGGCCCACAACATATGGAAGAAAAAAAGAACTGTGTGACAGTCTCTATTCTACTATTGAAATATAAATTTATCAAATATGACTTTCGGTAACAAAAGAAGCTTAGTAAGCTTGGTCCGCGTGTGCCTTGAAAGTAGAAAGATTTATTTTAAAAAGCCGTGCTAACGGATGTCCTTAGTCGTGGTATTATTTTAGTGTATCAGATGTGAAATACCTATAAGTACAGACTAAGTGCATATAAGTATCCGGTAGGAAGGTCAATGTTCGATCTATCATCCAGACGCTAAAGAGATCGCATTTAATCGACCAAGTTTAGTAAAAATCACCAGGGAGCTCACGTGGTGTTTAAGAAATAAATTTTCCCTTTCTGCACCGGTCACATTAAGTCACACCCAGGAAGTAAACGTAGTTTGTTCTTAGCTAGATAGCTGGAAACGAGTACCACTTTTTCTTCTATATAAAGTGACGGTCTCTTATTATAGTATATATTCGCAGAACTATTAAACACGTCAATATCATGTCTGTTGCTATATCTGTGTTCATCCATTCTCTGATCATCAACGTTGATAAAAATAGAAGGTATATTAATTATCCTATATTTTCTGAATGACGCCATTCCACGTTTAAACTGGCTTCAGAAATTAAATCAAATTTTCCCCCAAGATGAAGCTCATATACAACAGCACTCACCGAATTTATCTACTTCTGGGGTTCATGATAGCGCCTTAATATAAGGACATCTAAAATATAATTGTAGCTGTGTTATCGCCCTTAAAAATACATGTGCAGGAAAACTACGGCACATTCCCACCAAGACCCGGGGGGTTAAGGGGAGGGGGTCCAGATATAAGATACATCGTGAATTAGCTTTACAATTTTCAGCTTTTTTGCTCTTGAGAATAAGATTCTTACAAAAATTTTCTTACCAAAAAAAAAAAAAATAAATAAATATAATAATAAAAATATCCGTCCCTTTTGTGGCCTGACCTTGACCCGGGACCAGAGTTTGGACAAACAATAATCTACTAATTTCCGACATGAGAATTCTGGTATTTTAGTAAAATGTGTTTTTTGTCACACAGTTATTGGGAATGAATATTACGATATACAATTATATCGTCAAAAGGTGGTAACGGATGAATGAGCTCAAGTACTCGCAAGGTACGAACTTGAAAGGTTTCCTCTAATATATTCTTATGCAGAAATATTCACCCCTATGGTGGCACCATCCTGTCTCCTAGAGACCACTAGACACAATTCTACACTATGATCACAGTGTGAATGTACTACACAGACAAAAAAACCTCCATTCTTC
The DNA here is from genome assembly GCA_024699665.1 of Ostrea denselamellosa. NCBI lineage: Eukaryota > Metazoa > Mollusca > Bivalvia > Ostreida > Ostreidae > Ostrea > Ostrea denselamellosa. The sequence goes on along the minus strand of JAMZEH010000073.1, from coordinate 3,516,001 downwards.
GGAAAAAGGACCTTATATTTCCCTATTTCCTTTAACTCAAGGATGTGTTGTGATGAGGCACGGTATACAACAACAAGACGGTATGTAACAAATTGTTACATACTGTAGCACGAATGACGACGCTATGTATGTTTGTGGGTTTTTTTTCTTGTTACATGACGTCGTCAGTCGTGCTACGCTTTGTAACAAATTGTTACATACCGTGCTGGGACAGCACCTTTTTAGGATGATTATGGATGGAAAGGAAATATATAGTCTAGATATATTATACATAAATATTTAATATTCGTTCAAATTTTGACCCTTAGATGTCCAGTCCAAACAAGAATGAACTGTTGTTAATGTAAAGATAAATTTATCAATGAAATAAGAAAACAAAAACAAAAAAACAAAAAAAAAACCAAAAAACAAAAAAAAATAAAAACACCAAAAAAAACAAAAAAATACAAAGATTTTTTTTCTAAAGAAATGTATATTTCCTAAGAATGACCTCTACTGCTTAAGCCACTGTAGACTTGGTGATCGTTCGAGTTTACTCGGTTGATATCGACCTTGGCATTGAATCGATTTTTGATCAGTCACTAATCCTCATCATAGCGTGCTGTAAGGCGTTAGCCTTCATCCATCTCAGTGTTTTTCTCAAAATTGGTGGTGTAGTTTTTATAGAATATTTATATGAAAAAGAAATATTTTACAAACAAAAATTAAAAGCTGCTCAAAGTGGTCATAGGAGAGATATGAAAAAGGAAATTACAATATTTAAGATCATACAGCCCAAAAGAATGTTGCAAGATTTTAAACTCTGAGCGATCCCGTGGGGATCCGGGTTAGAATAAATCCTCAGTATCCCTTGTTTGTCGTAAGAGACTGCTTCGATAGCATCATAGGGTCTCAGAGGCCCGACAAGCCAGAAAACACCTTTTATTTAGTTATTTGGAATATTTGTGACTTGTCACTTATGTATTTTCCTAAAAATACACCAAAAAAGCAGGTGATAATGTTATTGTCGCAAAACAATATATACGGTGGGAAATCTGAACACCCTCTGTTTGCAATGTCAGGCTCCAAGGCCCGGAGCTTTTTAATAGTTTTAAAAGGTAATGAAATATTTTTTTAATATTTAGCAAGTTAGATTATACAAGAATACACAGAAACATTTTTATAAATATTCAAAGCAAATCTTAATGAGAATGAAGATATTTTAGAACTTGATATCGAAACAAGCATATTTCAACCAGATTATATTAGATATTGCTAAATAAGATAAATAAGATAAAGGCTTTCTTGAAAGAAAACAAAGACACGAGATGGCTTTAGTTTCTTTCTTTTTTACGCTACCATATAAAAATATTATTTATTCTATGCGCTCAATACCATCTCTGATTGGCAAATGATTGCTATTGTGACTGAAACTGACGATGATTTACAAAATGCATTGTACATATTTTTTTTCATTTGCACGTGTGTTTAACATAAACGTAATGGTGAGGTTTTTAGTATTTGAAAGGCCTCAATGGTCAGTAGGAATATCATTGGAAATAAATATTATTTCAAATATCTGGATATAATATTTTTTAAGACTGTGCTTCGATTTTTTAGGTGATCAAACACAGAAAGCCATGTGTGGTACATGCAATTGCGATTTGATAACAAAAACTATATTTCTTTAACAACTGAATTCCAACTTGGCCATTCTGAAAAATTTGCGATAAAAGTTACCGAAAGTATTATATGCATAGGCATATGAGGTAACTGAGCTACTGACCGGATGAAAGGCAGTAAGAAAGTATGGGGTGACTGAGATGTCATAGAACAGACATATATGTACTGAATTTGAAACATAATTTGAACTTTAAAGGTTTTATAACTATTATTATTATGTGTATAATAGAACGGTTTCATATTTCATACACTTTTCAAGAAATATTGCGAGACATTTCGTTAGAATTTTGTGTATTATAAATTATTTCGTAGGCCAAGCACATGGTGTACAGAAATAATTTATATACAAATTCTGTTTGATAATGTAATCTGTCAAATTTATGAACATAAAAAATGCTATTATTTAGTAAACTATTAGCAATTGTTTATCCGCAAAACACAACATGTACTATCCCATTCTTTTCATTGTATATCATTTTCACTATGCCTCCGTTGTAATGGTACAACTGTTATATATTGTTTTATATGGCACCTCATATTTCACTGAATGTGGAATGGATAAATAAAAAAAAACTTCAATGGTGAAAATTGACAATTATTTTAAACATAAAATTTGCTAAATCATTTCACCTACGAATAAAGTAAGAAATTTAATATTTTGAAAATTTTAACAAAATATCAAACTGACATTTTACAGGATTATATTCTTATAACAATAATCAAATTTTCCAAAACTATCATAATAGTCAGTTCCACTTCATGTTTAACATGCCTAAAATAAAATCAGTCCATAAATATATTTTGAGGTTATTACTAGGGCAATTTTTAATACCGGGCTTCAGAGTCCCCTTCATGCAATAAAGGGGAAAGGTAGAAGTTTTTTATCCTGCTACCGAAGGGTTAAACACCATAAGCGCCGAGCATAGGTCTAAATTTTACAGCCATTCACCGGCAATGGTGATGTCTCCATAAGTAAAAGGTTTTGGAGAGTATGCAATCTATCAGTCAATAAACTCTGAGTGTACCAACAAGTGTTGTGATGTTGATTTATCTGAATGTTATAATTTATAAAAAGAATTCTGTAACAAAGAACAAATCGATGATTGTGGTTATGTATTGTCTGAAGAAGAATCGAAAACATTGTCAAACTTAGAATTAATCGAGAGTATTCATCAACTAAATTCGCTAGAAGTTACAAAGTGTATAAGATCTTTGACAAATAATAAGTCAAGTGGTTATGATTATTAATGAATACATAAAAACCACAAAAATATGTCGAATTTTATGTAATGTTGTTCAACAGAATTTTTGATTTGGGGACCATACATTCTCAATGGACGCTTGGTAATATTATTTCAATGTATAAAAACAGAGGGAATAGACCAGATCCCAAAATTGTAAACCTATCACTTTGATCCGTTGTTTGGCTAAATGTTTTATATAAATTTCGAATGATAGGTTAAATTAATTTGCAAATACGACTCAGCTTATTTTAGAAAATCAGACTGGATTTAGAAAAACATATTCTACCTTATATCATATATTTACCTTGTATACATTGATTGAAATGTCAAGATATGAAAAATAAAGTTATACTGTGCTTTTGTTAATCTCGAAAAGGTGTTTGACCGTGCATGGCGTCTAAAACTATAGAAACAAAGTATTACTGATTAATGTTTCAACGTAATAAAAAATCTGTACAAATGACAATAAGTCAAGAGTTATATCAAATGGTTTATATTCTAACCCATTCCTTTGTACGATAGGGGTCAGACAATGGGGAATTTTATCCCCATTTCTGTTTGCGATATATTTAAATGATAAGTAAGTAAATAATTTTTATTTTAAGTCGGAACTATTTACAGCAAATAATTAACATGAGCTAAAAAGCTCGTTTACCAACTATATAGCATAAAAGACACATTTCACAAATGGTATATATATATATATATATATATATATATATATATATATATATATATATATATATACATGCACAGTCATAAAACAGACAATTATTGATAAAAACAAATAATAAATGTATACTGACATCACAAATTATGCTTCCACATACACAGACTGTATAAAAACATATATACATAGAAGAAACAGAGGTAAAAAAAAAAGTGTAATATTCAGTTGGGAAAAGTAAAATAAAAACAGGTAATATTTCGGTTTAGATTAAAAATTTTAAATTTTGTAATATGAATTCCAGAAAAGTAATAGGGTTGATCATTCATTTCTACTAAATTAGAAAGAGTCTGATCTGTACCTTGAGCTCCTTGTTTTACTGCTGATGATATAGTCCTATTGTCTGAAACGCTTGTAGACCTACAATACCAACTTAAAGTTTTTAACGATTATTGCAAATTTTGGCATTTAAAGGTTAATATTAACAAAACTAAGGTTGTAACTTTTGGAAAAAGGACTACGTATACAGAAGATTAGTTTAATTTAGGTGGTGAATTTTTAGAAATCGCTCTATTTCATTTTATCCGGAAAATGTGGGAAGCACTACTTTGGTATAGATTTTACATTGGATTATGTTTGATAAAATTGTAAAGCCCGTTTACCCCGTTTTTATTATTGTGTTTGTTTTAATTTTCATTATTATTATTATTTTATTTATTTTTATTTTGTTTTATTTATTTTATTTTATTACTTATTTTATTTTTTCTGTATGGATGTGAAATATGGGGTTACAACCAATCTCCATTAATTGAAAAATTACATTTAAAATTTTGTGAACCTATTTTACATTTAAGATCATCAACACCAAATTTTGTGTTTTATGATGAACTAGGTATATATCATGTCGCATTTAATATAAAGGTGATAATAATAAACATTTGATGTAAATTAAATGTTTCATAAGATGATAAATTATTATCGAAGTTTTCTTATGTTCTGAAGCATGGCGTAATTTCATCACATTTATTCTTAATGACTGTGGACTTTTTTATATTTGGCAAACAGGACAACCGGTGAATGTAACATGGCTAAAGAAAGTAGTTTTTATATTATTATATGATAAACGCAGAATGTCATGGTTTAGTGAAATGAGGTCTTAATCATAAAATATGTAAGACATCATTTTGTATAGAAAAATATTTATTATCATTGCTTTATAAGTACCTGAAATATTCCACCGCTGCCAAATATGTAATAAGTTCTTTTGGATATTGTTAGACTGAGGTAGAGAAATGATAAATTGTAGAATAAACCAAAATAAATTTATTTATTAAATAAAAGAAAATGAAACAAAAGAAAAATATTCATTATCGCTCCTTTCACTCCAAACACGAACCAATAATTATGGATGAACAAGCAAATAACACTGCTAGTATGTAATAATTTTTAGAGTACACTATGTTGTTGCTAACGTCACAATTCACTATTAAAGTCTAATAGACCTAGAACGTATCAGATAACAAGTTTCAAAACACAGAGTTATGCACAATATTCTGGTGTGTTACTATAGTAGTAACCATCCTGTCAAACTTCTCCGTCAGCTTTGTTAACATAGTTGACAACAACAACAACAACAACAACAATAACAAAAAAACAGACTGTTTGTGTTTGTATTGTCGCTTGGTGACTCTTATGCTCAGCTCTATTGTAAGCCTCTAATTCACGGCCAACTTGATCGCCTTGTTGAGTTTGGTAGGTTTTGATTGCTCGATACGGATATGCATATCGGAATCAACAAGGGTTTCCACAAACTGATCTTCTGACAGTGTCTCTCTAATATCTGAACTGGTCGTCGAGTACGCCAGGTTTGCAAGACTGCGGTGGCCTGCCCATGCTCTGAGAGCGTCTCTCCTGTTTCCTGGTGTTGCTCTTTCATTTGTACCCTATATAGGCTGGACTATGGTAATGCGCTTTTATACAACATAAATAGCACCCATTTGAGCAAGCTGCAGAGGGTTCAAAACACAGCCGCACGACTCATTGCAAGGAGAGGTAAGCGTGAACATATTCAGCCGATTTTGGCTGATTTACATTGGCTACCTGTCACATACAGAGTGCAGTACAAACTTTGTGTATATGTATACAAATCGCTACATAGTCTAGCACCGGCGTATCTATCCGAGCTAGTTTGCCAATACAAACCCGCAAGGTCTCTTCGTTCAGAGTCTACAAACCAACTAACTGTGCCACGAGTCCGATCGAAAACGTACGGCGATCGTAGATTCGACATGGTCGCACCAACACTTTGGAATCAGCTTCCCGTAGAGTTTCGAACAGCCGCCAGTCTAAACATTTTTAAATCACAACTAAAAACTTATCTTTTTAGAAAGGCCTTTCTTTAAGTGTATTAATATCAACAGGATTATAGTGCTTTTAAGTTTCTCACATTTTTATAGTTGGAGTTATAATTTTAATATTATTTTTTTTTTTTTGAATATTAAAATGTCCAATGTTAATTTGTCTTGTTTTATCATGTGATTTGCCATACCTTGTAAAGCGCTTTAGAGTTTCTTTTAAGATAAAGCGCTATATAAATGTTATTATTATTATTATTATATAGCTCTGACTGGGAGGAGCGAACCTCTCCTCTAGTACTTTTTACAAGTTTCTTATTTTCAGGTATCTTTCCTCTTGGCAAATTACCAAGGACACCAAGTGCATTACCCCGCAGTGACACTGAAAGATGTGCGCCTTTACTTTTTTCTGTCCAACCATTCAAATCACTTCGAAGTGACTGCGATAGTCCTGTCAAGCAATGGTTCCATCGTAAGTAGTTGGGTTCATCTGTATGTCACTTGCTTTGGGCAGCACGTCATTTTTCTCGTTTGGGAAAAGAGAACTTTACTCTTGATGGTCTCTTTGTCGTTACACCTGACATCAAATCGTCGTAATCATCGTCAATATACCTTGAACATAAACCACGAGAGGTGTTCATTTAAACCTTTTGTAAATACGTTGCGCATATTTGTATATTTTAAAGTGCGCCAAGTTCTCGGAGGTCCGCTACTACGCAGATCCCGCCCACGATATTAGACAGACAGGCTGACCCATAGCTTTTCAATACCATTTCTTTCGCAGCAGGCATTGACATGATCAAGTGAAAAAAAGTAATTGTAATTTAATGGCTTGTAAAAAAAAGTTGAAATGTTAATAATACCTGAAGTTTAAGAAATTACTTTTGATGATATAACATACTTTTTCATTTAACAAGCTCAGCAACGCTTTGAAATGAGATTTAAAAAGGGACCAAATCTAAATTAAACACAAAATGAAATCAGTAACTATTTTTCTTGCAGATCATGATGACTTTCAAAAGGCTCTGCAGAATTGTATTGCGGAAAAAAAATGTTGATTTATCTGAAGATCTTCCTAGGTACCTTAATGATATGGAAGGATTCACCAAAAGATACCTTGACATTCCTAATACTGGGCAAGTGCTGCCAGACAGAAAGCACGGTAAGACTGCGACCAAGGAATGTGGAAAGTAGCGAAATAAAAGCCCAAGTACAAGTGAAGGAGGTCCGGCTCGTATCGAATCATACGATGCATGTGCAGGTCCCAGAACCAGTACGATCATTTATAAACATCAGCATGATGATGATGTGGACGACACGGACGATTCAGAAACGAAAGGACGACTGGCGTGGGGACTTTTGAAAAATTTGAAATTTTTGTCAGTGTATAAGGAAAATAAAGAGATCATGAGCACAACCAGAAATAAGAAAACAGTTTGAGAGAAGATTGCCACTGAATAAGATAAGACCGCTACAACAATTTCAGGTGACCAAGCAGTTCAGGAATCTCTTGGATTCAGCCCCTTTGAATCAGTATTCGGTCATACGGTTAGAGATCCTTTGAAATTGTTGATGGTAAAGTGGTTGACTGAAACTAGTGCTCTTAACCTTTCAGATTATCTCGAGAAATCTCAAGCCAAAATCAAAGTATGCCAGGAACAGAGTTTTTAAACCAGATGATAAGGCTCTTGTATTTTTATTTTAGTTCCTTGTCATCCTTTATGAGCCTTATATGTCTGAAATTTAAATATGAAAGCCCCATGGGTTAAAATAGATCCTCAGTACCCCTTCTTTGTCGTACGAGGCGACTAAATGGGACGGTCCTTCGGATGTGACCACATAAACCAAGGCCGTTGTGTCACAGCAGGTGTGGCACGATAAAGATCCCTCCCTGCTCAAAGGTCATAAGCGCCGAGCATATGCCACATGAGTGAAAACTTCTTGAGTGGGAAGTTAAACAATATAGAATCAATTAATCAATCGATCAATATGAAAGCAAGTTTAGTGATGAGAAGTATGCAGTTAAGATATCAAGCCGTCGTCAAGAAAAACGAGTTTGTCACATTTACATGTTGAAAGAATATTTCAATAGCTGCGACCGAAATCTGTAAAATCATTTTCCAACGTTAAGACTTCGTGTATATGAATACAGAACTATTTTATAAATATAATACGTCTTTTTTAACGAATTCCGTGGGGATCCTGGTAAGAATAGATTTTCAGTACCCCTTGCTTGTTGTAAGAAGCGACCAAATGGGGCAGTCCTTCGGATGAGACCGCAAAAACCGAGGCCACGTGTCACAGCAGGTGTAGTACAATAAAGATACCTCCCTGCTCAAAGCCCATAAGCTTCAAGCATACGCCTAAATTTTGCAGTCCTTCACAGGCAATGGTAATATAACCATATGAATGAAAAATTCTCGAGCGGGACGATAATTAACATACAACCTTTTTTGGCGACTGGGAATTCCGACAGAAATAAAAGCAGAATGTCAATGTTGGTAACTTTCATTTTGAAAAATAGATGAGGGTATAAACTGCGACGCGTCACACCGGTATACTAGTACTTCAGAAAGTAAACGTACGCTTCTAAATGATTGTGGAGAAATGGAGTGGGTTGTGCACATTGAAATGTACGCTACCATGTGTGTTGGTATGCAATATGATTTAAAAATAGCACATTTATTAACAATATGCATAAAATTGTTGAGATGTAACAATCATGAAAAGGCTTTGTCTAATAAATGTGACAAAATTATATATACGGGAAAAATTATCTGGGGTCTACTTCCAATGTGATTACTCATAACGTGGGCGAATATATAATATACAACAAGTACAGAAATATTATCACAAAGATGGGTAGACTAGAGGAAATTAACATTGATATATTATACAATCTTTGGGTTTGTTTTATCGGGAAATTTTAACTTCGATTTAAACATGTGGATTATACAGATATGACTCGACATAAAGTATTTCTCAGATGTAGTAGCGTACATTTTAAATATACTACTATCTTTTTTTTTGGGGGGGGGGGGGGGGGGGGGGGGGGCTTAAAGCTATTTTTATTGTTTATGCAAAAATAGTAAGTGGAGTAGTTCATTTAATTAATGGGGCGATGTTGGTTGAGCGCTTGTGTTGAAAATTGATGCCAACGACATTCAAGACATAACGTTTTAATTGCGACGCTTCTCGTCGTCGGAGTATAAGCGCTTCATGAAAAGTATGCCGGCATGAAGTTTTGCAGTTATTTCTGTCGGAATTCCCAGCCAGTAAAACAGATGTGCCATATTTATCAAGTATTCACAATTGCAGCGCATTAATGAGGAAATGACTATCATTACAATTTGTAAAGATGTAAAAGTCAAAACATACATACCGGTATCCACAACAACAACGAGAGAGAGAGAGAGAGAGAGAGAGAGAGAGAGAGAGAGAGAGAGAGTTGAAATGAAAAATATCAAAATGAAATGACTAAAGAAGTTGTTGGAAAAAACGTGCTTGATTTCGTTTAATCTGCTCCTTCTGGAAATACAAATCACTTAATAGAGATTAGCAATATCTATAATACTTAGTAAGCTAAAGGTCAAACAATACTAAAAGACATCTGGCAGGAACATAGAACCAAGTTAAAAAGATGATATATTCAGCGAGGTGATCTAGAAAACGCTAAGCAGTCGTTAGACAACATGAAAGCTCATTCGTTCGAATTGGAAGAAAAGCTTTTCCAACGGAGCAGCCGATGACCTACCTTGGGTGCACACATAATCACAGACGGCTCATCTCCGAGAAAGCATTGAAACAACCTTTTCAGTATGTATGAAAGATGAGGCAGAGTGACAGTCCTGGATCAGGAGTGAAAGGGAAACATTACAGATGATGCTTTATGAGCTGAAGGAATTAGACAATGACAGATATGATTCAATTTGTGAGTATAGATAAGATTTCGGAATCCTCTGAGAATGCAGATGTGTTACATGGTCCAATCACATACATCTATATCCCATAAACAGCTAGATGCACCGAACTCATTCTGTTCAAAGCACGAGAGCCTTTTTTTCAATTCTGATACAGTGCTGAAAACCACACTACTTGTAAACAGCAAAATGCTCCATAGATGTAAAAGAACTCACTCTATTCATAACAAAAGAGCCTTTTCTTTCAATTTTGATAGTGTTGAAAATCACACTACTCATGAAGTCTCCACATTGTTGGTAACAGACTATTTGTCTACCAGGACCATTTCGCTGTCAAGAAATCCTGTGCTCAATACCCATGGGGTCGAGTCAAGCAAAGCGAGGAAGAGAATTAGTGGCGACGAACGACAATCCCCTGACACATCAGTAAACGGTGATATTTGGAAAATGTGTAACATTAAGGTGATTGATTGATTGACTGATTCCCGTTTAACGTTTCAATCATGTTGAGACGACACCAGCTGAAGGTGAAGTGCCACAAATTTAGAACTAGATGCTTAGCGCTCAGGGCCGTAGCAGTAAGGGTTTTTCAACATGCCAACGCCTATCGCGACACGGGACCTCCGTTTTTAAGGTGATATTCGAAAAACCCGTGATTCTCACTTCTTTTTACAATCAGGAAAGTGTTCCAGTGTTGTTTGTCATGTTATACTGAATACAGATAGTCCTATAGCTTTCATACACATTTATTCTAACCATTTCAATCTAGCTTACAGATACAGCGTGGCCACAGAAGGGGCAAGGGGGGCTAGTGCAAAAGTATGTTTTTGTTCCCTATTATTAACGTTTTAGTTTTCTTCTCTTTTCCCTTCTATTTTTAAAACCCAGCCTCCAGTCTATCGCAAAGGCACTAGTCCGTCAGATTCAATGTTCAAGTTACTATATTTGGTCCGGATATCTGAAAGCAAGTCAATATTATATTCCTCTACACCTTTACCTCCTATCTATCAATCGGCAGTCGTTGGGAATTCCACAACTCTTCACACAGAGTGCAAGGTATGAACCACACGAGGAGCTCTGAGTGCGTACCGAAAAGATCTGTGCAAAGCGCTTCACTGTTGTCGGTCATCTTGTGCACGTTTACGATGCAGCCATTAAAATAATATAAAGGCTCAATACGGGTTAAATACAAAAAGAACAAACAGATCATGATCAGCTTGATTAATTGTAGACTTTTGAAGGGATCCCAGTGTATTGTTAGAGTCGGAAAAAGGGGGCTGTCTTTCATTCACGATAGACGATTGAAAAACTAAACAAAAAAGAGATACCTTACATTTACGACAGACGATTAAAAAAAGTCCAAGAACTTTTATTAAATTTGAAATTACAAATCTTTTCCTAAATCAACAACATCAAAAGGTAATTTACTTGATTTCTTTCTTTATTAGTAGTCTTAGGAAGGTTATAACTCATTACACAATTTTCAATGGTTTAGAAACTTCGTAAACCAGAAAACCAGCACCTTTTTTCAAAAGGAGGAGGGTCAACCGGAGGAGACATTCATATTATGGTATACGGAAAGTTACTTGTTTTTCTTTAACCTTCGAAATCTTAAATCCAAACTACTATTTAAAAAAAAAGGGGGGGGGGGAGGCACCCAATATATCTTACTTTATTTTATCTTATATCTTATTTTGCATGTGAAAATAACTAACTGTGTATTTAAAGATAACGGGAAATGAACTTTGTCATTAGGAATGGTTTGTGTAACGTTACTTGTAAGAAAATAACATCTTATTTGACATCATGAAAAAATTCTGTTTAACAAAAAAAAAATATTTTATTGTGCACGTTAAATTTCGTTGATTTTCAATTTCATAGAAGGTCTAACAACTGCAAAACACACACACACACACGCACACACATGGTTAGAGCGTTCGATTCGTAACCGGAAGGTCGTGAGTTCGAGCCCCGCTCAACGAAAAATAGGTAATAATAATAATAATAACCTTTATTTACCCAGGATAACACAATTAGCATACAACTAGTTTTCGTTGTGGTCCTGCATTAAAACATATATACAAACATAGAATTAGTATTAGTTTTAATATATACATGTTCATACACGTAGACATGATTATATAAATAAGAAATAAAAGAGACATTGCAGAGAAAAAACATACTACAATAGTACTAAAACTCAGTGTATTTTCTAAACATGGTATGAAATTATAAAGGACAAGAATAAAAAAATAAACCCCATAACATAAGACAAATATGTGAACAAAAACAGCTTTTTTCTAAGAATTTCATCTAAAATATTCCATGAGATACATAGATTTAAAACCACCTATTGAATAAGAATTTCGAACATTTTGTGACAGTTTGTTCCAAAGAAATGCACATGAATAACTAAATGAACGTTTAAAATTTTCAGTTTTAGCCCTCGGTAAATAAAGTAAATTTGACGTAACATTGTTTGATCTGGTTGTCCGACTACAGATATCTCTTGTAAAATTGAATACTTTTAAATAATTTGGCAATTGTCTGTTTAAAACTTTAAAGAGAAAGACAACCTTTCTGTAAATATAATAATCTTTGATTGGCATCCAGTTCAAACAAGAAAATAAAAAGCTGGTAGATGTTCTAATATCACGGGTATTTAAAAGAATTCTTGCTGCCCTCTTCTGTAGTTTAAAATTTTTTTCTAGATATTTTTGGTTTTTGACACTGCACCAGACAGTGCAGCAGTAAGTAAAATGGGGGAAAACAATACCGTTATAAACTTTTAAAAGAGCATTCGGTGGCATAAAATAACTAACTCTCTTTAGGACAGCAAGTTTTCTTACAATTTTCTTTGAAACAAATTCCACGTGTGCATCCCACGATAAAGTATTGTCTATATAAACACCTAAAAGTTTAGCTTGTTTCACAGATCCAATTTGTACACCATTAAAATTAATATTCAATTGTCGAATTTTCAGTAGCCTTTGAGAGGTACCAATAAGCATACATTGTGTTTTTTCAATAAGCATCCATTTGGCACTCAATTCAAAATCCTCTTGCAATTTTGATTCAATCATATCAATTGATTTATCGCTTACGTCCTGAGAGGTGTCATCCGCATACATGGTAACTGAAGAGTGTTTGAGACATTTTGGATAATCGTTTATGTACAAAATGAAAAACAATGGTCCTAAAATCGACCCCTGGGGAACCCCTATTGATACACATTTTTCACTAGATAATGCACCTCTCCAACTGACACATTGTTTACGATTTGAAAGGTAAGATTGAAACCATTTAAAAGTATTGTTACAAATTCCGTAAGACAATAGTTTGTGTAAAAGAATTTCATGGTTGACCGTATCAAAGGCCTTGCGCAAATCAATAAACAGTACCCCTGTAAGTTTACCATCGTCCATGTTCTTAAACCATTTATCAGTAAGACCATTCAACGCCGTCTCACATGAATGACTTGGCCTGAATCCTGATTGACTCTCCGAAATTAATTTGTTTTTGGATAAATATTCATAAAAGGAATTAAATTATGTGCCGTTCAATAATCTTACTGACAACAGGTAAAATAGAAACTGGTCTGTAATTATTAACCAAATATTCATCCCCAGCCTTATATAGTGGAACCACCCTGGCTCTTTTCCAAGCATCAACAAATGTACAAGATGAAATAGATTTGTTGAAAATGAAATGTAAAATATCATTTATATGATTAAATGACAATTTTAAAAGTTTTACAGACAAACCATCAATACCTGTAGCTTTCGAAGATGCCATTTTCATTATTTCGTTTGCAATAAAATCAATAGTAATTTCTGGAATTTTAAAAGAGCCTGCTGGTTGTAATTGTTCGACCTCTGGTAATGAAGAATCAAAATGTTTACCAATTTCATGCCCAATATTACAAAAGAAATCATTAAAGTAGTTAGCCATAGATTCAGAAGATGTTATGTTTCCCTCGTCAGTTTGTAAGTGTGTACATGTTGTGGAATTCTGCTTTGATGGTAGGAATTGTTTGAGTTTAGATCACATGTCCTTTGGCCGTGTGGTGCATTGATCTGTCGCTTCTTCCACAAAGTTCCGTTTCGCCTCTCTGATTTTGGATGTAACACGATTTTTGCTTGCTTTGTACAGATCCCAGTCAGTTTCTAATTTGGATTGCAATGCTTTGTTGTGTAGATAATCGCGATACTGCATTTCATTTAAAATTTCATCATTTATCCATTCTTCTGATTTCACATTTATACGTCTTTCTTTAAAAGGTATATGTTTGTCAATGACTTTAAAATACATACGGTCAAATTCATTCCACATTTCATTAACATCATTCAGTTGTTTTATTCTATCCCAATCGACGTCGTGGAGATCACAGTTGAATTTCTCCTCATCTAAGCTCCGGTAACATCGGTATTTCATATTTACATGCGAGTTTGTACCAGATTTTATTTAGATGGACATCATTTGATAAGAGTAGAATCAAAAATCCTAAGTAGTGAGTAGTCTTCACAGAGGTTCTTGACTTCACTGAATGGTCCAAAGATAAACTTCTTGCTAAAATTTCGCGTCCAAAACAACACAACTTTGAATTCAAAATTGGCCATTTAAAACCTGGTGTATAAATAAAATCCTCTTCTAATTCTTGGAAGAATAAAACAGTAGAAATTTGTTTGAAAGCCTGGTAAACCGGGAGAGGTATTAACAAACATCTGACCACGGTGGCCATTTTTTTTTAGTGATTGCTCCTTCGCCAAACGCTCGGCATTTAGATGTGAGAATGACGGGTCTTTCGGATATGACCTTAAAAACGGAGGTCCCGTGTCACGGTAGGCGTTGGCTGGTTTAAGAACCCTTACTGCTTCGGCCCTGAGCGCTAAGCATAGGTCTGAATTTGTGGTACTTCACCTACAGCTGGTGACGTCTCAATATGAGTGAAAAATTCTCGACGGGACGTAAAACAAACAATCAACCAATATATATATATATATATATATATATATATATATATATATGTGTATATATATATATATATGACGTCACAACGCCTCACTAAATAATCACAGTAACGTCGCCATGTCAGTATAACTTTCTGACTGACAAGGACGGGGTTTTCGTGAAAAGTTATATTACAATGATACTTTTAAAAACAATAATATAATTCAATGTAAATATAATCGTTAAATGTTCATTTATTTATTTATTTTACCATATTTTGCTGATAATGCCCAATGTGTTCTGAAAATAATTCATAACGCTGTCTATTTGTCTTCATCCAGTTTCAGCACAACAGACGTAAAAAATGGGGGGTGGGGTGGGGGGGGGGAGAAACTTTCGTGTAATGTGTAGATAATCGATGTGTATCCCGGAATTTGATTTGTTTGAAATCTGGCAATAATCCCTCTCCTATCTGAGACTTTTACAATTACCCTTGTATATATTAAACCCCGACAGAATTTATTATGGCGAATTAAAATTCCTAAATTATAACAATCTCACATCTTATTAATTTTTAAAAATTTCAGTTTTGCCATAAAAATTTCCAAATTCAGAAACTTTTTTTAAAACCCAAATTTATAAATCTTATACTCAATTTGTAGTCCAGTCAATTTACGATTTCTCATGCAACTAATTGCAAAAGAAATAATTTTTTTTGCAAAGTATTCCTTAGTATCAGTAAAACAACATATAAAAAATCTAATTTTATCTAATGTGCAGAAATAATATATTTTGATGCATCAAATTTGCTGATAGCTCCCTTTGTTTTATGTCACCGCCGCGCTATCATAGCGTGCTTTCACCGAAATCGTGACGTATACATTATCATTACGTAGACATTGATCAAAGTCTTTGCTCGAATTTTATGACATATGTTCATACAAGCGTGTAAGCGCTTGAATCAATATAGCCTAGGTGTAATACTATAAATTTATTTACAAACGAGACGTTCTAAAGCTTCTCAAAAGTTTAGAAAAAAAAAAAAAAACAGGTTGGTAAAGTCAACACGTGTCGTCATGTAGACGTATAGGCCTACTGGGTTCATTCAAAATTTGGGAAAGGTGCCGTAATGTAACGGAAAATAACATTTTTTAAAACTAAATAGTCGCACAGCATCATTTCTTCAAGGTAAAATTAATAAGTAAGAAAGTGAAAAGGCTTTTTTTCTATACTGCACTGCTTATTTCTATTTTCTATGTAAGGACACCCATTCGCGTTACAAAGCCATCTTTCTCGTTATTGATTGGGGTACACGGGGCGCCTTTTAACGTCCCATCCGACGGAGTAAATCTTTCTCCTGAAGTGACGCTATTAGTTGCAACTTGAATGCGGTTTCTGTAATATGCAAAACTAATACGATACCAATTTAATTTAACCTTTTATGTTGTGTTAGTAGAAAATTTCTTCCATTTTAATTATATCTGTTCTAACCTTGTGTTGAATATGGAAAGATTACAAGACTGTGTAATTTGTGAATCGGGGGACAAGAATGGTCTAGTTTGTCTTCGTGGGAAGGGTAGCACAGGTATCAATACTGCTGCTGAGAAAAGGGGTAGCAATCTTCGCACGCATCCTGGGCAATATGTGCACACCGAATGTAGGCGTCTATTTACAAATGCGATTGAAATTAGCAAATATCTGAGGGGAAAAGAACAAAGCAAGCCAATTCCTCCTGCTGATAGTACACCAATTCTTAGATCAAAACAGACCTTTTCATTCCGTGGCCACTGCCTCTTTTGTGGACAAACTGCCAAACTTAATCAAAGTAAAAGAGGGCATGATGTTTTTCCTGTGTGAACTCATGATTTTCAGGCTTGTATAAAATCCGTCTGTTCTACAAGACAAGACGCTTGGGCAAACCAAATTTATGGTAGACTAGAAGCTGTAAATGATTTGCATGCTGCTGATGCCATCTATCATCAAACTTGTAACGTAAATTTTCGCACAGGCAAACACATACCTAAAATATTCTCACCCTCTTCGACGGAAGCCAAGAGAGGCAGACCTGTTGACAGTGATATTACTGACGCATTTCTTAAAGTGGTGAATTATCTGCAGGAGAATGATGACAAACAACATCAACTGTTAGATCTTGTTGCTAAAATGAAGGACCACTGTGGTGATGATGCATACTCGCCTGTTTACTTGAAAAAGAAATTGTATGAGCGTTTTGGGGATGAAATCATCATGACAGAAGAACAAGGAAAATCAACTGTAATAACGGTACGAAAAACGGCAAGATCAATTCTTCAGAGCTTCTACAATCGGCCTAAAACAGTGGACCAGACATTGGAGAAGCTCAACATCATTACAACTGCTGCTAAGTTGATAAAATCTGATACCCTGTCCCTTCATCTAGCTTCTGATCTGTACCCTTTGTCGTCAGATATTGAATCACTTGAAAAGAATCTTCAGTACGTTCCTGAAAGTCTTCAAACTTTTTTGAAAATTCTCGTCCGAGAAAAGGACCCTGACTTGAAAATTGCATCGATTGGACAGACAATTATGCAGATGGCTAAGCCACGTATGCATATTGCACCACTACAAATAGGTTTAGGAGTGCAGCTTCATCACCATTTTTCATCAAAATTTCTTATTGATACGTTGAATTCCTTAGGATTTTGTTCCTCATATTCGGAGATACAACGTTTTGAAACAAGTGCAGCCATTTCACAAGGAACAGATATTCCAAGCTATGAAAATGGACAATTTCTGCAATTCGTTGCTGACAACGTGGATCACAATGTGCGCACACTTGATGGGTATGGTACATTCCATGGCATGGGCATTATTGTAGGCTCTACACCTGGTAAAAAGGTTAGCAAACCGGTCCCTAAACTGAACGTTTCATCGGCTGACCTGGTCACTGCTGGGAAAATTAATATACATTTCTACAAGCAACCACCTAAATCGTCACTGCAGATGAAATTCGCCAAAATTAATAAAGAACAGAAAGTACCAGATCCATCTTTGAGTTTAGATCTTCTTTCAAAGGCTGTATGGCCTCTTCGATCTCCAACTCCAAGTTGGTCAGGACTGATGCAGTGTACTCAAAATGGAGATTACCCTGGGAAGTCCACCATCACCTTTCTGCCGATGATAGATATGGACGCAAGCGATATGTCATGTATCTACTCTACACTGAAGTTTGTGTCTCGCCAAGCTAGAAAATATGGTACAACTCCAATTCTGACATTTGACCAGCCTCTCTACATGAAAGCAGTTACAATTGTCACTCATGAGTCACAGTGTGAAGACTTAAGCTCCATTATACTCAGGTTAGGTGGGTTTCACACACAAATGAGCTTTTTAGGATGTATCGGGCGCATTATGAGAGAATCGGGATTGCAGGAAGTTTTAGAGACTGTATATGCGTCAAATGCAGTTGGCCATATTCTTAGTGGAAAAGCAGTAGCTCGAGCAACCCGTGCTCATTTTCTAGTTGATACAGCCCTTCATGCCTTGCTCGTGGCTAAAACCTTTGGTGCCGAATTGCCTGTTATTGATGTGCCCCAAAATATATCTTCAGGTTATCTTGTAACACCCATTGGCACAGAGGCCCCTGATCACGTCCTTACTCAATCTGCAGACGTTTCCACAGCCCAACTGGAAGAAGATCATCTGCTGAAGAAAGCTGCTGCCTTGTATGACCAGTTGCTAGAGGGAGATGCTACTGCACAAGACGTGTGCAATAATTCTACCATTACACAAGTACTGGGGAAACTTGCGGACACAAAATCCTCTCTCAAGTGCTTCAGAACAGCAGCCCTTTGGCTTCAGTACTTAGAAATGATAAGTCTCTTAAAAGCTTTTATCACAGCTGAAAGAACAGGCAATTGGTTACTCCATATACAAACTCTACACGCAATGCTTCCCTATTTTGCAGCAGCTGGGAATAATATGTATGCAAAGTCAGCATACATCTATGTCATGTCAATGATCAATCTTCAAAAAGCTCATCCCGATGTACACAGCAAGTTCATGGAAGGTTATCATGTACTGAGAAGAAGTGAGAGGTATTGCGCGGGTCTGTCGTGTGATCTTGTCATTGAGCAGGCATTAATGAGAAGTGTGAAAACATCCGGTGGTTTAACGAGAGGTCGAGGAATGACAGAGGTACAGCGGTCGCAGTGGCTTTTGTCTATGCCTTCTTGTGCAGCAGTAAATGAGGCAATGCAGAATCTGACAGATGTTGGCTACCACACAAGTGAGCAGCACAAGGAATCTTCAACCTCTCGCCAAGAAAGGGACAAACAAGATATAATTAAAGTTATATCACACCTACGAGACCGTGACCCTTTTACTGAGAGCATCCCTCTTCGAAATATTGACACCGGTGTGAATGCAGACAATAATATCAACGCTCATAATGCATTAGCATGTGGACAAAAGATCATTGACTCTATGGTTGGTCAGAATATTTTTGATTTTTCCTTCAAAAAATCAATGCAGGTGTTAACTATGTCATCTAAAACATCTATCACGGTTGAGGAAGGCAGAGTTGAGGTTGATCCCCAAGTGCTTTTTCAAAGACTAACGGCAATTTCATCTAGAGAATCTGTTGAAGATATTGCAAATATCTTCAAATATGAATTATCAACGCATCCATCATCGATCTTTGAACCCTCAGGACTTCCAAGAGCAGCAAGTAAGCCTCAAATTTCAGATGCAATATGGAGTATGGGCGATTGTGCTGTATCAGAGAAGGAATTGCTTGATGTACATTTCGTTTTGGATGGCGGTTCTTTGCTACAGCGTATCCCATGGACAAAAGGCATGTCATTCAATGCTATATGTCAGTTGTATGTTGAGTATATTATTAGAAGATACTCGAGACCAACTATTGTATTTGATGGATATTCCAGTGAACCCTCGACTAAAAACGTGACTCATCGTCGACGTTCAAAGGGCATCATCTCCCCTGATGTAACATTTACTTCAGATATGACCTTCAAATCTAAAAAAGAAATTTTTCTCACAAATAACAACAAGTCTCGTTTCATAAGTCTTCTTGCCCAAAGACTTCGGGAAAATGAATGCACGGTCATCCTTGCAGAGGTAGATGCAGATTGTCTCATCATTTCAACAGCTGTAGCATGTGCTCAGTCAACACAAGTCGTTGTCATTGGCGAAGACACTGATCTTCTTGTTCTCCTCTGCTACCATGCATCACTGGATGGATACAACATTTACTTCCGATCTGAACTTTCTAATAAGTGCAGGCACTGGGACATACAAAAAACAAAGCGGATGCTTGGTATGCACAAGTGCAAAATTCTGCCAGTAGTACACGCAATCACGGGATGCAATACAACCTCCCGCCTATTTGGGATAGGAAAAGGTGTTGCTTTAAAGAAGCTTTCGAAAACAAACAATGTTACAATGGCAATAGAGGAATTCTTAAAGCCTGGAAACCATCTGGAAACTGTTGTAACGAGCGGCGAACAGATTATTGCTAGCCTATATGGGGGAGTATTGTGCGAAGGACTGGATCTTCTGAGACTGCGCTTATACACAAATAAGGCTATCACTAACAATAAGTGCGTTCAGGTACAGAGTCTCCCGCCAACATCTGATTCTGCGGCTCTGCATTCTAGAAGGTCATACTATCAGTGTCAGCAGTGGATAAAACTAGATGGCACTGATCTGAACCCACTTGATTGGGGATGGACAGTCACTGATGATAGCAAATGCATGCCGCTTAAAAACACTTTGCCGCCTGCTCCCAATCGTCTTCTGAATATTATCCACTGTAATTGCAAGGTAAATTGTGACACAAAGAGGTGTACGTGCCGAAAACATGGCCTAGAATGTACTATTGGATGTGGCCATTGTAGAGGAACAAGTTGTTCCAATTCAACAAGGAACACGGAGGAAAAAGAAACAAACTGATTTCCATGATCTGTTCACTGAAATTACCCCCCCCCCCTTTTCCAAAAAAGCCTCTTAAAGGTGAAATTATTACATGGAAATTTTACAATTTCTATTTCTTACAAAAATTTATAAATGCCAATCAAGAAACTGCATTCTTATTTGATAGGTAATGATGGATAGCTAATTTCCAGTTTTTGTCGTTTTTTCTCTTTTTCTCTGTTTTTGACCCCCAAAAAATGGTATTTCCACTTCAACTGAAACATTAGATTTTTTATATGTTTTAGTACACATATTAGCGAGGTCAAAATCATTGAAAACAATTCTTTTGCAATTAGTTGCAAGTTTGACCCTTTTTTGGGCTTATTTGACTGGACTATTGCTGAGTGGTGGTGACAGCGGGGATCGGTGTAACGACGATGCGACTCCCTTAGAATATTGACCGGGGGTCATTTTTCTACACTTAAATTTGACCCTTTGGTCATTATTTAAATGCCCCCCCCCTTTTTTTTTCCTTCTTCTTCTTAAAAATTATGGCCTTAGAATCATTTTTCTCCGTGTGGATTGTAGAAAAATGACCCCGTAGAATATTGGCCCTGTGTAATTTTTTTTTAAACAAAAAACTGGTTTAGGTAGGAATATTCTTGCTGGGCAAATACACTGGGGTAAAAACACGCAGCCTTATGATATGAAGTGTTCATTTCTAAAAGTTTTAAAGCTAAAATAACAAAATTAAAAGGTTATACTATACCTTACATCAATAATACAAGATGTTTTATCCCCATTAACTGAAAACAAATAACAAGGCTATAATTATGTTCTATGACTATTAGAGCAAGAATACGCGCATTCTTAGATTTCTTTTATCAACCGCAGTCGATCCGGAAGTCGCTATACCGTCGGATTTATCCGGTGAACGGGATAATTAAAAGAAATCGAAATACGGACTGATTGTCCGATGAGAATTTTTTCGGCAATAGAAAAATTGCAAGGCTTGCAGCTTGTTAAGTCAGTTTTTCAAAGTTATATCATCTGCCTCACGATAAATTATAAATGTCCATTTGACATTTATTTATACATGCCCGGTCTACGTTTTATTTAAATAGTGCAATAACATAGCATCTGATTTCGAATCGGAGCAATTCTTTGTCTCCAAGTATTTCAAATTGGAAGTGTGATGAGGGGGCGATCCTCAGAGAAGCAATTAAACAAAGAAATAACTGTAAGAACAGCGAGAATCAAGGATGTGCGAGGCTTAAAAACAAGAGAGAAAATCCAATAACATGACAAATAGGAAAAGACTGGTTACCGTATAAGAGGAGAGGCCTATTGGAATGTAAAATCTGCATTGAATATCAAACTATAACCAATGGTAACATAGTTACAGAGGAAGAATCACTCACTCGGTGTGTCTAGTGAAATGTAGAAACTCGCCAGATCGATTGTCCTGTGAAAGAAAAAAGTTCGCGAAGTCTGGTTGACGTATCAAAAATATTTACTTGTATTACTAAAGTTTTTTTTAAAAGCACAGGAATTTTGTACTTATCTGATAATATTGAATCTCTAAGAATTCTGAAGTTTATAGAACTCGGTGATGTAAAAAGAGAATCACTTAAGAGAAAATTGTACTGATTTCCATTTAACAAAACTGAACAAAACAAAACAATAAAATTTTAAAAAAATAAATAAATAAAGTAGAATAAAACGTTTTTAAACAAAATCAGCATAAAATATTACGTATAAATATGAAAATCACCAGTCATATAAAAATTTATACATCTTGAAACCTGTAGTACGAGTAATTTGGACGTAAAGCTTCTTTTATTTTTCTTAGCATCGAATAATAAATTCTTTGACATTTATGGCCGTAATATTAGTCACA
This sequence comes from Ostrea denselamellosa, assembly GCA_024699665.1. Classification (NCBI taxonomy): domain Eukaryota; kingdom Metazoa; phylum Mollusca; class Bivalvia; order Ostreida; family Ostreidae; genus Ostrea; species Ostrea denselamellosa. The sequence goes on along the minus strand of JAMZEH010000073.1, from coordinate 3,493,391 downwards.
CCGAATGTTGCGTAAACGAAGTGAATAACTCGTGTTACTATAGTTTGCACAACAGATGTCAAAAAAAAAAAAAAAAAAGGAAAAACCAATCAGTTAAGGCTTATATCTGTATTTCCTTGATGAATAATTCAAAAATTGCGATATTGTAGGGTTGTAATTCTTCTAAATATAAAAACTTCTCGCTGACACACTGACAGCCCCTGTACAGGTTGAGCCTGTAGTTTAATTTTGTGTTTCTGTTTATTCGTTCGCAAGGTAACGGAAAGCGCGATTTAACAAAACTCTGATAAAATATTGGCCCCATGGTCTTCAAACGCTCTTTTCCACCCGATGAATCCGATTTATGGTGCGTTTTAGCTTTGAACATATTTTATTGTCAAGATGTTAATAACAAAAGGATCAGGTACAAGTTCTTAAAACTTAGAACACCTTCTCCTATGTAACAATTAATGACAAACATAAAGTTTTATAACTAATTACATGCAATGGTATCAAAGGTCATTTCAATATAAAGCTACAATGAAAGTTCTTACAGTAGATATACTTATTCAAAAGTTACAGTATTGTTTATATGAAATGTAAAACAGATTTGACATCAAAATCTACCAGATCGTTTTATAAACAATTGTACATTAAAAAATCGTTTTTTAATGTCATCAATACTAATAGAGTTGTCTCCCCATAGTAACACATGTGTATCCACAATATGCAAATTATCCATTTTAAAAACAGCATTGAATAAATCGTTTCTTGCAGCAGAATATTTAGTACAAGAAAAAAAGAAGTGGTAGGCGTCCTCTGTTTTTCCACATGAACATAGAGGACTATCTATAATATTACATCTGAATAAATCATTATTCAATGCACATTTATGCCTTAACCTTGTATGGGTTATATTCCAATAGCGTTCTCCATACGAAAAATAAGAGGGTCGAGGTTTTATTGGTACATGTAGACTTTGTGTAAAAGAATTTATAGAACTTGATTGTCTTATTTCCATCGGTACTGAATTCCATTCGTCTATCGCTAAAGGTACAAAGGATGACTTATAAATATGGTGCGTTGGGTAAAGGGGTTGCTATCTGCATCTTTGGATTAAATTAATCGAGATTATCTCTGGATTAACCCACAATATATACGTACACATATCCTAACCATCCTTCAAAGTTGGATTTCAGAGGGGAGAAATCAAAATGTTTAATTTCCTACCTCTTTCATTAACTAACAATGGTAACCACTCATAAAACTACCCACGTGATGAATCGCTAATCATGTGCCCTACGTAAATTTTATATCCTTGTAAGTTAAGGTACGTAGCATCGTTTTTTCAAGGGGATTGGGACAAAAAATCCTCTTCGTTTTGTCAACGTGCCACAACTCATGCTAGACAAGGACCGACCAGTGTATTGGTTTTTTTATATATATATTATTTCACATATATATAGAAGGCACATATGTTGTGTCATAAAAAAGTAGAGGTGGGGGAAGGGGATTAGGGTTCAACGCGCCTGTCGTTATCACATTGTCGCTTGATATATTCAGTGAGGTGTATCGCAGTTTCTTCAAATATGTTACTGAATATCAATGACAATAATACAGTGGCGGATCTAGAGGAGGTGTAACACAATGCTATAACGCCAATATCATCTATGGTGGCATACCCCACCCTACTATAAATCTTATGGGTCCTTCCCAAAGATATTCTCATTTTGTTGGTTAATTTGACGCAATTATCTATACATATCAAAATACTAGTGTATCACATACCAACTTGGCATTAAATTTTGAGCCATGTGTGTAGAGGGCGGTGTCTACTGAAGTACCTTATTAAAATCATCCCTAAAGTGTTTGACAGTTGTAACAGTTTAAACCTCATTCATCAAAATTACAACTCACACAGAAACACATATACATTAGATTATATATTTTTATTGTTATACAAGTTCTCCACATTTTGTAATGACGATTTTCTGTGTGGGTTTTCCAGATTTCGTTCCACATGCCTGGAAAAAAAAATAAACGTGGTTTTTTTTAAAAACTTTTTGGGATTGGGGTGGGGGTGGGGCTAAGATTATAAAGAACAACAATTTTATATCACCAAATTGCTATATTATTGATCACCATAAATTATTCTTTAGATAATTAACATGAGATTCATTACCCTACCCCACCCCAATTCTGAGGTACTGTAGAACATGTAGCTGCAGAACTGTTGTTGACAGAATTTAGTGTGGTGTCTCTTGTCCTCAATCTACAGATACAGTTGCCTACCTGTCTTTTCAACCTAAATTTATACAGTTCTAACAGCTGTCTATCATTTCCATCTAACATTAGAATTCTAGCAGTTGTCTGTCTAACGCTTAAATCTACAGTCACAGTTCTAGCAGTTTTCCATCTACCTATTAGATCTACAGTTACAGTTCTAGCAGATCTCTGCCTAGCTATTAGATCTACAGTTACAGTTCTAGCAGTTGTCTGTCTAGCTATTAGATCTACAGTTACAGTTCTAGCAGTTGTCTGTCTAGCTATTAGATCTACAGTTACAGTTCTAGCAGTTGTCTGTCTAGCTATTAGATCTACAGTTACAGATTTAGCAGTCGTCTGTCTATCTCTTGAATCTACAAAATTTACAAACCTCCATTTTCCTGACAACATCCAATCCTTCGATCACCTTCCCAAACACAACATGTTTATTATCCAACCTAAGGAAAAATCAACCAAAACATTTTATTATCCAACCTAGGAAAAAATCAAACAAAACATTTTATTATCCAACCTAAGGAAAAATCACACAAACATTTTATTATCCAACCTAAGGAAAAATCACACAAACATTTTATTATCCAACCTAGGGAAAAATCAAACACAAATTTATTATCCAACCTAGGGAAAATAAACACAAAATGTTTACTAACTAATGTTTGGGGGAAAACAAACAAAATGTTTATTATTCAACTTTGGGAAAGAACAAACATGTTTATCATCTGACCAGGGAAAAAAAGATTTACTATGCAACTTATGGGAAAATATAAAACAAGCCCAGGGACAGCAATGCTTACCTGAATTATTTTGCTCTTACTGAGTAAAGCATTTGATACTGTAGCCCTTTATAAGACTAAGGACTATACTCTGAATAAACAGGAATCTATGCTACAGAAGGATGCTTGATTGATACAGGAGAGCTTAGTTGAGACCAAGTACCTCCAAACATCTGCAGGGTATTATTGATATATACACCGTATACATGTAAATGGAATTTTCAGCAAGAAATAATTTTTTCCATTAAGGATATATACATTTAGTAAAAGCTAATTTTAGTGACTTCATAATTTCAGGAAAGATATCTATTACATCCAATAAGGAATAAATTGTAAGCGATCACATCACTCCTATCAATAATGCCAAAATTAAACATTCACTAAATATTCTGCTTATACAATATATTATATATATATAAAAGGGTAGTCTCACTTTCAGAGAACTTTTGGTTGAGACAAAAGGAATATAGTCTCTTAAACTACAATGATGAAACTTTATTGTGACCCCTTCCAGGTTCATAGTATAACCAAAACGTCTACTCGTAAAAGAAGATCCTAGCTTATCTTTAATATGCAAGACTGTGATTATCCTGTACAGTGACTCTCAATGACTTTCTCAAAATGAAGTCCCAGTCCCAACATTTTTTATATAACTTAAAACAAATTTACTATTGATCTCTTGAACTTTCAATTTCTTGAACTTCTTGATCTACATACATAAAATCTGGGTCCTCTTGTATATATTTTATTTCACTTTGAAAACTTAAAGTACAAACTGTTTTTCAAACAGGTAATTAATTTCACAGGATCTTACTTGGAAAATTTAACTGGCTTAGCTAACAGTGTGTATCCCAAAGATGGACAGATGCACTGTAAAATGCCTAGTATGATCTATGACAAGCATATAAAAATGGATTTACTTACAAAAAAACCTTAGTCATTAGAGAATCTTTAAAATGACCAAAAATCAATTTGGTGATAAAAAGCTTTAAGTAGCTCAGTGATCTGCCAGGCATAAAGTGATTATCTGACAAGGGGCGAGGTGGTGGTTTGACAAGGTGTGGGGTGGTGGTTCGACAAAGTGTGAGGTGGTTTGACAAGTTGTGAGGTGGTGGTTTGACAAGGTGTGAGGTGGTGGTTTGACAAAGTGTGAGTGGTGATTTGACAAGGTGTGAGGTGGTGGTTTGACAAAGTGTGAGTGGTGATTTGACTAGGTGTGAACTGGTGGTTTAACAACATGTGAGATAGTGATTTTATTAGATACGATGTGGTTTGACTAGGTGTGATGTGGTAATTTGACAAGACATGAGATGGTAGTTTGACAAGGTGTGAGTGTGGTTTGACTAGGTGTGATGTGGTAATTTGACAAGACGTGAGATGGTGGTTTGACAAGGTGTGAGTGTGGTTTGACTAGGTGTGAGGTGGTAATTTGACAAAGTGTGAGTGGTGATTTGACAAAGTGTGAGTGGTGATTTGACTAGGTGTGATGTGGTAATTTGACAAGACGTGAGATGGTGGTTTGACAAGGTGTGAGTGTGGTTTGACTAGGTGTGATGTGGTAATTTGACAAGACGTGAGGTGGTGGTTTGACAAGGTGTGAGTGTGGTTTGACTAGGTGTGAGGTGGTGGTTTGACTAGGTGTGAGGTGGTAATTTGACAAGACGTGTGATGGTGGTTTGACTAGGTGTGAGTGTGGTTTGACTAGTTGTGTGTTGGAACTAACAGTATACTGCTGAGAAATCAAACACTCTGTTTCCAACTTTAAGAATCATAACAAAATGTTTGCGAAGTACATTTTAAGGCAAATTTTCCAGATAATAATTAAGGCAAAGTTGTTCATTAATGTACACAAGATCTTACCAATCTGTTTTCTCTGTGCAGATGAAAAACTGTGAACCATTTGTGTTGGGACCAGAATTTGCCATGGATAAGATACCTGTAAACACAAACAATAACAACTTTAGACAATGTTTCAGATTCTTAACAATAAATCTACCTACAAAAAATAATACAAATGGAATTACTACTGATAAGTGTGTACTGGAGAAGTTTTATTAATGTACGACTCTCAAAAATGACACAACCGACCTGATTTTCTTTGCCAAATTTTTAGAACTACAATATGTAAGATATATCTTCATAGAAAATACATATATACTGTTAAATGTCTTATTCAGTATAAGCAAAAAATGGTGGAAGTACACCACCAAGTTAATCAAAAAAATTTCACCCCTTCACTTTTTCAACCATCCTTTTCACAAGTTGTCAGCTGTTAATAATATCTGTGACACTAATGTTTATTTTAAATAAAATTCCAGTATTGTCATGATGTCACTATCCTCCAAATTGTCATGTAAGTATATGATATTAAAAATCCTGATATTGTATTTATTATATCAGCTTTAGGGCTTAAAAAGTGAAGTCTAGCTAATATAGAATGACATACCAAAAAATCTACATGCCATATACATTTGTATTTACACAGAGTGATCCACCCCTGAATTGCTAGTCAAGAGTGTTACCAGCCAGACATCAGTAGTGACAGTGAATTTCAGTTTGCTGGAGTGGGTTCCAATCCTAGTTTAGACTTCTTCACTTGTTTTATCTTCTACTTTGCAAAGTATGAATTTTCAAAGATTTTTTCTCAAACCCTATGCATAAATTATCTTATCTTTATTTTGGTTGTATCACTTCATGCCAACCCACAAAAAAAACCCAAAAAACTTGGCTAGTGTATCTTGCCATTCTGGTGATAACTGGATACAAAATTACCAACAATAATCAGTTCGGGTGAGCAATTCTACAATGGTTGGGCACACATCCTTGTGTTACACATGATGTATGGCTCCATTGATGCCACAGAACAAGTGACATACTGAGGTACAATGCTGGTAAATGTAATGTCATGTGCTATATATTAATTATACTCACCTGGTCCTGTGTGTTTTAATGTGAAGTTTTCATCCTCAAATTTACGCCCATATATTGACTTGCCACCTGTGCCATTGTGATTTGTGAAATCTCCGCCCTGACACATCTACATATCTTAAGGAAACTAACAAACCATGCATATAACATTGTATATATCAACAAGCAAATATATCTACATCTATTAAGAGGACGCATATGGAAGTGGTTTGGTGCAACATGTATTTGGAAGTGGTTTAGTGCAACATGAATTTTGTAATGGTTTCGTGTAACATGAATTTGGAAGTGGTTTAGGACAACATGAATTTGGAAGTGGTTTAGGACAACATACACCTGGAGGAAACAAAGGTGTAGCACTTGCAAATATGCATCCACAGAAATCTTCATATCTCATAGTAGCTCAGTTTATGCTAATTAACACCTAAACCAAAACCATCCATGTTATCATCCCCACAGAACTGTGGCAGGAGACAACTATAACAACTGGCCTATATCTCTACATATATCTGTTCAATTTGCCTGTATGCCACATATTTGTCTGTTCAACTTGTCTGTATGCCACATATTTATTTGTTCAATTTGCCTATATGTCTACATATTCGTCTATTCAACTGGCCTATATATCACATATTTGTTCACCTTGCTTGTATGTCCTGTCCGCATATTTGTCTGTTCAACTTGCCTGTATGTCACATATTTATCTGTTCAACTTGCCTGTATGTCTGTATATTTGTCTGTTCAACTTGCCTATATATCACATATTTTTCTATTCAACTTGCATGTATATCACATATTTGTCTGTTCATTTTGCCTGTATGCCTGCATATTTGTCTGTTCAACTTGCCTATCTACATATTTGTGCATGTTCAATTTGCCTGCATGTTTACATATCTGTGTATTCAACTTGCCTGTATGTCTGACAATTTTCAAGAAATGTGAAAATTTCACTGTTTTGTTGGGATGTAATTTTGTGGATATGGTTTCCATACATTGATACATTATATGAATTGTATTTTTCATTGTGATTTGAAATTCATGGAATGCGGATATTCATGAAATCCATAAAAACTGAGTACGCACTAATGATCCCATTGTAACCAAGGAGATTTTTGACCTCATGAAATCTAATAACAAAGTACATGTAGTAAACACCAGTATACTATACAGTAGATTTATAATGTAATGTTTTGTTATACGGAAAGTTATAACTTTAAATTGACAAATGATAGGGTGTCTGAATTGAAAATATTCTTGCCCTGTACAGAAGGATATAAACTATGGTATAACTTTAAGGTTGACAAATGATAGGTGTCTGAATGGTCCTTGTACAGAAGGATACAAATTGTGGTATGACTCGATGAAACGTGCTGCCTTTGTAACCGAAGCCTTTTTCATGGGAACATAAACACCGGAAATTTTCTGTCAAAAATAAATTACAATACTGTACTTGTGTGATTCATGCAAAGAATATATTTGTCTAATTTGTGTATTAAAGACCTTTATCACAAAAATATACAGTATATAAATAAAAACCAAGTAGTTTGAATTTTTTAGATTCACATGAAAATAAAAGATAGTAAATGACATTCATTTTCAGATAAATAAATGAGACGATAATTGATAAGACAAATGTTAGCACAGTTCCAAAGATAATGTCACACCTGCTGTTTTTGGAACAATATCAGCTCGAAGTTCTATCACTATTCTTCCTGTGCTGCTGCCAACCTTTATGTCCAGATAAACTTGGGGGTTCCCAGTTCTCTGTTTCTTGGTGGGTGGAGCATCTGAATCCTATAAAATAAATAAATTGCTGAGAGTTAAAATCAAGTTATACATTGGACTGGACGTACATAGACAATACACTACATGTGTCTCCTTAAACAAAGTGAAAAAATTTTTATCATTATGATCCCTAATTATTCAATTAGAATAAAGTTTGATAGGCTATCAATTGTATCATATAAAAAATGTACAAAAGTCATATATAGGCTTCTGAATGAGAACTATACTGAGCCTAACTCAATTTCTATGTGGAACTCTGAATTATCACCTCATAGAATACAAAAACTGTTGGTGAAAGATGTTTTTAAGGTTTGCTTCAAAATAACAACTGATTCTACAGTTCAGTGGCTACAATATAGAATTCTTCATAGAATCCTTCCTGTTAATTATTATCTAAAGAAAATTAACATTATAAGTTCCGAATCCTGTACTTTTTGTAAACAAGCTGCTGAAACTATACAACATATTTTTATTGATTGTGAAAAAATTATGTCATTATGGAATAGTTTCAGTCTACATATATATGTAAAAACCAAAGAAAGAGTTGGGTTTAACTTGCAAAATGTGTTGGTGATCTTCCACTTACAAAAAGAAACAAAGTGATAAATGTTTTGATCCTTTACTCAAAACAGTATATTTTTTCTAGCCTGAAACAGAACAAACTACCCTATATATATGGGTTATTATCTCATTTGAAACTCAAATTCAACATTGAAAAGCATATTGCTATCCAAAACAGTGATGTACATAGATTTGAAAAATTATGGTCATTATGGAAAAATATTTTTGATTTTTAACTCTTATTATCTGCTTATATCATATTTATGCAAATTTAAAATAACGATACCGGTATATAGACTATGCATAAAAGTGTGTGTTTATGGGCATGAGAGGAATTATCAAACAAAAAAACAAAAAAAAAACACTATTCTTTGTTATAATTATATTCTGTCTGATTTGTGATATAAAATGTTTATAAAAAAAAAAAAGTTTGATAGGCTAATAAATGCATAAGGATCAAAAATTGATTTTCAATACAGAGCAATCAGCAGACATTCTGAAATACTTTGTTGTTTGACAAAACCTCATTCTGCAGAATTTTATTTTTTTTTTTTCTCTGTGATAAAGAATATCTATATTTCTAATTCTTAATGGATGGAGATAAATGTGTAGCTGTATACTTACTACCGACTTTTCAGTGTCCCCCTCTGGAGCCTCATTTGACTTTTTGTCTGTTGTTTTCCCTGCATATTCCTGGAGCCATGTGTCCTCAGACCACACTATACATGATTAAATTCAATCAACAAATCAGTAGTTAATATTAAGACCACATTGTACATGATTAAATTCAATCAACAAATCAGTAGTTAATATTAAGACCACATTGTACATGATTAAATTCAATCAACAAATCAGTAGTTAATATTAAGACCACACTGTACATGATTAAATTCAATCAACATATCAGCTGTTCATTATTGAGTACTTTATACATTTGTACTTGATATTGTTCATTGATGCATGTGACCCTAGATAAGAATCTGAAAATGATGTTTTATTTTTAGATTGGTGTTTGGGAGAGTTCAACAGAAAGGTGATAAAATCCCTGTTTACTCTGTATTTTCTAGAAAGAGAGTTCTCTAGAAGCATGTTTCAGTATATACAGACTGTAAATATTGTGATAATAAGCACTCTGGAAAATCACTTGGGATGGACTGGACTTAATGGAGGATTTCAATGGCTCTATAAACAGGCTTATTCTTGTGTCAGTATAAAACAAACAACAGACAATGCAACTTTATTATTGTAAGTTAATATTTTTTGATTAAATATTTTCTTTAATTGTGAATAAATTGTTAAATCTTTGAATTATTGTTTTTCTTTTCTGCTGGCATTTCAAGGGTAATTCTGGCCTATAACATCATCACACACTGGTTAACTTATCCAGATCACATGATTTCCTTATCCAGATCACACGGTTGACTTACCCAACAATTTCTAAATGTATGGTTATGTTTTATAGGTACATGTATTTCATCCGCTAATTATTCTACCCAGTAATTCCAAAAAACACAAATACATGAACATTTATCTATCTAAATTAAAGAATTTCAGTTATTTCACACATTTATAGATAATTGATAAATATAACCAACATATTGAACATCAGTCATCAATGTCTGAGTCTATCTAAATCCCACCATCAGTGTAGAACCTGACCTCTTAAAGAACTGCATAGAGGAAAATGCATAACTATACCTGCTCTCGAACTGCCTTCCTTGATCTTCATTGGTTTAGCCATGTTCACTCTCAGTGTGCGACCAAACATCTCTGAATCATTCTGGAACAGGTGTTTATCAAAACGTAATAGAAAAATTATGTGATGATAGCGTAGACAAATCTGCCATTATCAAAGATAACCGGTCTTCAATAAAAGTAAAAGTCGATGTCACCATAGGAGTACAAGATAAAAATGACTTTTGACTTTGACCTTTAAACCCTTTTAAAAAGCCCTGCATTGTTCATCAAAAATGGGATATAATCAAAACACAACATATCTGAATGTCACTTTCATAGAAACTACAAACTTCTTACTTATTTACTTGTCAGACTATTATTGTAAATGACCTTGACAAAATCACCTTAAGTCAAGGTCATGACTCATCATCTATCCATAAACAACCTTTGTACCAAGTATGAGCTTCTAATATCTCTCCATTACAAAGTTAAACAAAAATAGTCAGGGGGTTGTTAGTTTGGCAGACAGACAGATAGACAGAGTGATTCTTATACACTCTCAAGCTCCATTATTGGAGAGATGATGATTGATTATGTAATGTTTCAATTGTAAAACTCAACTGTACTTGATATATTACATAGAGAAGTGAAATGTCGATGCCATTCACCATACTACAAATATTTAATACATTTTGAACACAAAATGATGATGTATCAAAAGTGAAATAAATGAATTCCCTGTTTTAGACTATTCACTCAGTTTCTTTAGCAGGTCACTCCACTCAAATGGCTTAGTCATGATACTTCACGAACAAAATCCAAACAAGGGTGTGCTCTTTTGACCTTGGGTCCAATGGTTATGTTAAGCACATTCATTCAGTTTTCACAATTAGCATTCAAACCCTGTCTCCTATCTTGCGATATTTTACTTACAGTTTACAGATGACAAATAAAGAAATAACGTACCATGTTATCTATGGCTGCTGCTGCATCCTACAATGTAACAGAACTAATCAGAAAACTTCAAATTCATTATTGTTTGCATGAAATACTAGTATATTTCAATATTAACATCACTAATATTTTTTGAATAGGAGAACGGAACTTACCTCAGCCAATTCAAACTCAACAAAGGCAAATCCTCTGTGTTTTTCTGAAATAAACAAAAAGATGCATTGTAACATGTTGTAAGGAAAGACTGTGTATCTAGGAGTTGGTGAATTTCATGTTTTGGGCAGAAACTGAAATCTCAGTGGCAAAACAGGTAACACAGTGTTTAGTCTAGTTGAAAGTGCACTTCAGTAGTAAGTTGTTGTCTTCATATAATTTGCTATATTCCATTATTCCATGTAACTTGAAAATTTGGGGGGGGGGGGGGGGGGGGGGGGTTCTACCCATCCAACCCTCAGTGACACCCCCTCCTCCCCATCCATCCATCTGTCAATAACTTACTCACCTGTCTCATAGTCCAAAGGAACCTGAATGTCTAGTATGTCTCCAAAAGGAATGAATGCTGCATGCAGGGTCTTCTCATCCACCTCCTCTGCCAAACCACCTAAAATTTAAACAATGTTATACAAAGTTTAGGAGAATTTCTGGTCTACACGTTCTTTAAGTGAAGAGTATAGCATCATAAATTATCACTCAAGGTGTTTTTTCAAAGCAACAAAGATCAGATTGGATTAAACATTAATCTCTAAATGAACTACCTTGGAATCATTATTAATCGTGGGGGCTCAATGTTCGTGGATTTCGTGGATACCTTTTACCAACGAATTTACGTCCCCACGAACAAGTTATTCTTTACAATAGCTTCTATGGTATAATGTTGTGTATTTTCCAAAATGACATTAACCCTCAAAATTCCATCCCCACGAGCTAGTAAATATTTGGCTACCCACAAACATTGGCCCATGCGAACATTAATAATTCCACAGTATCATGTACTAAATTCTTTTTCATGCATCATTCCTTAACTGGTCTCTAATTCAGTATGATTAAAATACATATCTCTCAGATATTTTTTTAATCAGATTGTCTCTAACTCCTTCACTTTGTTTTCCACATTTCTTTTCTATTTTGCCTTTTAGAGGTATGATGATACAGCAATATATTGATCATGTTGACTGTGAGGCCTAGACATATGTGTATCATATGTTTTTTTTTAAAATATAAATCAGACTGACTTTTAAAATGACCTGTCTACTGCATATCGAATAAGCTCATGACAACAGTATGATTATCTGTTTAAAGCATTCACATTTGTCATTAAAATGGTTGCTTAGAAATATTTTGGTGGTCAGTCAGCTCAAAATTATTTCCAAAGAGAGTTTTGAAAGTCGACTGAATAACTCACAATCTGCCAGATGAAAAGGTGAAGATTAACAACAGTGATCAATCTTACAAATCTTTAGTTCAAAGAATACAAAATTGAGAGTAGGGCAGCCTGATTTTTTTTTAAATCAACCTGTGCCTTCAGCCTCCACCCATCTCAGAAATATCCCACCTTCTTTACACTTCTAGTACTCTGTTGGATTAAACTGCTGGCCTTGTTGGCGAAATCAATATAATTTTTTTATGTTTAACATAAATGCCAAACACACTAAACTCTGATAAAATTTTGCAACATTTGGTAGTAAAAATGCTTTTTGTTTAAAAATGATGCTGAAAATCAGAAATCTGTTTCCAACAGACAAGTATTAAATAACAAGACTGCAATATACAGCATACATAGAAATTTTCTTTACATTGTATTGTATCAAGCATTCATATATCAGCTATTGATCCTTAATATTTCACAACACTGATAATGCACTGCACGTGATTGTGCACAGATTAATAATGTTGAGTACATCTGTACATTCTTTATTAATTACAATTATGGTCATTTACTATTGACAAGTAGACTTATAATTTTTATTTGAAACTCTAGTTTAGTAAATGTTTTAAAAAGCTATGTTTACAGCAATACTGCTTAAAATATGTGACGGTTCTACCTATAAATTCTTAATTTCTATTCATTGGTTTGAATTAATTTTTAACATTGCTATTATATACCAAGTAAAGCTCGCAGAGGCCAAAGGCCCGACTGCAAAGAAAGGCTCTAAAGGTAACACTTATGTAAAAGGAAAAAGTCAAAATCCGCAAAAAGAAGTAAGATCATCTCTACATACATGTATGTTCACTGAAATTTTCGTGATCCATATGGGCACTGCCATTTTTTGTTCATTAGTTGCTTCAACAGTTATTTGTGTTCTCATTTTGAATGCCAAAAATACATGGCTCTGGCATGCAATTTGTAATTCACTCAGTTTGTTTAAATGGAATGGCACAATTATTATTGTAGCAGTTTTTAGCAAATCATTAAATTGTAAAAGAGTAATGCTATGTATGACTAAACTGATGTTCCTTTAAATAAAAAAATTTACAATACATACACTCTTACTTTTTTACTAGTCTGAATTTATTGATAAAATTTGTTTATCTAAAGCTGTTTTTTTTAAAATTACAAATGGGATGCATTTTTGTTGTTTATAATTGTTTGGTTTGAAAGAAAAACTATCAAAGCTAAATACACTATTTGCATAGGCTGGAATTATATTCCCTGCATTAAATAAATTGGCAGATTATGTCGTTATCCTCATATATTCCCCTTTCATATTTGGATGTTACTGAACATTTACCACAATAATCAAGTAATTGAATATTTCTACTTCTAGATTAACATGTACAGATAAATAATCACCCTAAAAGATCATCAGGAATGACAATATTACATTAATGTTACATGTGGCTCCTAATGCACAGTTAATGACATTGTCGTTACTGTCTTTATTGACCGGTCGCGGTTGCTCAGTGGTAAAGCATTCACTTCATAACCAGAAGGTCATGAGCTCAAGCCCCACTCGTATTATGACTTCATCAAACCTAAGATGTTAACATTATTAGTGACTGTTCCTTCCACAAATACCCAACATTTAGAAAGGAGAATCAAGATTCTTTCAGATACGATCTTAAAAATGGAAGTCCTGTGTTGTGGCAGGCGTTGGCACATTAAAGAACCATCACTGCTATATGTACAACCCTAAGTTCTAAGCATAGGTCTAAATTTGTGATAATTCACCTACAACTGGTGATGTCTCAATAAGAGTGAACAATTCTCGATGGGAGGTAAAACAAACAATCAATCAATTGTCGTTATTACCATTTTTGGAATTTGCTATTTTGGATCGGAAAAGACAAATTACGAGCTCTTTTCCTAATTAAAATATAACCTACAGTTGTGAGCATACCATAGTTTACAAGTGCTGGTAAAAACCAAGTGGCAATATTTACAATGAAAATCTGGCTATTTGTTTAATAGATGTCCTGCTGAAGGTGTTAATGGAGGTGTAAGCAATACAGATTATGGTGAATTGTTCAATAGCCGTATAGTATTAAAAAACAGACGATATGACATATTTTGATAGGCTTCACAACGTCTTTTCGTTTGAGCAAAACATTATCAATCATTACTGTAATACTATGTTCATCATATTCACTTTTAAAGCTTAAATAACTTATCATGCACCTATACTGACGCTTCAATGACAAGAAATCTTACCAACATAGACGATACGTTTGTTTTGAGTCGCCATACTTAAAAATTGATCAAGGTAATTCAAACGCTTATAATTCTTTATTATTTACGTATTATAATAAGCATTTGAATGATTAGAATCATGAACCTTCTTTGACAGGTTATACTTCTTTTACTCGTTTTTCAATGTTATGTTTATAAATGACTTTTGAATGCTTTCGATTTCATATGCTGGAATTTTATAAAGTGTTACTTTTTAAACAATAAACATACAAGCTACATTACAAAGCAGAAAAGTCAAACGAATTACTTCACGTACGACTTGGTGAAATCTGCCTTGGAAAAGAAAGTTGAAGAATAGCCTAACTGTCCATTGATTCAACTTGAGAATCTACGTGTAATATAGCATGATCAACTAATAGCATATAATGCACGTAAGAATTGGTGGTCATTTCTGTCCAGTTTACACTGTAGTGTTAATTGTGTTATATCATTATGAACATGTTTTCTTTCCATCTGAAATACGGCGGCATTTTCATTTTGATTTTCCTGAAAGCAATACAACCTGTAACTGACGGTATTTTTCAACTCTAGAATTATGCACCAATTGACACCTATAACATATAAAATCCACAATATCGTAAGAAAAATTCAGCAAAATAAAGAAGGGATTATTGTTTGAGAGCATGCCTATACCTACAATGAGCGTTTCGTATAAACCGCCATTGCATCGTATACACGAACATGGGAACGATGATGGCCGATCATAATTGGGTTGCACCGAGACTGAGGCCATGCAAAGAGGGAGACTGACATGAATAACTACACATTTCGTTTGTTTTGAAATATTATAATGTGTCATGAATGACTTTCAGTATTATAAATGTAAGAAAGTAATTAAATTATGCAAATATGCCACTCAAATGAAATTTTATTAATAAATTTGCTATAATTTGGCATATTAAATTATTTTTAAATCTGACATGTGCGCAGCACCTCTCTTTCACATTTTTCTGAACTGACGACTTAGGAGGTCAATGCACATTGGCGATTAAGAGCAAGAATTACTATCGGGATGACAGTGGTTTAGGAATAAACATTTTTTGCTGATTTTACGGGTTTATTTCTTCAGATTCACCCAGATTATATTAAGTTATATATGTTCAATTACAAATATGTTATTATATTTGCTCTTTTATTTTTCAATTTATTTACCATCAGTTACAGCTTGTATCACTTTAAAACTCAAAAATATTAGAAACGTAAAGGGGTAATGAACTTCCTTTTTGTCAATACAAATTGTACTCAAACTGTGATATGAAAGAGTCATTTGATAAAAAAAATTGTAAATAGCTCTCTTATATCGAAAGTGAAAATTAGAGTAAAATTGGTATTGAGAATGTTGACAATTATGGTTAGCTTAATTAAATAGATCGCTGAATAGAAAGTAAGTAACAGTGTTATGAAGAAATAGTGATCAAACGTGAGATACTACTACTCAATGGAAAGCTGTATTGGGGACACACGGAAGATAGGAAAATATGGTTGTACGGAAAACATTACATTGTACCCTTTCCGACACAGGAAAGGATCTGTGATCAGAAGTTGAAATTATCTCTAGCTTCAGTTTCACTGCAAACTTTCACAACTTAACTAAATCAATTGTTTGACAAAAGGAACATGATATCCCTTGATCTGAAAGAAAGCACTCAAGTCCTGGCACTTTCCATGAAAAAAAAATTGTTTGAAGAAGTTGTTTCCATCATTTTAAAACTTGTCGCTATATTTGGGGTTTAAAACCAGAAATGTGTGGGGGTAACCAAATCTGAGGGCAAATGTAAAATTCAGGTAAAAACGGTGTTCTGACAAACTTAAAAATTTGCTATTAATCAGGTGCTGAATTAACTTTAGTTGGGCTGAATTCACAAGGTGCTTAGTTGACTAGTCTAGATTGCCACATCTGGAACATGGTAATAGATTGTGTATCAGACAGAAGATATTGATGTAATTTCTTATGATTCAAAACCTTCTGATATTCTTCAATATAGATCTCAGTATAATAATCATGATAATGATATGTTGGTGAGTGCATGCAGCTATGTACATACACCCTCCAGCATTCAAATATTATACTCACACTTTTAAAAAGTAAAATACTGTATTTTATTTGATATACAGTAAAACACACTTATAACAAATTCACGCTTATTGCAAAGTGATATTTACTTCTGTATGAGAGGAAATTACAAATATTTTATTGAATGTAGCAAAGCTTGGCTATAATGACTGGGTTGTTGGTTTTTTTTGGTTGGGGGGGGTGGGTGGTTGGCTCTGGAGGTTTGCTATAACTGTCTTTTACTGTACATAGAAGTTTTAAGAGGTTGAGGAAGCATTGAATTGGTTTGAAATGAAACTCTGCAGACAAATGCGTGTGGTGGACATTATAGGCAAACCTTGTCTTTGAATCAATTTTATTGTTCTTGATCAAGCAGCCTAATGCTGTTTTGGACTAAATATTGACATCATGCACAAATCTTACCCACTGAATTGTTCTTGATATAACATTTATCAGTATTCTTTACTGTACACAAATGTATTGGTTTCCAAAGATACATTTCACATACTCATATTGTAGTTTAATTTTGCAATGAATGATATACAAAGTAATGCTTTGTAATTAGACATTACTTATGCAAAATATATGTATTATATTTCTATTTGTAATTCACAGGTTCTGTTTGTCTTAAATATGTTGATAATTTGCCTTAACAATCACATTTTGAGTACATGCACAGGTCTTCTCTAAAGAGCTCAAATTTCATAATCAGGTTCACTATCTTAAATGACACAAACCCATGTTAAGTATTATAACTGCATCCAAAAAAAAAAAGTATTCTATTGTTCTATAGGTTGATATTTGAAAATTTCAGATTTAAAATAAATCCATAATGTCAAAGCGAAAAGGAGAAGAGCTAGCTGGCCCAAGTCGAAAGAGACACACTGGTCGAGCGGGAACCAGCAGCAGGGTGTCCGATGAGGGGGAGGAAGAGGAAATGGACCTCACCCAGAGGGCTGACTTTGATGTGAATACAGTAAGTTGTAGACACTTTGAAAGGACCTCACTCAGATAGCTGATTTGATTGGGACACTTTTGGAAGAAAAGATTCCCATTCACAGGACATTTTTGTTTTAATTGCAGAAAGAAGCTGACATAGGTATTGTGGAGAAAATTTGTCTAAAGAACTTCATGTGTCATAGTCGGCTTGATGTATCACTGGGACCACATGTAAACTTCATTGTTGGAAGAAATGGAAGTATGTCAAAATGTCAAGATCAATCATTGACTGCAATCTATTAAGTACACACTACAGTACTTTATTAAAAATTTTTAACTCAGCTGAGCCAAAGGCTTCAGTGAGCTTTACGGATCAAAGTTTCTGTGTCATCTGCTTGGCAGCTGTTTTCTGTAAACTTTCACATTTAATCACTGGACCAATTTCAACCAAATTTGCTCCAAGGCATCCTTTGGTGTAGATGTTTTAAGTTTGTTCAAATGAAGGATGGGGTCCTATTTCAAGGGGAGGTAATTCAGAAATAGTGAAATAAGGGTAAGATGTTGAAAAATCTTTTTCTCTAAGGCCAAGAAAGCAAAAAAACTGAAACTTGTATGCAATATTCTTTATATACTGAATATTTCAGTTTATTTATATCATGACCCCCAGGGCTAGGACAGGGCCACAATGTGGGTTCGAAATTTAACTTTGTTTGTACCTGTCTATGAGGAAAATCTTTAAAAATCTTCATTCCAAGAACCAGAAAAATTCAGACTGTCAAATTAATATGCAGTCATCCTTGTCTAGTGCTGTTTCAGATTTCATACCATAACCCACAAAGCTAGGGTGGTACCACAATAGGGGTTCAAAGTTTGACATTGGTCATGTATTTGGAAATCTTTTCTTAAAAATTCTCAATAACCATTTGATGTCAATTTAATAAGCAACCATCCTTATCTAGTATTGTTTTAGATTTATTCATATGATAACACCTGACTGGCCATAGGAAAGGGTTCATCAAGTTTAAAAATAGGTTTTATGTGAGATAAAAGTTCCAAATGCTTCTCAAGAACTAGAAGGGTGCAAATTTTCAAATCAATATGCAAGTATTCTTATGTATTGTAGTTTCAGGCTTGTTTCTAATATGATTGTTGGGGCTAGGGAGGGTACTTCCTGTTTGTTACACAAGCAAACTCATGTATAGTGTAGACAAATTTATTTACTTCATGGTGCTTAGGTGAGCAATATGGCCCATGGGCATTTTGTTTTTAAATGTGCATTAGAGATGATTTATCAGTAAGGTTTAAAGTCCGGTAAGCCAAAAGTTCAAGTAAGTTTTGTCAGGCATCAGTTTGCATATCATCATATACAGTAGACCTATTACAGTATATAACCCTTTATATTACATTAATGGTGTTCAATGTATTTTCAATATGATACATCATGATTATAAGATTTGTAATTGTGCAAAGATCTGTGTAATAGCAAGAGGATTTGAGTGAGCATTGTGATCCATGTGTCTTTCTAATTTGATTGACAGGTGGTAAGAGTGCAATAATTACTGCCCTGGTAGTCGGTCTTGGAGGGAAAGCCTCCGTCACCAACAGAGGGAATGCCATCAAAGGATTTATCAAAACAGGCAAGCAGACAGCTGAGGTTGAAATCCATCTACGGAACAGGGGGCCTGATGCATTCAAGTTCCAAACGTATGGAGACAAGATTATTGTTGACAGGAAGTTCACACATGATGGATCATCATCATATAAATTGAAATCCAAGGAAGGTATGACTATGACAATTTAATTAGATTTAGTGTCTTGATCTTCTAACATAGTTTACTACACACTGATCTAACAGGGTTACTCAAGAGTGACCTTTGTCAGGTAATGAAATCACTCATGCAGAAATTCAAACCTGTTGTTTGGAAATTAACACCTTGAGGTGATACAAGTACAGATACAAGAATTCTTTTACTGGCTACCAGAATGTGACCCTCAGCATGATGTTGTTAGATGTTGGTGTTGCTAATCTTAATTGGATTCGATTCTATGTAAGGTTGAGTTGAAGAAGAGCTACGATGAGTAAGTCTTGAATTCCATTCTGAGATGTACTAGTGATGGTGTGCAAGATGCTGCTTATTTTTACTGTGTATTTCTCCTTCAGCCATTCTGTAATATTTCACACCTGTGTTATAGGAAAAATAATTTCCACAAAGCGAGAGGAACTAACAGCAATACTTGACCAGTTCAACATTCAAGTGGACAATCCTGTGTCCATTTTAAACCAGGACACCAGTCGCAACTTTCTGAATTCAAAGTCGCCACATGACAGATACAAGGTAACCTCAGTGTAAGACAGATATAGGGCATCTCAGTGTCCCTGTTGGTACAAGGTAACCCTGGTGTACCACTGGTACAAAGTAACCTTAGTGTAACCCCTGATATCCACTGATTCAAGATAACCTTACTACTATAATGTAATCATAATCTCAACGAATACAAGTTAACCTCCGCTCAATGTATTACAGAGTAGCCTCAGCCTACTGGTAACCTGTCCTAATGACAGAATATTTTTGTGGATTTTTTTTTTATCTTTTTCCATGAATGTTAAACATCATTGAAATTAAATGTACAATTGTTTCAATGTGCAGATATCACGTTTATGAAACTACATTCTTGTGAATCTGGGAAATCGTTGAAAACTGGCTGCCAGGAATTTGAACAGTTCCATTGAATGCTTAATGTTACCTCTTATACAAAATAACCTCGATGTCACCTATCATACAAGATAACCTTATTGTTATCTGCCATACAAGATAACCTCATTGTTATCTGCCATACAAGATAACCTCATTGTTATCTGTCATACAAGATATCATTACCTCATAGTTTCCCCTAGATATATACAAAAGACCTGTATTAACACTTAAAACAATATTACAAGAGACACTCAGGATAACCTCAATATAGACTCATAACAAATACAAGATAACCTCTTTATAGACCCATGATAAATACAAGATAACATCAGTATAACCCCATGATAAATACAAGATAACCTCAGTATAACCCCATGATAAATACAAGATAACCTCAGTATAACCCCATGATAAATACAAGATAACCTCAGTATAGCCCCATGATAAATACAAGATAACCTCAGTATAGCCCCATGATAAATACAAGATAACCTCAGTATAGACCCATGATAAATACAAGATAACCTCAGTATAGCCCCATGATAAATACAAGATAACCTCAGTGTAACTCCATGACAAATACATGATAATCTCAGTATAGCCCCATGACAAATGTAAGATAACCTCAGTAAAAGAAAAAAAAGGTGTTTTATTGACCCAACTGGTTAAATCAATGTGGATGTAGAACCCAATGTTAAAAAGACAAGTAATTCGATGTGCGAAGAAAATTACAAACTTTTTAACTGAATGGAGCAATAATAAAAATTATAAATAATTTTGTCAAGAAAATTTTTCCAGCAGGAATGATTTAATGAGGCTGGCAGCAATTCCAAGCAAGCTATAATTTTATTTTGGCCTAATCTCAGTGTAAATCCTTATTTAAGGTAATCATATGTTACCTCATGTCTAGTACAAGATTGTCTCAATGTCACCCCCATTACAGATTCAAAGTAACATTTTACTGTATATATGCAACTAAGATATTAAATTTTTACAGTTCTTCTTGAAAGCGACCCAGTTAGAACAGATGTTGTTGGACTACACTAGAGCTAACGAGCAGCGTGAAATCACCAAGGACATCATAGAGAAAAAACAACAGGTAGGAATCATCAGGAAAAAAGTTCAGGCTGGAATCAATACAGTGTTGATATTTATCTATTCAGAGATAATGCAGTTTTGTAAATCATAGTGTATGAGTACTTGTATGTGTTGTGGGAAATTCACTCCAAATGTTTGAATTCTACATTATCTATTACTTGTGAAATGTTATGTGTTACATCAAACTTGTCAATCTTTGGTTACATGTACTCATTTGTAGTGTAAGTTTCACACCATTGAAGCTATTAATCAGTTATTCTAGTATTTTTGTAAACTTTAGGATTAGGTCTATCTACACACCTTATTGTTTTTGTAGTTTCATTGAAGAATTTGACAGATTTAATAGCTAGAGTTGGCATGTTTTTTTGTTAATCACTCTCATATAATACAACCTCAGCCAGACACAAACACAATTGTAATTGATAATTATTATAAGACTTTGTGGATGATTATCAGAAATTTTCACATACTGTTTCAAACATTTTACATGAAGTTTTTGCATGTACAGTCACATGGAACACATACACACACTTTCCTAAACAGAACTGAAATACATGTGAATGATGATCACTGAATCCCCAACAGCTAAGTAAAAGGGCACCTGCTGACATGTGAATGGACAGTTCCATTAGATTATGGTTAAGCAATCATGAACAATGTAGGTTTACAGAAGGTGCCCATAATTTGAATGAATTGTCTCTAGTAATTCATTTATTACGATAGAGCTGATCTTTGCCTTTAGAAGATTTTTATAAGAATAGAAAGTCTATTGAAGTAAACCAATACAGGCAGTCTAGTCCTAGATATAACAATTTGGTTTGGGCAAATAATTTTGTTGAGTATTTGAAGAGCTTTTGTTTTCATACCTTTCATTTAAAAACTTGAATCATTAATTCATTATATAATCTTCTATTATCAAGTCTTTAAACATAAAGAAAAAATCTTGTCCTATTCTAAAAAAAAAAAGTATTTTCTCTTCCAATTCTTTGTCTGTTAATGCTAGCATATGTACATGGAGATGATCCATTCTTGCCTCTTTAATGTTTTCTTTGTCGTTATTGTACATCACACCAGTTTTTTGCCCTTGTGGTCACTGAGTAAATTTCAAACATAGCTAATATGATAGGGTCATGCATGTATTTATTGTCTATAAACATGAAGCAACAAATACATCACACAGAAAATTTGAAATGAAGCAATCAGTTTTTCATTGAAGTAATTCCAATTAACAGAGATGAAAACCAAATTAATTGATAGTCAGTCAGGTGCTTCTTTACATCACCATTCTTTGGTCATTTTCTGTAGACTCTGCCAACATTGGAGAAGGAAGTTTTGGAGTGGGAGCAGAAATTCAAATCCTTGACGGCTCTCGATGAATTGAAATCCAAGATGGAGAAACGCAAACAGGAACTTGCATGGGCATTTGTCATCTCAAGAGAAAAGGTATGTGTTCAACATGCCAAATAGAATCAGAATGAATAAAATGTATTGCTGTTAATATGTATGTGTGGGTGTGTGTGTGTGTAATAAAAATATCATAAAGCCGAATGAGTATATACCCGACTAGTTTCTAGTCGAGTATATACTCAATTGGCTTTGTGATATTTTTATTATACTACTACTTGTGTAGATTTTCTATACTTATTTCTGGATTTTATATATATATGTGTGTGTGTATATATATATATATATATATATATATATATATATATATATATATATAGTATGACAAATTTTAAACTCGCCTTTATTGAAAACTTGAGTGAGATTTTCTGATCAAGGTTTGTCATCTATTTGTTGTCTATAAATCTAGATTTGTTAAGAACAACTAAATCAAATTCCATCAAACTAGGCACATGGTTCCCTTGGGTAAAGGGAATTCTTGTCATCCAAATGAAGGGTCATGCCCTATTTAAAGGGGAGGTAATGAAGAAATTCGGGGGGGGGGGGGTGTCAAACTAAATCTCAAGAATATTGTATCAGGAAAGTCAAACATGCATGAAAGCTTTTATTTTATAATGAAGATCCAAGTTTGTTCAAAATAACCCCCATTGCCAAGGCTGCAGTAGAGGTTTAAAGTTTTTACAGTGGAAAACATGTTTGTATAACAATTAAAAGAAACATCAAGAATATACAACTACATTTCATAAAATTAAAATGTAAGCATCCTCGTGTAGTGTAGAATCAATTATGTTCAAACTGTGGACAGGGCTGGGACACAATAGATTTTAGAATTTACATTGGAATATCAAGGAGTAATCTTCAAAACTCTTCTCAAGAGCCAAAAGGATACAGTTTATTAAGTTTATATGCAAATACACTCAATAGTGTACAGTCAGGTTTGTTTCCACTGACTGCAATGGCAATGGTAGGGCAACTTTGGGAGTTTGGATTTTTATCTTAGAAAAAGTTGGACTGTAAATATGAGGAATGTGTCTCGATGTCTTGAGTCTAATGGCTGTTTCAATTAGTATGATGAGATTCTTGCTATAGAGTACACAACATCTATTGTAGGAAGTACAGCAAATGCAAAAGAATCTCCATCAAGAAGAGTCCAGAATTCCAAAGTTCAAACAGAAAGTAGAGGAGGCCAAGGTGAATAAACAAAACAAACAGAAAGTAGAGAAGGTCAAAGTGTTTAGACAAATTGGAGTCAAAGAAAACACAGACAGGAAGTAAAGATGGCCAAAGCTAACTATGATATACTGTGAACTGCAAGATATTGTATTGTGACTACAAGCTGTAGGCTAAGTAGGATAAGCTCTTGGCTGATTTTTACAACAGATGACAGACAGCTGACTAGGATAGATTATACAATTAAAATAAACTGTGAAAACGTCATGTGAAAAATAGCAGTGAAATTTTAAAGGGGCATAGACACGATTTTTGATAAAGTGAAATGAACAGTTTTTTTGTCATGGAAATAAAGATCTTTTATGAATAAGTGCATCAAAAATATTTTTACAAAGTATATACTTTGTATTTGCATAAATCTGGCTCCCAAAATCAAGTTTGTCAACATGCTTGTCATAGCCAGAAAACCATGTGCAGATGTGAGAACACTGATTTCTAAAAAGTATGTCGAAAGCATTCATCATATTGACATACACTGTACATTGTACATTAATGCTAAATCAATTTAAGGAGCAAGGACAAATAAGAAAGAACAGAAAATTTTCATCGTAAAAGGTTTTTTTACACTGAACCTGTCATCTGATACTTGAGTCACATGACATGTAAACATATACAGGGCTCCTACTTTATTTTGAAAATGATAATTTAAATGCATCTTTGTGTCAGTTTTTGAAATTTAGGTTTGTTGCTATATTTCACACGAATCAAATGTTATCATATTATTAATTAAATATATAAGTAATATTTTGTACCAAAATCATGTCATGCCACTTGAAACATTATTGTCTTATAGGTAACGAAACGGCTGATATTGTAAAGGTCAAAGTTCATATGGCTAAATAGAATATTGATCTATAATCTGATTTTTTCAGGCTAAAGTAGAAAGCTGTATTCAGAAGCACAATGAATTGAAGGAACTCCTCAAGTCAACCAATGATGAGGTCAAACAGCTCCGTCCTCAATTTGACTCTGCCAAGAAAACATTAAGAGAAGCCAAAGAAGATCTCCGAACACAACAAAACAGTTTCCGGAAAAAGGAGGCAGAGCTTCGTAAACTGGCAAAAGAGCGTGATGACATCAACTCTCGCATACAAGAATTACAGAAAAGGTATTCCTGTCTGTGCATGGATGAATGTCACTTATGCTAGATATTACTTTCTTCAGCAATTTTTGTATAGTAAGCTGCCTTCAGTCAGATATTCAAATGAGGTTTGGTGATCAAAATCTAAAACAGACGTTCTTAGATTCCATATTTTCCATTATATGGATTAATGCAGAAAATTGATTTTCAGGTCCTTTGTACACAAGTATTAAAGTTACACTATGTGAATGATTTTATCATGGTTTTAATTGGAAAGTTATAAAGATTCAGTTAATATATTCTTAATGGGGAAAAAGATCTGTCTTTGGTTTTAGTTTTAGTCTTGTAAGTTTGTATAGTTTATGTATTTCAGTGCCAAGCATGATTATGAGGCTGAGAGGAGACTGAGGGAGGAGAAGATTGGAAGTCTGGAGGAGCAGGCAGAGACTCTGAAAGCTCAACAGACTACGACTGAGCATGACCTGGAAAACTTCAGGGCCGCTGTCACCAAACTCAAGGGAGACGAGCGACAAGTTCAGTATGTACATTTAACTTATGTTAAAGGGGTCACTTCTTCCAGGGAAGACTAGAAACCACTATAGTACAAAACTTGATCTGAACAAAAAATCAGGAATGTCTTTTGTGACTCTTATGCAATTATGTATATGATTTCAGAGTTGATGTAAATGGCATGAAATTTCATGAGGACAAAAGAAGGAAACAGCTGAATGACCTTCTGAGTGCTAAGAATGACCGCTTGGCCCGGTTTGGTCCGTACATGCCAACTCTACTGCAGCACATCGAGGAGCGCTTCAGACGGGGGGAATTCCATCAAAAACCAAGGGGTCCACTGGGTGAGGAAAAGCTGAAGAGCTCTAGATAAGATCAGCTTCACCTGTTGGTTTTAGAATTAGCAAGGGCAAGAAAAATTAATAAAGATAAATAAAAAGAAACTTCGTTTTTCAATGTAGCTCTGTAAGAATTGTTTACAATCATTAAAGACTTGAATTGTGAAAAGATGTTACAGATCATTTATCAGTTCTGTTGAGACTCGGAAAGGAAATGCCTTTATTATATACCAATCAGTAATCTGTTTTGATACTGTGGTGATCTGATTTCAGATCATGTCTCTCTGAAACTGATGATGTCATAATGAATTAACACATGTTTTTTGTGGAAAATGATCCACTATGCCACAAAGAAAACTGAGTACACAGAAAAAAAAAAAAAATTCACCGAAAACTGTATGTTTGTGTATTTGATAATTAGGAATACATTCGTTATCTTATAAATGTGTATCTAAAAATACATAAGGGGGTATATAAAAAATTTATTATTACTACAGTAACTTGATTTGAAGAGTTGGATTATATCCAATTCATGGGCACCTGTCAACTCGATGAATCAAGTTACTGTAGTAATAATATATACATATATGTACTAAGGATAGGAATATGTATGGATTATCCTGTGTTGTATAATTTTTCAGGAGCTTGTTTCAAACTTCGCGACTCGAAGTGGGCCATGGCAATGGAACGATGTCTAGCCACACTGCTGCTTTCCTTCTGTTGCCATGATCACCATGATGAAAAAATTCTAGAGAGTATATTTGATCGAGTTTGTAATGATCGGCAGAGACCATCCATCATTGTGTCAGGCTTCAAGGTCAGAATTCAGACATTTTGTTCCAAGTGTCAGGTTTTGTTTAATAACATTTAAAGTCATCTATCATTTCAAGGTCAGAGTTCTGGGATATTATTTCTAAGGTAAAATATAATTTGTATTCATAAATTATGTGTAGAAGATTGTAAAAGTCTGAATTGTCGTCTACAGTGTAATTGTAGAGGTCTTCTAAAGTAAATTCAGATAAATTTTGAGATTTGAATAGTTCATGTACTTGTTCTAGTTTATTTTGGCTTTGTAATGACTGATTTTAGTATACACAGTTATGAAAATAAAACTTTTGAAGAGGGGGGGGGGGGGGGTAAAAAAAAAACAAAAAACAAAGAAAACAGTATGTTTTTATTAGCTCACTTGATCACCTATTGTCAAAAATGTGACAAGTTTACAGACAGACAGATTTTAAAAATCTTCTTTTCCAGAACCCATAGGTCAATTTCAATGCAACTTGTTACAAATCATCTGTGGATGAAGGGAATTCAATTTTGTTCAAATGAAGGGTCATACCCCTTTGAAAGGGGATATAATCACAAAAGTGCAAAAATGGGAGGGGTCAAGAACTGGGCCAGAAAAGTTCAAATTTACATGGCAGATTTCTGAAATAGTGCAGATTCAAGTTTGTTAAAATCATGTCCCCCAAGGGGTAGGGTGGGACCACAACAGGGGATCAAAGTTTTACATATGAATAAATAGGGAAATTCTTTATATATGGGCCAAGGTGATTCGGGTGAGCAATGTGGCCCATGGGCCTCTTGTCTTTGATATTTATGTTTTCTTTGGCTCTTTTTCAGAATGTGGTATATGATGTCTCTAAATTTGTAAGTACATATAATAATGTAAAAAGGACTGGCTCTGAAATAGTCCAATACTAAAATAAGAATCTTGCATTTAATTCCAAAATTGATTCAGTTTCTGGAATGTGACATCTCAGAGCTGGTGATTCAGGAGTTTTCCTTTAAAATATTTTTAGTTTGTTACTCAAATAGAAGTCTATACACATGTATGTAGATCAAAGCTAGGTCCATATATAGCAGCATTAAGGAAGTATACTACATCTCATCATAATGGCTGACTTCCTTATAAGGAGGTATACTACATCAGCATAATGGCTGACTCCTTTTCAAAACATGAATGAAAATATAGATATCAACAATATTTGTGTATTCCTTTTAAATTTGGTTGCCGAGCTGGGTAGCTTGATTAACATGTTGTTTGTAGATCACAGGTATAAGTCATGCAGGGGTTTTAAATTTCTTTTTTTTCAGATTACTTTCTACTAAAACTGCATTTTTTGACTGAATAAAGTAAATTTGAAAGTTTTCATTTTAAATACATTGTACATATCTTCCACTTTTCATCCACATCTAATTTTTTTGGTGTGTTGCTGTAGATTCCTAATTATGCATGAAAAATATATTATGGCATAATTTCGTGAGAAGCATCACTCGTGAAATAAAATTACTCACTTTTATTTATTAAGATACACTTTAAAACTCTTGATCAATAGACCACTCACAAATTCATTATCATGCGATTTGACGCCCTTGAGGTATTTCACGATATTAAGTACTTGGGTAAAATAAGGAACCTACAGTAGTCCTCCTGAAGGTACATGTATTAAGTTTAACATATGTTACTTCACATTGATCCGATTAAATTAAATGTGTTGCTCCACATTGATCTGATTACAACTAATGTTTTATTCCACATTGATCTGATTACAACTAATGTGTTACTCCACATTGATCTGATTACAACTAATGTGTTGCTCCACATTGATCTGATTACTACTGTGTTACTCCACATTGATCTGATTACCACTAATGTGTTACTCCACATTGATCTGATTACAACTAATGTGTTGCTCCACATTGATCTGATTACAACTAATGTGTTACTCCACATTGATCTGATTACAACTAATGTGTTGCTCCACATTGATCTGATTACTACTGTGTTACTCCACATTGATCTGATTACAACTAATGTGTTATTCCACATTGATCTGATTACAACTAATGTGTTGCTCCACATTGATCTGATTACTACTGTGTTACTCCACATTGATCTGATTACAATGGACTTGTGTCTTTTGATTCACAGAGAGCCCAGAGTGACAAATTCCCAGCTGTGTTTGACATGGTGGAATGTAACGACCCTGTTGTCATTAACACCCTGATTGACCAGGTAAGAAAACCAGCACTCTGACAGACATGGTGAAAAAACTTAATCAACAGGTCTTACAGGACCAAACATTGACCAGGTAAGATCAGGTCTCATAGGACCTGATGTTGACCAGGAAAGTTCAGGCACAAGTCCGACATGCCCAAAGATTGACTAGATAAGGCCAGGCACAAGTTCTACAAGATCAAACATTTACTAGGAAAGCTCAGGTGCCATACAACATCACATACATGGTATTGCTAGAATAGATGACTCTCTTTAAAGAAAACCATTCGATGAATTTGATTATATAGATTAATATATTGATTTAAGTTTAAAATTGTTGTTTTTTAGCATAATGGTCTATGATTTTATTTCTTTGCCAGAGAGGAATAGAAAACATTCTTTTGATCGAAGATAAAGTGGAGGCCCGCACTGTGATGGACCCAGATGTACAAGCTCAGCCACGAAACTGTCATGAGGTAGTGTACAGACTCCCTTAAAAAAAAATCTGTCAATCTACAGACTCTGTCACGAAACTGTCAGGAGGTAGTGTATCGACTCCCTTAAAAAAAATCTGTCAATGTACAGACTCTGTCACGAAACTGTCAGGATGTAGTGTATCGACTCACTTAAAAAAAATCTGTCAATGTACAGACTCTGTCAGGAGGTGAAACAACCAAAACAGTTCAGAGGTAATGCTCAAACTCAGAAAACTATCAGGAATTTACAGATTCAGACAAATTATCACTCCAAGTACAAACTTTAACCAAACTTAGATTATCTCATTAGCCTACAAGCTTTCAAATATTGTGCGACCTAAATTGTTTTTAGTGGAAAAAAGCAGTTGATAATTGTGCCTTCAGAGAGATTGATTATATGTACTTCTTTGAAGGAATTGATAACCTCCAAATTTGTAACTTTCTCATTTTACCACAAGGTTACATCTATAAAGCTTTATATGGTATAGAAGAGTATAAACCATTATAATGCCAAAGGCTGTTTTAAAGCTTTACACTGACAGGTTCCATTAATGTTTACAGCAACCATGGCAAAAATAATGTTTTATCTGTCATAAGGTAGAGCATTTAAAAGTTCGTGTGGAGATTGCCTCCAGTGAGTCCCAGGTGAAATAGATAATGGAAAACAAAACAATTATGAAACAAATCAGTCACAGTAATCATGAAAGTGTGGGAAATCTTTACCCTATATGTTTAGAATTTTTTATATAAAAGTTATAGTTTGCTGAAAAAATTGGTGTTCTCTGCATTTTGTGACATTTCACACATTTTTCAAAATGGTTAAATCCCCCTCTATTTGAATGAGTTCGATTTGATAGTACAAAAACCATTGCCAGTAAATGGTACCTGTTCTAACGGCAGTGCTGACTATCAGGAAAGTAAACTTCATAGACAGCTAGTGCAACAGAGCTGGCTAAAAACTTGCAATGAATACACTTGGTCTAAATACACAGTAAATATAAATGATTTGATGACTACAAGTGGACTCAACCCTTTGAACTTTCAAAGGACTTGTGAATGTATTTTATGTTGACAGAGAGTTAAGAGATTCTTTATGTAAGGAAATAATTTGTATGTCTTTCACCTGTTTTTGTTTTTGTTTTTGTGTGCAGGCTTTCACTGTGGAGGGTGACCAGATTTACAGTAAACCATCCCTGAGATACTATTCCAATAACAACACACATGCCAAATTCCTCACCTCAAACACGGAACAAGATATTCACCGCCTGCAAGGGGAGCTAACTCAGCTCCAGCAGGAGATACAGAAAAAAGAACAGGTCAAGGTCAATCTTCGTGACAACTTGCGACAAAATCAGAACGAGGAAAAGAAATGTGAGACCCAACTGATGAAGATCGGGCAGAGGCTTAACAAACTCAACAATGTATGTCATGGTCTTGCGATCTTAATGTAGTTCAATAAAGAAATAAATTTCATTTTTAAAAAATACATGAGGCTATGAACTGCAGTGCTTCCCATCTGCATATTTTTTATGAAGAGCAAACAATATTTCTAATATTTACATTTTACTTTCATATCTGTTTAAATTCCCAACCATTAATTAGTGCACTATATTTATCAAGATTCATAAGCACATTTTTCACATGCATGAGGAAATGGCTATCATTTCAGTTGGTTAAGATATCATAGGCAAAAAGAATGGAAATATGAATATTCTGATGAATATTCTGTTTTGGTAACAGGTGTGACAATGTTGTCATCTTTTTTAAATATTCAGTCCGTGTTAATTTTCATCTCAAAAGATGAAAAATCATACTCCTTTTATTAGGCACTTTTGTTAAAAGTTTATGAAATATTTGTATGAAAGATTTTTACATCATTGAAGTATCCTCTTGAGATCCAGGATATATTCTTATAAATAAGATGGTGGTGAAAATTTAACAAAATCTGTATTACTTGTAATATTATAATTTTTGCAGAAGAAAAATGATTCATTGTGTTAATATCACCAAAAAATCAAATGTCAATATTTCTGTTACAGGAAATCTATGAGCTGAAAAGTATTGAGGATCCTGCTCCTATTGATGTCACAACACTGGTAGGCTTTCACTGAACTTAGTCTAGCACATACATCACTGGTAGCCTTCATTGAATTGGTAGGCCCTCATTGAACCTGGTCTGAACATAGTCTACCACACACAACACTGGTAGGCTTGCACTGAACTTAGTCTAGCACACACAACACTGGTAGGCTTGCACTGAACTTAGTCTGGCATACACAACACTGGTAGGCTTTCACTGAACTTAGTCTAGCACACACAACACTGGTAGGCTTGCAATGAACTTAGTCTGGCACACACAACACTGGTAGGCTTGCAATGAACATAGTCTGGCACACACAACACTGGGAGGATCTCATTGAAACTGGTCTGGCTCATAACTGTGTATTTGTGCTTGAGTCTGGAGTCATGTTTTGAAGGGTATTGTTCCAGATTTTAGTCTGAAAATCACTACAGAGATGGCAAATGGTGAAAGGATGTGTGAAAATTATAGTTACATGTACTTATTAAACAGTGCATTTTTGTGCATATTGCAAAACATAGTAACACCTTGGTAATACTCTAATCCTTGTCTGTCTGGAATAATCTAACCCTTGTCTGTCTGAAATACTACAGTATAACCCTTGTTTTTTTGTCTGGAACACATAACTCCTGTCTGTTTGGAATTCTTTAACCCTTGTATGTCTGTCTGGAATACTTTAACCCTTGTCTGTCTGTCCATTCAGCCCTCACACCCTAGAACTTTGTAACTGGAAGTGATATTCAGCATTAGTATTCCTTTTTGAGGTTGATTAATAATGTCAGTACATACTTTCTTGGAACAGTTTAGTTGAACATAAATTGTAAATAAGGTTAGTAATGTTATTTTGAAATGATTATTTGACTGGTGATTTCTTTGTAGGAGGAGGAAGTGAATAATTTAGAGACTCAGATTCGGGAGATGAGTGTAGTCCGTGACCAGCTCCATACTCAGTATCAGAGCTCGCTATCACAGTTCCAGGCCGAGGAACAGAAGTTTAAAGAGGTCGAAAGTAAAATGAGAGAGAAAGCAGAAGTGGGAGAACCACTAAAGGTAAAGTGAAAGTAGAAGGAATGACATGAGCTGATAGTGAAAGTAAATAGACAGTTTGGGTAGGTTGTAGGGTTGAATGAGTAAAATGTCACAGTTTGCAATGGTCATAGTGAAAGCAGAGAAAGAAGAATGACAGAAAAAGAATTACACAAATAGGGAGTTTTAAAAAGACATACAATTCAATTTGTTGGAAACCTTTAATAGAAGTGATAGAAAGTGGCATTAAAAACAATTGCACTACTAATGAACAAGGAATGGGAACAAGATAAACAAATGAAGAGATTAGGGAATAGGGAGGAAAATATAATTTGTGGATTTTGTGATGAGAGAGACTTTGTCACAGTATATGTTGGATTTATTTTGATGTGAATATCTTGATGTGAGAGATTTTATAATACTGTATAGCAGGTATTTTCTGCGATTATCCATTTTTTGCAAAATTTTGCTAATAGGAAAAATCTGCAAAAGGTACAGTCGAAAAATATAGATACATGTCAATAGGTACATGCAAGTATAATGCAGAAATTGGAAATGCAGATTATAATTTGCTATCACTTTTAGATCTAATTACAAAAATTTCCAACTGCAGAAAATATCCATTATACAGTATGTTGGATTTAGAGTTCAGCTGAACATGCAGAAATCATTTTGATAAGAAGCTAAAAATTGCATCTGTTCAGTTAAAGATTAATGAGTTTGGATATATTTACATTTACAATGTTTTAACCTTCAATATCTTTACCATTTGAATTGATGGCCATTTCCTCATGAATGTGAACAATGTATGTATGAATCTTGATAATTTCATTTTTGAGAATACATGAGAGTGTGAACAGCATCACGTCATCCCAGTGTACTTATCAGGAAGTTCTAACACACTTAATGAAATATGCTGGCATCTTGGTTCTTTCAAAACTGTTTATTTCTTAAGTGAATATCTTGGAATAAGGGATTTTATAATGTGTTGTATTTATTTTGATGTGAATATCTTGGTGTGAGAGATTTTTTAATGTGTTGGATTTAATTTGATGTGAATACCTTGGTGTAAGAGATTTTATTCTGTGTTGGTAGGATGAATTTGGGTTGGCTCAGGTTGAGATAGAGCAGGCCAAATCTCACCGTAAACACTATGAGGAGAAGCTGAGTGAACAAGAAGCTAAAATCAGGGGGGAGCAGAGAAAGGTGGAGGAGGAGTCAAAAGAACTGGAGGTAATGTAACAGAGTGGTGGATCCACTTATTTACATGTTATAAAGTGCTGGAGGTAACAAAACAAAATGGTGGATCCAAACATTTAGTAAAGCATTGGAGAAAAGAAACATAAGAGTGGATCTGACCATTGAGTAACAATTCTAATAAAAGAAAAAAAAGAAGCAAAAATTGGAATTTAAGTCAAGTTAATTTTTCTTTCACTGTATTTTCTACATTTAAAGACATATGAAAAAAAAATTTGATCATATATGAATTATTGCAGAGGTGGTTGGGTGTGAAATTTGCCAGTGAGCAATGAATTTCACAAGCATGTCATGTATTTTTGTTCAGAGTGACGTCAAGAAAGCTCAGCAAATTTGTGCCGAAAGAATCAACACTAGACGGACCATACAGAATCTAGAGAGTGAAATCACTCAGATAACAAAACAAATCAGGGCTGAGGAAAAGAGGTGAGATTACTGAGATAGATAGAGATCAGCGCTTAGGAATAGAGGTGAGTTTACTGAGATAGATGGAGATCAGAGGTGATTACTGAGATAGATAGGGATCAGGGCTGAGGAATAGAGGTGAGATTACTGAGATAGAGATCAGGGCTAAGGAAAAGAGGTGAGATTATTCACATAAACAAAAATCAGAATTAAGGAAAAAAGGTGAGATTACTGAGGTGGATAGAGATCATGGCTAAGGAAAAGAGGTGAGATTACTGAGATAAACAAAGATCAGGGCTGAGGAGTAGAGATGAGATTACTCATATAAACAGATATCAGAATTGAGGAATAGAGGAAGATTACTGTGATAGAGATCAGGGCTACAGAACAGAGGCAAGATTACTCACATAAACAGAAATCAAAATTGAGGAATAGAGGTCAGATTACTCATACACAGGGATCAGAGTGAAGAAAAGATTTGAGATCACTGAGATGGTAGAGGAAAAGAGGTGAGGTTATTCATATAAACAGAGGTCGGAGTTTAGGGAAAAAGATGAGATTAAACAGAGATCAGGGCATGTAGAGATTAAGATATACAAAAAATGATATTGGCTGTGAAATAAAAGATGAATTCCTCAAGTTTATGATTAGGCAAAAGATGATGAAGTCCAGAGGAATTATTTTTTAGTGGAGATAATTTGCCACTCTTGACACAAATGATCACAGAAATATAAAATTCAGACTACTGTATGGTACACAGAAAATAATTCAATCACTGGAAACTAGAAAGTTACACAAACATACCACAGTGTAAGGAAAGTTTGTGCAGAAAATCATTCGATTCCATGGAAACTGATTAACAGAGAGTAAATTTACACAAATATACCACAATGAAGAGAAAGTTTATATAGAAAATGATTTAGGGAGAATTAAATGTACTTTAATGACTAATCGCCTCTCTGTATTAACAGTCGTGGCAATTCAGAGGAAATCACACGGACATACTACGAGAAGAGAGACATGTACAGGAAGATTTTGACTGAGGTCAAACAATGCAGACACTTCATACAGGTAAAACATCCTACTGATACTATCAATTTAAGACATCAGTTCCAATTTCTCTTTTATCAAAGATATTACTAGGACTGAAAGAGTAAACTGTTTTTCAGAAAATTATTATATTTCCCATAGTAACTGTTATTTTGTATTTATAATTGAATTAATATTTGTTGTCTGTATATCTCCTGTTATAACCTTTACTGCTGTAACCGTTACCATTGTAACTTTACTATTGTAACCTTTACCATTGTAACTTTACTATTGTAACCTTTAACATTGTAACCTTTACTGTTATTACTTTTACCAATGTAACCTGTACTAAAACATAAAGGTTCAAAGTTTACCTTTGCATTACATAATGAGGGTTTTAGACCTGGCAAGATTGACCTACTTTTAGAAAAATTTAGCTTTAGTAGAAACTTTCAAATCAGAGAGGGCTTTGGTATATACATAAAGATCATTCAGTCATTGTTGCAAGATATTAAAAAGAGACCATGTAACCTTGAACTGTGACCTACTTTTCATACACTCAGTATATGTATTGGGAACTTTATTTCAAACCCTGAAAACAGGATTTTCATATTATATGATTGTGTTTGCACTTGCATATTACTCTGTACTTAAACATCACTGTATTTGTACTTTGTGGCAGTATTCACATATTGGTACTTAGAGGATTTCACAGATATATGAAATTTTTATACATACCAATAATTCTAGTACAAAGTGGAGATAATTCATAATTACACCAAATGTTCATCAGCTCTGATTGCACAGATTTTTTAATGCTCCAAAATAAGTACACATACAGTATCTCACATCAGGATGTCTTATCCTGTCCACACCTGAAATGCTGCATAGGATCAGTAATTAAATGTTGATCTGTTCCAATCATATCAGAGTGATATTCACCAAACTTCATATCCTTATGTATATTGGTAACATAGCAACTGCAGATGCTGCAATTTCCGTCAAACAATTTTGTATGTATTTGTTTTCCATAAATATTTATTTTTAAATTTCAGGCATTATTAGAGACATTGGATAGGCGAAAAGCAAATTCCCGAAAAATGCGAAGCTACATTTCACTTCGTGTAAAATTAAATTTCATTGAACAAATCGCCATGATGAAAACATCTTGGAATTCCAAAATGGAGATCTCTCACAAAAATGAGACCATATCGATTCTAGTATGTTTTTGGTTTTTTTATGAGATGGGTCAAGATGGCAGAAAGATGATTCACAAGACTCCGAGAGGTTAAGTCTCACTGGAGAAACATTCTATCTTCTGGTTCTTGGGTACTTTTTTTCGATAATATTTTGCATACCACCAGTTTCTACAAAGATGCATAGTTCAGAGAACAAATGTGATTGTGTTCTCCTTAGCTACGTACAGGAGTGTGCAAGAGAGTCGCTTATTTCTGCCATCTTGCCCATCTAAATGTATGCCTTTGTTGTAAGGTACTTGTCTTTTGTTGTTTTCAGCATATGGAAAAAGTTATGAAACATCGGCAACAGCAGTATTTTGAGTTCAGAAAGATTATTGCCATGCGAACCAAATATTTCTTCATAATACTGCTTAGTAATAGGAATTATACAGGGAAAATGACCTTTAATCACTCAAAGGAAACACTTGAGATGAATGTAAGTTTTGTTTGGATGCTGTATATGCACTGATTTTAACAATTTTTATATTTTGCCACATTTACACCAAAAAATAGGTGCTGTATATCAGGGAAATTTTTGTTCCTGTTTTATTATCACTTCTTTTGTCCTCATCCATCTGGATGATTTTTAAGATTGGGTGAATTTAAAATGTGACAAAATCATTTTCCAATCTGTATTGGTAAAAATTACACCGTTAATATTTCATAGTATACATTAGGGTGAACACTTTATTTCAGCTTAAATATCAAGGTTAACATAGAAATGTCATAAGTGGTATCAAAATTCTAAAAACCACAAGAGTTGAAATCAATGCATTTTCATCCAAAACACTCATTTATCTGTGTCACAAATACATTAGTTTTGTCGCAAATTAATAAAATGATGAAAAATAAGTCCATGCATTGTAGCTGTTTGATAAGAAAATTTAGAGCAGAGCACAAGCAAAGTGATTAACATTATGATATAAGAAACTATAATATTAAGTGGTGCTTGATTTTTTTAGGCCACCTGAGTCACTCAGGTAGCCTGTTGTCTTTGGTCTTCATTTGTCGTTATGTGACATCACATGTTTAACTTCTCCTTAAAAACTATAAGGCCAATTGTTACCATTTTTTGACCTGAAGCTTCTTTAGGATAAGAAGAATGTAAATTATGAAATTATGATCCTAGCTTCCCCAGGGCCTTAACTGCAAAAAATGACAAATTTTCAAAAATCTTTGCTACTCCCACACATGTGAGGAAAAAAACAAATGCAAAACCTTTACCAAAATTGTGAAATTCATGGCCCTTTGGTCAGGGTTCAGTCTATTGTATGGCAAATATGGCCATATGGTACAGATATATTAAATCTTAGAAAATCTTTTCTACTCTCAGACATGTGTGAGAAAAAATAAGTGTATAGTTATCATGCCCATGAAGATCTCAACCTAAATTGTAAAAATCATGGTCCCTAGGTTAGGGGTTTAGGCTCTAGGGTGGGGCCAATATGAGTCTTGTGAAAGCGTATAAAATCTTAGAAAATCTTATTTATTCTCAGACATGTGTGAGATAAACTAAATGCATGGTTATGATGTCCATGAAGCTCTTTATTTAAATTGTGAAATTCATGATCTCTGGGTCAGGGATTCATGCCCTGTGATGGGGCCAATATAGCCGTATAGTGAGATGTTTAAATCTTTTTTTTTTTTTTTTTATTTCAAAGCCCTTGGAGCTAGTGATACTTTTTAACTAATACTCAGGTGATCAATAAGGCTTGTGGGCCTCTTGTTGCTCACTATTTTGTGAAGGATAAAAATTGTGCTGATAATACTAATTTTCTTGCGCCTTTCAAAAAATATAGGAAACTGGACTGAATGCAATATGTCACACATGAAATGCATACATCAGAAAAAATATTGATGTACGGTGTTATTTGATGGTGTCCTCAGTCTGTGCACTATCATATGATAGTAATAAATGTAGTACTTTTTGATTTTAGGATAAAAGAGAGGCTTAGGTTGCATGTGGTGTCTATGAACAAGTTACAAATTTTGTAGTATTGACTGAGTACAGTATTGACTGAGTACAGCACTGACTATTTTCACTCCTGATTTACTAGTCCATCAGACTGAATTTTACACTAAAATAAGAACACATACAGTATCATGAACACATACAGTACAATCATAGGATACTGGAGATTGTTATGTTTATTTGGAGGTTATAAGTTCCCAGTCTCTAGTTGGCATCCTGTGTCAGCTGTTATGAAATGTGTGATATAAACCCTGCACACCATGTTATATTGACCTGTTTGTCCTCAGACTGGAGATGTTACTATTGTATATATTAGTTATTTGTAACTGAATTATGTGTATAGTAACACACATACAGTATCTGTATATCTTGCTTGATGGTTATTGAATTCCATTTTATATTTCTATATGAATCAAGATACACTTATTTTGTTGTCTATCTGTAACATGTAATTTAGGTAACTTTGTACAATTAATTTACTGTCTGTCCATATATGTGAACTTGTAAATTAGGCAACTTTTTTCTAACATTGTGCAGGTCCAGCCTACCACGACAGACGGAGAAGGAGCACGGGACATGCGCTCGCTGTCGGGAGGCGAGCGGTCTTTCTCCACAGTTTGCTTCATTCTGGCATTGTGGGATGCCATGGAGTCTCCGTTCAGATGTCTGGATGAATTTGATGTGTTCATGGTAAAATATGAACTTCTCATAGTCCTAGTACTTTTACACATGTGTACAGTAAAACACACTTAT
Organism: Ostrea denselamellosa; assembly: GCA_024699665.1. Classification (NCBI taxonomy): domain Eukaryota; kingdom Metazoa; phylum Mollusca; class Bivalvia; order Ostreida; family Ostreidae; genus Ostrea; species Ostrea denselamellosa. The sequence goes on along the minus strand of JAMZEH010000073.1, from coordinate 3,454,177 downwards.
AACAAATTCATTATCATGTATTCACACTTATTGTGAAGTGATATTTATTCACCTATGAGTGGAAAATAATGAAAATTATATTGGATATAATGAAGTTTGGTTATTATATAATGAACTGTTTTAATGTACATGTAAATTATATTCTTTTGTTTCCCACTTGTGGTTTGCAATTTTTTCACCAGTGATATTTAAGGTCCATTTCAAATACTTAAATTACTTTCCAATTCTTTATCTGAAATGTACCGATATGTTTACCATGACATGATTCATCTATTGTGACATCACAAAATTTTGTTTATGAATTATCCTAATTTTGGGATCACAAGTATTTAATATCAGAAATGTGTAACAATGATATGCTACAGTCAAACCTTTTTATTTTAAACTTATTTTAGCCAAAAACAAACTTTGAGATATTCAAGCTCGAGATACCAAGGTTAAAATACGTAAAGAAAACGTAGTTGGGACTTTTAACTCTCTTCAACATATCCATGGTATTTGAGTTCAATTGTATTAAAGTTCGATATTCCAGCAATTTGACAAAGAGAAACAAATATATATAAAACAGACAATAATCATTTGTCTTTTTCTACAGGACATGGTCAATAGAAGAATCTCTATGGACATGATGATGGCAGTGGCCAAGAACCAGAAACATAAACAATTCATCTTTCTCACTCCTCAAAACATGAGGTCAGAATTCAGACAAAACTATAATTAAAATACAGCTTAATGTTCTATCGGATGTCGAAGTGATTTAGTGGATGTTTTACTACCATATTGCATTATGTATTGTCAAACTGCATTTCACTACAGGTAAATCACCAATTCATTCTTTTGTTTTTCTGTTGACAGTAAACTTGGAATTGAGATTGAAAGTCGTAAGATTTTTTGGATGCCAGATCCAGATCGGGGTCAAGGTGTACTGCCGTTCAAACCAGTCCATAACGAACAGGAAGAGGACGGGAACTGATATTGATGCAGTAGCTATGGCAATGGCCTGTGGACTCTAGTCAGGATCACCCAGTGTGTTCAGTCAGATTAGTTTGACTTGCATTGTACATTCCAAACAGTGGTTGTGTACAGCATTTTCAGTGGATTACTTTACTGTTGATTATTAGTAACTGTATTGAAAGCTCTATTTTCATTAGATTTGACCTTTGTGTTATGCTTTTTGATTGGATGTGTAGTACTGTAAATAAATGAGGAAATTTAATTCCTGCTGTTGATGCAGTAAGTATGGGAGAATTATATAAGTCACATGTACATGTATATCATTATCCTACTGTAAAATGTTGTAAATTGAGATGGTAGTTTTTAAATTCTCATTTCTTATAGAGGAACAGTTATAGTGCCAGTGTATCTTGGTTAGCTGGTAGAGTAGTAATGACCTGATACTGGTAGAGTAGTATTGACCTGATACTATAGAGGACCTAATATTATAGAGTAGTACTGACCTGATACTGTAGAGTAGTATTGACCTGATACTATAGAGGACCTGATATTATAGAGCAGTACTGACCTGATACTGTAGAGTAGTACTGACTTGATACTGGTAGAGCAGTACTGACCTGTTACTGGTAGAGTAGAATTGACCTGATACTGTAGAGCAGTACTGACCTGATACTGTAGAGTAGTACTGACCTGATACTGTAGAGCAGTACTGACCTGATACTGTAGAGTAGTACTGACCTGATACTGTAGAGCAGTACTGACTTGATACTGTAGAGTAGTACTGACTTGATACTGGTAGAGTAGAATTGACCTGATACTGTAGAGCAGTACTGACCTGATACTGTAGAGTAGTATTGACCTGATACTATAGAGGACCTGATATTATAGAGCAGTACTGACCTGATACTGTAGAGTAGTACTGACTTGATACTGTAGAGTAGTACTGACTTGATACTGGTAGAGTAGAATTGACCTGATACTGTAGAGCAGTACTGACCTGATACTGTAGAGTAGTACTGACCTGATACTGTAGAGCAGTACTGACCTGATACTGTAGAGTAGTACTGACCTGATACTGTAGAGTAGTACTGACTTGATACTGTAGAGTAGTACTGACCTGATACTGTAGAGTAGTACTGACTTGATACTGTAGAGTAGTACTGACCTGATACTGGTAGAGTAGAATTGACCTGATACTGGTAGAGCAGTACTGACTTGATACTGGTAGAGCAGTACTGACCTGTTTTTGGTAGAGTAGTAAGCATGACTATGCTGTATGCATGTTCTTCAATTTATCAGAGAAAGCTTTTATGTGATCATGAGATTTTGTTTTCTCAAATTGCTTTAAGACCAGTTGCAGACCTCGGCCCTAACATTGAATTGTAAATCTTTTCATATATGTAATTGTAATCTTAAATATTCATTATTGAAAGGTCAACATTGTATAGTAAAAAGATAACTGGTGTCTATTTAATACTGTTTAAATCACTACAACAGAAAATTAAAACATGATATCTCTGAGGACAGGAAGTCGTGAAGTATTTCACCATTCTCCATCTCCTGCAGACTGTGTTTTCTTAAGTTGTATATAATTTGAACATTGGACAGTAAATCTGAGGTGATGATCAGTACATATAATACTTTACTGTACTGTGTTATAAATACTCCATCTTATTTGTAGTTGGTGCTTATTATCAGACTATTTTATCATGATGTCACCATTGTAATAAAGTTTGTTACAGTACTGAGTGTTTCTTTGTTTTATATTAGTAATGTGGAATTGTTATGGACGAAGGGTTAAGAGTGGAGTTCTGTGGTTTTACGAGGACTCCACATGTTCATCAGTTGTGACCTATAATGATTCAGCTCATATTTTTTATGCCTCATGCATTGCATGGATCCTATCATGAAACTGTTAATGGACTGAGATTCACAAGATGCATGTAATGCCAAAAAGCTGATGAAGCATCTCATTGTAAGTGAAAATTGCTCATATGAGACATAAAACTATACAAACATGATGTAGCTTCATGAAATGGGCCTCTTCAAACAGAAGCCTAGCAGGGCATAGTGATCTACAAATACATTCTAAATTAATTGAATTTCAGAACAGTTTATGCTTGTAAGGTTACGTGCTAATGATTGATTGATTGTATTACATCCCGCTTGAGAATTTTTTACTCGTGAAGACGTCACCATTGCCGGTGAAGGGCTGCAAAATTTAGGCCTATGCTTGGCGCTTATGGCCTTTGAGCAGGGAGAGATCTTTATCGTGCCACACCTGCTGTGACACGGGACCTCGGTTTTTGCAGTCTCATCCGAAGAATCACCCCATTTAGTCACCTTTTACGACAAGCAAGGGGTACAAAGGACCTATTCTAACCCAGGTCCTCACGGGATTACATGCTAATGAAGTATTGGAACTTATTACAATTTATCTAATTTTGGTGATTCCACTGTCATATTGTATATTTACAGACAGGATTGAAGCAAAAAAACACCAGCAATGTTTTGAATATTCTTAACTGGCTATCTTGACTAATTAATCAGTATATGATACAATACTATCTTTCTGACGTGTTTCATATGAATTGTCAGGCCGTTCTTAGCATAATGATTCTGACTACGAATTACTCCGTTTACATGATCAAGATATAGGGCTCACGGCGGGTGTGACTGGTTGACAGGGGATGCTTACTCCTCCTATGCACATGATCTCACCTCTGGTATATCTAGGGGTCTCTGCCAAACTCTCTAATTTGTATTCCATATAGGATTTATGAGGTTGATAGCTGTTCGTTATCTTCATCTTTTCATGAACCAGTGGATAATCTGGTTATCCTGACTCATCAACCAGTAGATGATCAGATTATTCTGACTCGTTAACCAATAGATGATCTGGTTATTCTGACTCGTTAACCAGTAGATGATCAGATTATTCTGACTCGTTAACCAATAGATGATCTGGTTATTCTGACTCGTTAACCAGTAGATGATCAGATTATTCTGACTCGTTAACCAATAGATGATCTGGTTATTCTGACTCGTTAACCAGTAGATGATCAGATTATTCTGACTCGTTAACCAATAGATGATCTGGTTATTCTGACTCGTTAACCAGTAGATGATCAGATTATTCTGACTCGTTAACCAATAGATGATCTGGTTATTCTGACTCGTTAACCAGTAGATGATCAGATTATTCTGACTCGTTAACTAATAGATGATCTGGTTATTCTGACTCGTTAACTAATAGATGATCTGGTTATTCTGACTCATTAACCAACAGATGATCTGGTTATTCTGACTCATTAACCAGTGGATGATCAAGCTATATTGACTCATTAACAGCAGATAATTTGTTATCCTGACTCATAAGCTGACTCATTAACCACTTGCCCCGTGGGGTCCTGGATTAGAATAGGTCCTCAGTACCCTTTACTTGTCGTAAGAGGCGACTAAATGGGGCGGTCCTTCGGATGAGACCGCAAATTTCGAGGCCCCGTGTCGCAGTAGGTGTGGCACGATAAAGATCCCTCCCTGCTCAGGCCGTAAGCACCGAGCCTAAGCCTAAATTTTGCAACCCTTCACCGGCAATGGTGACGTCTTCCTATGAGTAAAAAATTCACAAGCGGGGCGTAAAACAATACACAATCAATCATTAACCACTTGATGATGTTATTCTAACCCATTAACCAGTAGATCAATTGATAATCTTGACTCATTAAAAACCAGTTGATGATCAAGTTATTATAATTCATTCACCAGTGCATGACCTGGTTATCCCGAAATAAAACTATACATACCATAAAGTTCTAAATATATGTGGGAAAGTTGAACTGCACATTGGATTTCGGCAGGCACGTAGAATCGAGAAGGGGGAGGGGCAACAACGTGCATTTTATGTTATTTTTACATGCAATGTAAGACGTTTTGCGTTGCTCCCCCCCCCCTTTTTTCCCTAGCAATCTTGAATGGTAAGAATGCAAGCTTGAAATGAAGAAATGAACCCATGTAGTCATAGAAGAACCACCACGATTTAAAACTTTGATAGTTGAGAATTTTTTCTATTTACGCCCTCAAGCTAGTCGAGATTTTTAATTTTTCTCTCACTTTTAGACAATAGTAAAGTCAGCTTCTCTGGCTGCCCTTTGAAAATCTATGTTACGTGCCAGATCAGTTGTAGAGCACCTGGCTATAGAAAAATAGCTTTATTTTATTTACCAAATTACGGTCCAATTTTGGACCAGTGCCTGTAATTTAGTACAATGCAGTTTTATTATCAGTGAACATACAGGTAAATAAACAGCAAACTTTCAGAACAACTCTATAATACAAGTAATACAAATTAATCAAAATATTTTTGAATGATCTACAAACAACAACAAGGGTCCGTGCTACAAGAAATCCACTTCTGTTTTGTTAATCACACAGACCTATAATAAAGAAGATTGACCGTGTATATTGTGTGAGAATAATTGTACATAGGTCTATACTTATGATCACACTATAGAAAATTCAAGCATTATGTACAATCCACACAAATCAAAAAGAGTCGGTGTTTCAGGACAATTGTTGATCCAACTCTGCTTTTAAAAGTAGATCATCCAGATACAAATGTACAATTTGAACAGTTATAACTCGTGACTTAAAAATTAGAGCCATTGATAAAATATGCAAATAGCTATGAGTTTAATATTTGAGAAAGGTAGCACAAGATATATCTTATCCATGTACAATATACATGTATGTGTACTGTCTTCAAAAAGCAGCGAGAGTTATGTGGGGCATCTGTTTTAAGTAGGTAACACGGGTACAGGTTGCGGGGTACATGTGTCAGTACATTTGGACATTTCAGTTATAAATAGCAAATACATGCATGAAATTAATAGTTACCATTTGGGAAAGGTTACACAAAATATCTCCATCTTCACAATTCATTAATCACAGAAACCGGTTGTCCAAGGACATATGATCAAAGAATTGTTCCTCAAACATGCATTCCTTATATCGAGGTAACGGGTTCAATTCCTTGTCTAGGAACTTGTTTTATATATATATATATATATATATATATATATATATATTATATATTATTGATTGGTCTATAGACTAAGTATATATGACGTGATATAATTTACGTAAACCCAGTCATACTTGTTCGATTTTTTTATGACCCTCGCCCCTGATAAATCCGCCCCCATTTAACCAGAGATACCGTACGTTTTCCCACCACTATGGCCAAATCCGACGAAACGTATAATGATAACAAAAAGACTTAATTATGTGATTGATGACATATATGTTTAACTACCTGTCGACTGGTATGAATCGTGTCTTTTAATTTGATCTAAGCGATCGCGTTATGCGTCAATGCCTAAGCGGCCTTATTGTAAACAATGTTTGGTTTCTATGCGTAAAGCAGGTGCTCGATTTTACTAATTTCGCCAGATACGTGTGTAGGAAAGGCGAAGGAATGTTCAGTGATAAATTCTTTGCCGTGCGGGACCTAATATCAAAACTCTGTTGATGGAAGATGAATGTCAAAAAGGGACTGGAAGACAATTATTGATGTTTGAAATGCCGCAAGTACAGGTTAGTTAGCATAGGCTTTGACAAAACTGATGGTGAAAAGGCCGGCCATGGACCCAGAGACGAGAGGCAGGACAGGCCAAGACACGGACGACATCAACCAGTTCGACTCCGTGTCCAATGTACGATCTCAGCCTGAACGAGTAAAGGATACGCCTAAAGCAGCCGTGAGGCCTGACCGTGAGGGATCTAACCTACAGAGTGAGGGCAGAAAGGAGCAGCTAAACCCGCCAAACCAATCCAAAGCAAAGAAAGTCAAGAAAACCATCTTTATTTCTTACTCTCCTGATGCAGGCTTCACGGAGCGGAAGTTTGTGGTGGAGACAGTTCGCCAACTCAAAGAGAATAACCTGGCCGAAGACATTTGGTTTGATAAAGATGAGAAAAATACAGACAGTCCCTGTTGGTTTTCTATGCGTATGGAAGCCGTGGAGAAGTGTCGCGCCGCTATTCTTATTATGTCTGATAGTTATTTCATGTGTCCAGTGTCAGTCTACGAGGGTAAAACTCTCGTAGAAAGGTTAAAGGTAGATCCAACCTCAGTTGCAATATTTCCTGTGATGTTTTCCTCTCTAGATAAAGCTGAAATGCCAAAGGAGTTCAGTTTATTAGTGAAGGATGTGGTACAGTTGACTTCACCCGATCATCATAAGTTAAGTTTAGCTGAGAAAACTTCGGTTGTGATTGGAGCTATAATGGAAGAAGTGGAGAGGTATGCTACGATCAATTCACCCCCAGCTCCATCCACTCCCCCGGACACAGAATTCACAGGGGAATATAAACGTAAGAAAATTTGTCAGTGGAGTGCAAATGACCTTCAGGAATGGCTATTTAAGCTTGGAATCAAGGAGTTTTACCGTCAGAGTCTGGCCGAAAGCATGGTGGACGGGTTTCTTTTGATGTCCCTCACGGACCAAGACATGATTCACCACCTGGGGATCGACAGTCGTGTGGTCAGAAAAAAGGTCATGCAGCAGATATTGCAGACGCTAGATCGTGAACATCGACAGCCGGACAATTGGCATCTCCGGGCAAGGACCCAGCGATCCAAACCAGACGTTATCTATCTCATATACGACCCTACAGATGTCAGACTGGCCCAGAATATTAAAGCTGATCTCAAGAAGAAAAACCTACAGGTAAAAGACATTTAATGTGGTGTGATTTGATTACTTTGATAACTGATAAACTTCTTGAGCGAATTTCATAAAGTTATGACCACCTGAAAGACGTGTTATATCTCTGGGAAGTTTCTCAGTTTGGCTTAACACGACTTTTGGAAATGTAGTCAGAATATCTATCTGCATGTAAACCTGCATGTTTCTGAGAGAGAGAGAGAGAGAGAGAGAGAGAGAGAGAGAGAGAGAGAGAGAGAGAGAGAGAGAGAGAGAGAGAGAGAGAGAGAGTCTAAATGGTGTGTACACCCTGTACATGTGTGAATAGATCGTGTTCACTCTCACGGGATCAACTACGTTGTCAATGTGTAGATCAATCTGCTGACGTATTAATGTATTCTTTTGCAAACCCTAAGTTTTTACGACGCTTTTAAATATGTAGAGAAGTGGCCAAAATTGGTTGACAATGCAAAGGTGTTAGTTTAATGCTCCATAAAACTGGATCACCTCGTTAACGGTGTGCCTCGTTATTAGGTGATTGATGGGATACATGAGGTTTGCAACCCATGCCCTGGAAATGAAAAAAGGTTGAACGCTTGGTCATCAATTTGATTAATTAAGTTTAACACTGATTATTTTACTTACACCAGATGAAGTAGTTAACATGCTTTACTTTTCACAAACTTTATTTGAATTTTTTCAGCTATAATACCCATTAAACAACAATACTTATCCAGGAACTTTCTTCAGATAGTTCTGTGAGTCGATAATGGCCTGTAAATTAAATTTCATGTCAAGTTTATTTGGAATGATTTTATCACGTGACTTGGAGTATGGTTTTGATTTATGATGTGGGTTTATTAAAATCCCTCCCAGATTAGATATGCATTGCCCCATCTCTCCTCTTAATTGTTACTAGGTTTCCTAATAATCAAGTGTGCGTACTTGTAAACTCAAACTTGATGTTTTAATATAATTTCAAAATGTATATAGGTTTTTCCAAAGGATTAATTTTAAAGAAAACTTATTGAGATTCAAGTTGAAAATTTCCAAAACTAGAGAGGGGAGGGGGGAGTGGAGAGAGAGAGAATTACATTTAACTATCTTTAAAATAATGTTTTATTCATATTCTTATTTTAAATGTATATAGTTCTGAGGAGTAGCATTTTAAATCTCCTAATGATCTGTTCAAACAGTTTTGAGATCACCGACAAATTGTAATAGGTCCCTGTTATGAGTCCACGATTATCCGCTTGTCTTCCTTACAAAATGACTCAAATCAAAAAGAACAGTGCTAAGTGTACATTTAAATGTCTGTAAACTTCTAAGGAGAGTGAACAATGACTTGGATAAGTTCTGTTTCAGAATACACTTTGATACGCAATATGATCTGATTTTAAATTGACGATATACGCATTTCATACGCGCTTCCAATATTAACTTATTTACTTACTCTCTGAGAATTTTTCACATATTGAGACATCACCGGATGTAGATGAGGGTCTCAAATTTGAACCGGTGTTTTATCGCCCAGGGCCGTAGGATTGATGGTTCTTAAACGTGCTAACACCTGCCGTGACACAGGACCTTCGTTTTCAAGTTGACTTGCGACTTTCACTAGGAAATGCCGAGCGTTTGGCGAGGGTACAGGTTACGTCGGACGCGGCCAGGGCACGAGAGGGGCTCGAACCTCCCGGTTACAGAGCGAACCAATCTGAACTGGCTTATATATCTCAAAAATGTACGAATTATAAAATTAAGTTCAAAATTAATCTCTTTATGCGCGTTTTTCCACCATCATGAATTGACTCGACGCCTACAACATTTAGGATCAAATTGGTTTAAGATAGGGGTATAGAAACACGTGAAAACCTTTTGATTTGGTTGACAAGTACAGAAAAATATCTTTTTCTATTGAATAATAGCCCAAGCTTGCTTCCCCACAGTGGTGGAGTAATTACAAATCTAAAAGTTATCTGGTAGAATATATTAGAATAGTTTACAGGTAAGTATTTATTGCATGAGCGTTTCATGCATCCAAGATTCATTCATACATTCGACGAATTTTATTTTTAGGTGATTCATCATGACAGTGTGAAGCTGGGCAGATCAAAAGATGAGTTCTTACAGATAAATGGACCACAGGTTGCGATGGCAACACAGGTCATAGTCCTTCTCACAGAGGCAGCAACCGGGTCACCGTTTGTTTTCCACGAAGTTTTGTTTGCTGATTGGTTAGGAAAGAAGTTAGTGTCGGCCATGTTTAAGAACGTATGGATGAATATGAGGGCCTCCTTGAAAGCTGTTTTAGGTATTCATAAATTATCAAAACATTTGTATTGAAGCTGAAATACCAGTACTGACGCGTATAGGGGTCTTACTAAATTAACATTGTTTACTTTCGTGGCGGAATGTCCCTCCGCATTGTGTATTGAGAAATATCCAATGCCGAAACCGTTCAGGTATTTGTTGATCTGGTTAACTTGTAGTACAGTGTGCAAATACTTGGTACATTTGAGGTGTCTGTTACGTACTTGAAAAATAACTTTCTCTAAAATTTACAATACTTAAATTTTGAAATTTTGATGCAATCATTGGACATTCAAACTGTTATATTCAAATTAAGCAGCTGTAAATGTTACGTCATAATGATACTGTAGCTCTCGTGTGTGGGCGTATAGAAACTAGAATTCGATTTTCCCCCAGAGAGTTACTGTTTTCAAACTGATTAAATGCTGATGGCCGTTCCCAGAAGAAAGAAAAAATGTCCTTTCGGTTCACATTTACAACACATAATTTTATGCCCCCATAATCGGAGATTCGGGGGCATATAGTTTTTTGGTATTTTACTGCCTGTATGTTTGTCAACAAAAATTTTAACCTTGGCCATAAGTTTTGATACTTAGTGATAGGGTTTTCATTTCACTTGTGTATTCCTTTATTTTGGTACCCTTTCTGACCTTGTGAATTCACCTTGGAATTTGATCTACTTTTGAAAAACATTAAATTGTTTGCCTAACTTTGATTGTTTAGTGATAGGGCTTTCATATTTTACGTGTATTCCTTTTTAAAAGACCTGTCTTTTGGTACCAGAAATTTTGACCTCATGACCTTGGAGTTTAACATACTTTCGATAAACTTAACCTAGGTCATAACCTTTGAATGTTTAGTGTTAAGATTTTCATATTTCACATGTGTATTCCTTTTGACAAGACTTTTCTGTTAGTCTAACATTTTTTACCTCATGACTTTGGAGTTTTACCTACTTTTGATAAACTTTTAACCTAGGCCACAACTTTTGAATGTTGAGTGTTAGGGTTTTCATATTTCACATGTGTATTTTGACAAGACCTTTGTTTAGTACCTAAATTTTTGACATCATGGCTTTGACCTGTGAGTTTGACCTACGTTTGAAAAACATTAACTAATCTTGGCCATAACTTTTGAATGTTGAGTGTTAGGGTTTTCATATTTCACATGTGTATTTTGACAAGACCTTTGTTTAGTACCTAAATTTTTGACATCATGGCTTTGACCTGTGAGTTTGACCTACGTTTGAAAAACATTAACTAATCTTGGCCATAACCTTTGGATGTTTAGTGCTAGGGCTTTCTCATTTCACCTGTGTATTCCTTGTATCGTGACTTTTCTTTGGGGTATAATAATAACTTTGCTGCCATACGGGGTCATCAGTGTTTCGCATCTTGTTGAACTGAGAATATTACATGTAATTATGTAAACATACATTTCATATTATGAATACGGAAATATAATACTATGAGAACATGGCCATTGAAGAGATCAATTCATTTTGATGCGCGCAACAATTCAGTACTTCAATTCTGAATGATTGTGTGCATTAATTGAATTGATGATAGCATTAATTATTCTGCTGAATTAAAGCGCGCTATATTTGAATCGTAGCTCTCTTCAAATGAATTGATATCAACAATTGAATTGATACGCGCTACAATACGATTGAAGAGAGCAATAATTCAATTGATGCGAGCATCAATTCAATTAATGCGCACAATAATTGAATTATTGCTCTCTTCAATTGAATTAACGATATCATTAATTCATTTAATGCACGCAATAATTCTTTTAGAGAGAACAAGCTGTCTTCAATTCAACTTATCCACGATTGAATTAATGATCTCTTTAATTGAATTGTTTTTCCGCTTAATAGAACTGATTCGCGTATTAATTCCATATACAAAAGTGTTTTAAATAATTAAAGATATCTTCGAATGAATTAAAGAGATCAACGAATCATTTACACCGAACACTAATTAATTTTTGCGATCAAAATTTTCACCACATTGATGCTTTTATCAATTGAGTTAAAACGTGCATTGATTCAATTGATGAAAGCAACAATTGAATTGATGTTATCTTCAAATAATTAAATCTTAATTTTGCGCTCCAGCTTTAGTTTTTCCATGCTGTACCATCTGTATATGTATAAGCTTTGATTTTGTACTCGTTTTCACCAGGCAAGAGGTACATTATATATATGTACATGTATTCTTTTTCACTAGGTGAGTGTCCGGCCGTGGACTTCGAGACGAAGATGTATAGCGAGAGTTTGGATGTTCTGGAGCATCACATTAAGCCACTGAGGCGTGTCCCGGGGGTGGTGTTGGAACAATCATACCTCAACAAGATGGCGGAGGGCCTCAAGCCGCTAGAGACCCTTGCCTACTCCAGAAGTCAGTATTGTTATACAGTGATCTTTTTATTTAACTCAATTGTACGAAAGTTAACATCAGCTCTAAGAAATATTAATAACCTTCAATTTAACCTTTTCAATTCAATCCAAGTCGTGAATTCAGGTGTTTTCTTTTAAAACAAGTACTTTAGCTATTAATATCGTAACGTTATTATAAATACTCGATTATACAATAAATATTTCGTTAGAATAAGTGTTGATTTAAATCACCCTATCCCTGAGTATTGGAGTGGATTTTTGAAGATTTCCGTATAATGGAGGTCCCATGTACAAATCTATCTTACTACTAAGATCTGCCTTAAGACCAAATTTTGTCGTAAGTCCTCACCACGGCCGTTTCACAAGACTTGCTTTATTTGACTTTAATCTTTAGATTGTTGTAGCTTTAGGATACCAGTTCAATTTAATTTTATTCTTATATTGCACTAAACAACGTAACTTAGAAGATATACATATACATGCACTCAAATTCAATTGATGCAACAATGCATTACAAGAGTGTATTGCTTATATTGTTTTAACATGGATGGGTAACTCTCTTGTGAATTATATTTATAAATTTGGAATGATTACTCATAATAGTTCCTTTTTTATATGAAAATAAATTAAAGAATTTTATGACATTTGGTCCGTTTGTATATCTAGAAGGCAAAAATAAATAAATAAATTTCTACTATCACTAAAAGATGAACAATTCATGGTAAAATGAAATTCATTCCAACGTATTTTTTTTTTTTTTTTTTTTTTTACATAAAGTGCAAATTCTCTGAATTTTAGTTACATTACTTCATAATACTTGATAAACGGCTGAGAATTCTGACAGAAATAAATTTAGAATGTAAATATAAGAAATGCACTTCATTTTTGAAGACATGGGGGTATGAACTACATCACGCGCCATACTTTTCATGAAGCACTAACGGTCTTCTTGAAGTACGCTGGCATAAAGCGTTGCAGTTCATACCCTCGTGTATTTTCAAAAATTAAATATCTTCCTTAAACATTCATATTTTCAATGATTTTACCTTCGGTATCTTTACCAATTGATACGATAGCTTTTTTCATGAATGTGAACAATGTGCGTAAGAATCTTGATAAATATAGCCCGACAATTTTAACTTCTGGAAATATTACGATAGAAATGAAATAGAATGTAAATTTTAAAAAATCATTTTCGAAAGTACATGGGGGTATGAACAGCAACATTTCAAGCCAGCCAGCTTACTTTCTCATGAAGCGCATGAAGTATGCTGGCGTAAAGCGTCGCAATTCATGCCTCATGTATTTTCAAATATGTCTTAGGACACAATTCTTTTGTCAAATGACTCCAGAATAAAGAATACGTATGTCTGTAAGTTGATGAATATTTTACATTTGAATTGTTTAGCTGAACACATACACATCTGATATCAATCTGATCTGATATTTTTATTATATTTTGTTAATGATTCCCCAGATGGCATGGTGACCAGAGCCCCGAGCGAAGGAGACCCCCAAGTGTTCATCAGCTTCCAGTGGGATATGCAGGGAAAAGTGGAGGATATTAAACAGCTGTTGGAGAACAACAACCTGCAGTGTTGGGCGGACGTGTCCATGACCTTGCCTCCCCGAGGCCACAGCAGCAAGTCCAACCGTAGCAGCGTGGGGATCCACGATGGTGGAGCGGAGACTCTACAGAGTCAGATACAGAGAAACATGAAGGCGGCGTCCGTGGTGCTGAGCTGTATTACCCCCAAGTACCTTCAGAGCGACAACTGTAAAAAGGACTTGACGCTGGCTGAGACCTTCAATAAACCCGTCATTCCCGTGCTTCTCAGGTTCACGCCGCAAGAAAATGCCCCTGAACAGGTGCGAAAAATTCTGGCCAAGTTCCCCTATATCGACGTAAGTAATGAGAGGTTATATAAACAGAACATTCCGCTGGTCTTGGAGAAAATAAAGAAGGCTGTCAATCAAAAAGGTGGTTACCGTGACTACTGATTTCATCACCATGGTAACAGAGCCTATACAGCATTTTTACCGCCAGTATTTTAAAAATACCCTCATGTGCTTCCATTGTGTTGTGCTCTATCTCTATCAAGGGGAAAAAACACGCGTGGAGTTTTCCGTATAAACAGGTATTGTTTGTGATGCGTCAATATATATGATCCCTGCCAATCGTTAATGGCATACTATAGTATGTTGACCATTACCTTTCTGGGAAAGTGGCCGAAAGGTGTTCATTCGTGGCTTGTGTAATGTTGATTGTTTCCATGGTTCATCTCTCAGATTTCTGTCTTGTTCTTGTTTGAAATAAATAATCTTTAATGTTGTAAAGAAGGTGTTTTTTCGTGGTTTTGGAAACGTAGAAGCGTTGTTCTTGTCTTCTGCATCACTAATGCTATAGACCACTGATGTTATAGACCACTGACGTCATAGACCCATAGTCTAATACCGTATTCTCTCGCAAGTGCCTGCTAATATATATCTCATAATTGTTCGCATTACACTACACTAAAACTAAGGAGTTAAACATCAAAGAGAAATTGAGAAATGGAGAAACCATAGCAGTATATTACGGCATACGGTGCACGATTGTAGCCTTTATGTGTTTTCTCTAATGTCAGAGTTGTTGAGTTATCTGTTAACATTTGTGGACTGAATGTCCAGTTCATTTCCTCCGACGCCTTTATGATGAAAATGCAAGAGCAGGAGCGTGATCACCATCTGTTTTGGGTTTTTTCTTCCCTTTGCACTCGTGTACCCACCCTTGCATTCTCATCCTCGCGTTATCACTCTAGGCGTATCTCCCTCTCGCCCTTGCATTCTTCCTCGCAGTATTGCCCCCTCATCCTGCGTTCTCTCGCATTCGCGCTTCCTTACTGTTGCATTTTTGCGCCTTCATCTCGTACTTTCGTATCCTCGCCTTCGCTCAGTCCTCCTTGCATTTTCGCTCCTCCACCTTCTTCGCATTTTCGTTCTCTCGCCTTGCATTCTCATACCTTCTCCCTTGCATTTTCGCACCCTCTCCCTTGCATTTTTTGTTCCCTTATTCTCGCAACTGCGCAGTCATATTTTCATTCTCATCGTAAAGAAGACAACTAGGAGTGAGAAAACGATCTCGGGCGAGTAAGCTAGCTTGATCAGGAGTTGTCACCTTTGTATTCTCGCATTCTTAACTAGTATTAGCCTAACCTCGCTCCCATAACAATATTGCTAACGAAAGTGTGTTAAAGGAAAGGACTGTTAATTGAACAAAATTGGTGTTCCCTGAGCGACCATTAAAATTGTCTCATTAAATATTCAAAAGAAGGGGCAAATTGTTAAGAATGAACCCACGGGGAGAGAGAACGCAGTGCATCAGCCGTAGGTATCCGACCATGTTGACTCTGTTGCATTAAAATACAAAATTAATCATACTGATATAAAACAATTATATGAAAAAAATGGAATGCAATAAAAAAAACATACTATATATATATATAGAATTCCTAATATTTAATTGCTGAATCTGGTTTTTCACATGCATACCCCACCTATGTTTCATTTTGTAATTTTACAACACTATATTAAAATGCAAATCAAAATTCTACAGAATACATAAAATCACTTGTAAATGCCAGATATCAATATCGCACAGTGAACAATTGAAACTATGAAAGAAATAAGCTAAAGAAAATTAGAAATTAATTCATATTATAGAAATCATAAAATATGTGCTAGAAAAACATTTTTTATACCGTTCTTCGGCATGTTGCGTAAAATACTGATTATAAAATACGTCAAATCAAAAAGATCACACATTAAAAGCCTGACGAAAGAGATGGGTTTTTAAATCTTTTTTGAAACAGTTAAGTTTCTGAATCTTCCTGATTTTAGATGGAAGACTGTTCCATAGAGTGTCCGCTGCTTTATCAAACCTGCGTTCTCCGTACATCTTAGTCTTGGTTACAGGCATATCTATCAGATGTGCAGATTCCGATCTAAGAGATATAGCGGGTTTGTATGGTACAATAACAGATTGTATTAGATCATTACAACGATCGTGGAATTTGCGAAATGCTGACTTTTAAACGAGACTGTTGAAATCTTTGTAACATCAACTTATTTGTCAGTAGCCTGTCCTGATTTAATTTTTTTTTTTAAATCGTACGCAGAAATTGATCAGCTGAGAGGCATGAACACCATACGCACGTAATCACATAATAATGCTGCATAAACATGGAAGTTGATGGTGAGGAAGCCAAAGTAATCCAGTTTGTCATAAAGTTGATTTGTTAATTTGCCGTTAACATCTATATTCAATAAAATATCCAAATATTAAGCAGATATGTGGTGTCTTTTATTTTGAGTTCACTGACATATATCGAATCGACATATGAATGAAAATGAGTATTGTTAATAGATAAGATGTCGATGACATATCCGAATGTCGAATTTAGGGCCACAGCAAGAGATCCTTTCTTCTCGTGTGAAAACTTTTGAATAACCCTGCCTCGTAAGGGTGTAAAAACTGGCCAGCACTAAAGAAGCACAATTTGTGTCCATGGGAATTCAAACAGTCTTGTTTAAGACTATAATTACCCGAAACTATGTAATTATTGTCAATAGGATACTCCAGCATAGCTGTTAATATCAACGTGTGCCCAGAATCAGGGTGGTATTTTCAAAAGAAAATTTAATGACTGATCACTAAATATGAATACTTACGTGTTCCATCTTATATTGACGAAGCGGCCGCCTATGATATCAAATATATCGCGAGGAATGGTCGTGTAAACTGTTGAAAAGTCATACGTTTAGAAGCTGTTGGAAAAGTGTTGTTATTTCAAATTTATTAAAAGTTCTTTGAAAATTTTGAGAATCCACCTTTGATTTACACCATTTCTAGCATATGTAGTGGCACAATACGTATGAAGTTCCTCCTTCACAGCAGCCGAGTGAAAGGAATTCAAGTTTGTTCAAATAAAGGCACATACCCCTTTCAAAGGGGAGATAATCATAAAAATGCAAAAAATAGTGTAGTGTCATTCTAAAATCTTCTCAAGAATCACTGAGCCAGAAAAGTTCCAATTTACATAGCATCTTCCTGACATAGTGCAGATTCATGTTTGTAAGCCTTGACCTCCTGGGATAGGATGATGCCACAATAGGGAATAAGAGTTTTACATGCGAATGTATAGGAATAACCTTTTAAAATCTTCTTCATAAGAACCAATGGACCAGAAAAGTTAAAATTTCATAGCAGCTTCTGACACAGTGCAGTTTATTAAAGTTTATTAAAACCATAGCTGCCGTGGATAGGGTGGGGTCACAGTAGGGGATCAAATATTTATATTGCGAATACATGGGAGCTTCCTGACATAGTGCAGGCTCATGCACCCCGGGTTGGGGGTGGAGGACAGGATGGGGTCAAAATAGGGAATCAAAGTTTTACATACAATATATAAGGAAAATCATTTAAAATCTTCTCAAAAACCAGTGGCCATAAAAGGTCACATATACATGACAGTTTTCTGACATAGCGCAGATTCAAGTTTGTTAACATTATGGTCGCCGGGGGTGTGTGTGTGTGTGTGGGGGGGGGGGGGGGGGGGGGGGGAGTGGATGGGGCCACAATAGGGGATCCGAGTTTTTCATGCGAATATAAAGGGAAAAATCTTTAAAAATCTTCTCAAGAACCACTGGGTCAGTAAAAGTTCAAATTTGCATGTCAACTTCCTTACATAGTGCAGATTCAAGTTTGTTTAAATCATGGTCCCCGGGATTGGGTGAGGCCACAATGGGGGATTAAAGTTTTGCATGCGGAATATATAGGGAAACTCTTTAAAGGGGGTAGTAGTCAAGTGAACGATATGATCCATGGGCCTATTGCTATCTGTATGCAATCAAAATGGATCAGGTGAACATTTTAGCCCGCAGGTTTCTAGCTAACCATAACGATTTTTAACGGTGTTTATATGCATGCCATGTATTTGATACAAAGTCAATCGATTTTTTTTTATCCTGTGGGGAACCCACAGGTAGAGGAAATCCCTCTGACGTCATAAACTAAGTTTCTCCGTTTTCGCCACGTTATAGAGCAGCAAGGTCAATTGAGTTTCTGAGACTGACATATCGACTACAGTACATGTGTACGTGTACTTATTGTAAGTATCCTCTCTATGTTTGTATGTAATCTGTTGTATGAGTATCCAAACAATCTCTACGTGGAATCAGAATCACGTGGTAATATTGCTAATAAAATACAGTGTACTTAAAAACATCAAACAGAAGCCCGGGGCGCACACTTGTATATGCAAGTTCTAAACGATGAGGAAAGAATTTCAGGGTAAATGTATTTTTTGATAAAATTGTTAAATTGGCCAAGGCTCAATTCTGTGTGTAATCACAATATATCGTCATAAATTATGAAAATGAAGCTGTTCGTACCGGCGATGATGTGTCTATAAATGTCCCACAGGCCTATAAAAACATCAGACCAACTGTCAGAGAAGTTAATACAATGTCTTATATAGGTCTACTGAAGTTTATAAAGATACGTCTGATTTCACACAGTCAGTGTCACAAACTATTGTGGTAATCTGAATAATTTTCTTGAAGGATAATTAAATTATCTTTTTGTTCTCCTTAAATATTCATATTGTTTATATATGTGTGCCTCATGGGACAAAGAATATCTTGTGTGCATTTTATGCCTGTGCATTGTAGATCACTAGCTGTGTAATAAACATGAAACCCAGGGGGCTCTAGCTGGAGTGACAAGGATGGCTGCTCACTCGGACCACTCCTCCCACGTGAGTTTATTGAATTGAGCATATTTATTGACATTAATGTATCAAAAGGATTAGACACAAGTTCAAAAATTTGGATAGCCTTCTCCCAATATAACAATTTGTGATATTGCATACCATACAATATATGAAGTAATAATTGATAACGGGAAACTGAAATTTAAAGTCTGCTTATATACAAGAAGTTGCAGCATACATTAGTGTATAAAAAGGAATTTATATTCAAGATTTTTTGAAAAAGTCGATATTCATTAAGAAATGACTGTTCAACAATGTAAAACAATTCTATGTTTTGTTCAATAGATAATCATCCCCCCTCATCCTCCATAGCAACAGATGCAAGTCTATAATGCATAAGTTTTGAATGCATGTAGTTTGTTCATTAAAACGTTTCTGTTGTATATTTTTTACATACATAGCCCCCCCCCCCCCCCCCCATATAAAAAAAAAAAACATGGTATGCATCATCTACCCTTCTATATGAACAATAGATTTGGATTATCTGTTGTATTACAGCGAAGTGAATTAATTTTCAAAATACAGTTGTGTTTTAACCTTGTGTGAGCTTTATTAAAAAATCTGTTCCCATTTAAAAAATATTTTGGTGGTTTTACAACATTATTTTGCACATTAATGGAAGCTGCTTCCCTTGTTTTAACACTAAATGTGTTCCACTGTCCGACAGTATCAAGAATAAATGATTTTTTTTTATATTTCTATCCTACATCTTAGCAATGAATAATTTGCAAAATTCCAAGTAGAATATCCTGAAATATTACCTGTTATATCAGGTACTATATTTTTTAGGCAAATAGGTACTGAATTAATTGTTTTATTTTGTACATTGTTATAAGGTTAGATCTGTTCTAACTTTCACAGGTTCCCAAACTGTTTCTAAGTAAAGTGAATTTCTAGAGGCAGTTGTTGCAAGACCTGTAAACAAATAAATTTTTCTGTAGCTACTTTTGTACACCCAAACCATACTACAACAACATATTCAAGTTTTGGTCTAATAAAAGAATACATTTGGGACAAAATATCCCTTGAAACAGAACATTTTAATTTTTTAACTAATCCCAAGTTTTTTATATGGTTTTCTCACAATGTTATCAATGTAGACAGACCACCCTAGCTTTGGAGACAACAGGATCTTTAAGTGTTTGTGATGTGAGACATATTCTAATTCACAATTATCAAAAAAAAATAAAAAATAGAAAATTGTTGCAAGTTTTTGTTTATTTTTTTGTGGGTTAATTTCAGTAACCATTTCTTTTTTCACCATTCATGCAATAATTTTAGGTCATGGTTAAGCGTTTGCTCCGTAGAGCTAATAATATATGAACATTGTTGTAAAGAGTTATCATCTGCATATAATCCAAAACTGAAATCATGTTTTCAGCAAAACATCATTCACATGCAGCAAAAACAAAAGAGGTCTAAGAACTGAGCCTTGAAGTACTCCAGCTCTAACATATCCTACAGAAGAAAATAAATTTCTATGCATAACTTTTTGTGTTCTGTTTCTCAAATAACTAGTGTGTTTAAAATATTTTACTTATACAACTCAACAATGACACCATGTGTAGTGATGGTGATTGAATAAGATCCCAAGGGGTTTTGAAATAGTATTACAAGACTTAACATTTTATGACTATTGCAGTCAGGACCTACTGCTTTATGGACAGGAATTACTCAAATAATATCTGTAATTACATGTTCTTGTATTTTTATGTCTGTAACAAGATTATTGTACTTTGGCTTTACATTTAGTAGATCATACTTACTATCATCTAATTTGCAATGGAAGTGAAATAATTGTTCAGGAGTTCAATCTTATCAATATCTAAATGAGCAAAACTGTCTTTGCCACAGTCATCAGTATAATAAATAGGGGTGTTTAATTTGATGGTTAAGTGTAAAAGAAATCTTTCAGTAGTTTCCATTATAGTTTTTAATTATCCCTGTTAGCATCCTTAAAATGAGAATCAATATTTTCATAATAGTTAGATATTGTGTGTTTTTGCACATTGTTTACCTTATTCCTCATTTTTCAAAATGTAATCCAGTCTGATTCTTCTTTGTTTGTGTGTGTGCATTTTCCCTTAACCTATTGCAAATATACATAGTTTTCTTTAGAAGATAGTCCATCCATGATTTATCATTGGTCTAATTGTTACAGTTTTGTCTGGCATACATTGAGTGTATAAAGATTATATATATATATTTAGTATAGTTTGCTGTAGCAATTTCCATGTTTTGTGTATTGTCAGTAATATGATGCCTATACCATTGTTGGTTAAGTTTGTTCTGGATTCTAAGCCTGCTTCCTTGTAGTTCCATACTTTGTGTTTGTATGTTTCATTAGTTTATAAGTCCTGATGAATATATATGTAGGTAGCTCTATGGTCACTAAATGTGCACCTGTGATGCTTCTAAAATCTGACAGGGGTCTTAATAATTTCAAAAGTTCCTCCTGCAAATTATATTATACAAGGACTGATGTCTTTTTAGGTCATATATTGCTATAATAGCTAAACCATCGTACTGGCCAAGAACATTTCAATTGTTTTGTTTTTGTGGTTGTATAATGCAAAACATTGAAATTGGCTACTAGACTCTAAGAAAAGACACTGCACAAAGATTATGTAAGTGAGCAGTGTATATATAATCCCTACTACTCCATTCCCCAGTAACGAGAATTATATGTACAGTCAGGGGACTCGGACCTGTTTTCACGGTCGTCCGCGCTGAATCGTATCTTTGGCTGTAACAGATGACAGTCACGAACACAACTTGCAAGTTAATGTTCCGCGGTCTTATGATTTTTCACGATAAATATTGAAATTTCATGTTCAAACACAGAAAATAAGCAATTAAATACCAATCATTACGCACATCTATATCCTCCTGCAAATTCAAGCATGCAAAGCTGAAACCAATCCTATTGCTTATTTGATCTGGGTACGATAGGTAGAAACTTCGATATAACTACATCAGGTAACATTCAGGTAATGTGCGTGCCGTGTGAACTTGTACACAGCTACGGACGTATTCCGGTTTTTTGTTTTGTTTTTTTAACAATTTTTTTCCATCCATATCATGGAATCCTGACCACGAAGGCCAGTAATTGTTGGTTTTTATTTACAGAGCTTTTACGGTCCACTTGAAATTAGTTTTTGTGTGTTGTACCGCTCTCCCCTTTGGGATCCAGTATATTAAATATCTGGTGAATTTAACAGAGTTTTCTTGTTCAATTTCAGCACATGCAGTTCTTTTCAGTGGGGGTGAACGTCCCAATTCTTTTCCAGGAATGGAATCTCAACACCAAAACAGGTAATTTAAAACATATTGGCATTAAATTATTACCTGGCAATGCCATTTAAAAGCAATATCTAAAACCCATCACGTCGGTGTGTGTGATACATGAATTTTGAACATAGGTACAGCAATGTCCTGAAGGATAAGCATTCTATTTTCACTTCGTATGAACTGCTTCTAAGGTTTTATTTTTCAAAGATGAAGTTGATACATTCGAACGAAATAAATAAATTATGACTTAGTATGTACTATATTGTCCTTGAATTTTATATATGTACGATATTCATGAATGGGTTGTAACTGTTGCCAGGTCTCTATTTGACATGTGTGGGAAGCATTTTATTGGGGATACTGTATCAGATCGTCAAGTGCCTACGCCAATATGCACATCGTGGATACCGCGTCAAGGAAAGGTACGAAGTAAATCTATTTGACTAAAGCCCCCTCCCCCCTTGTACATGTATATCATTACCTAGCAAGGAGTTGTTGTAGTGATCCTAGTATCTCGTTATGTGACCGTGTTATTTGTAGAATATAAAGCAACACAGGGGGGTGGGGTGGGGGCTCTGCTGTTTATTGGATCCTTGTCCACTCAATGAATATGACGATGATAATGATAACAACAATTCCCTAGAACAAATAAAACACAATTAATACATATACATATATCATCCAGTCCTCATAGACACGGGTTTTACTGCATACAGTAAGAGATAACTCTTAAAAAAATATAGAATTTCTATATGTCTAGGTGGACATTTTCCTTTAATATAAGCAATTTACACGAGTATAGAAATTCATATAAATACATTTTATCCTACCAATTTATGGAATCAGGAAATATGCATGGTAGCGTAAAATATGGTTGCAGTCTACAGGCTCAACCTAAATAAAGCAATGATTACATGTACAGCCGAAATAATAACAAAGCAATGGCTGAACAGAATAGTAAAATAAATATACTTTTAAATTACAACATCTACATTTAATGTTGTTTCCGATAGATATATTACTGGCAAAAATACTTCATTAGACTATGATAAATAATATGAACTTTATAGCAAATCTCACTCATTCTTTCTCTCAATCAAAGAATTGATTAGTAAGAAGTAAGATAAAAGTAAAGAAAACTTACTGTATATTGTTCGTTGAAATTCTCAATGTGGATTACTGTATATGCAAACATAAATGTTGCTGTATAAAACTATAAATCTTTAAATCAACACTGTCTGACAACTGTCTGGCTAGGCCTCAATGCAAAGAGTGAATACTCCGTGCTACAATACTAACAATAGCAAACTCTCCCGCCAAAACCTCAGCTAATCAAATAACTCCGAAACGTATGTCAAAGGTCACTGTCAGTCAAAGCATGAACGGTGAAATAAGTAAAAGTGCAATGATGGGAATGATAAACATGATAAATATATAACAAACATATAAGACCATATTTTATTTAATTATATATTTATTTCAAATCCACTGTACCACAGTTACGTAACACTTAAAGCACACATTACCGTGATCAGAATATTAAAAATGTACTGATGATTTGATTTTGTATGGTTTGTTTCAGGGGAACCATTAGAAGTCGGGAACACGGCCTACAGACATTACTTTACTGTATACAGATGATAAGTAGCTATGTTCTTATGCTCATTATCATGACATTTAATGCCTGGGTCTTTTTGTCCACCGTTGTTGGGCTGGGCCTGGGCTATTTCCTGTGTGGCTGGGCCTATCCGGAGATAGATGAAAACATTACACGTAGTCCTGAATCGTGCACCAGTGACAACAGTCGTCATAGTAACGATGACGCAGAGCAAGAGTTAAAGCTGTTACAGAGTCCGTCTGCGGACGAGTGCGAGGATTCGCTATGACGTAATCACACTGACCACGGGTCATGTGTAGTGGACATTTTTCAAACGGAGGTACATAAGGGAAATAGTGCAAACAGTTATATTCTTTATAAACATTTTTATACATAATATTTTATGAGTAATAGCTTATCTGTAGATTTTATTTCTAGTTCATTGCAAAAGGTGCTTGCCATAAGTGTATAAATAGGGTAGCATGTGCTTCTTATTTTCTCTTTGTTTTGTACATTTGTTTACAATTTTTGACAAAAGTTATAATAAAGTTGTTTTTAATTTTTTTTTATATGTTAACATTACTTTCATCGTTAATAAGACTAAATGAAGAACTTAACTTCTAAAGCAATATTTGATTCCCATTAGGGACTAACGGACAATTCGCCCTTAAGACAACTTGGACAGAGACAATTCGCCCTCGAATTAAGACAAGTCGCCCCTGGTCGAGACAACTCGTCATGCTGACAAAGATAACTCGCCCTTGTCTTTTCAGTATTCATATTAAACATTTTCTTTTATTATTTCACTAATTGAATACAAAATTTATTTACTAACATGGATATTTATAGTTCAACACGAAATTCCGTATTTTATCACTGTTCATTAACACGTATTAAGCACAATAAAATGAACTGTAAATATATCACGACCTCCCCTCTGAAGAAATATGTCGCTGAATGCTGTTCAAGGAATTCCAAGCCCATCTGCAAAATGGCGTGTATTGTTTAAAGAAAACAGCTGTCATAATATATCTTTATAACCAATTCATTAAAACCATTATATTAAAAAATTAAAAATTAAGTATGGATCTATACTTGTATATCTGTAAAGAATAAATACCTAATTTACGGCTTGGATTATCTCCTTTAATTGTAAATTATCGAATTCCTTGATTTCTTCGTCATTTTGAACTTTGAACATCGGATTATTATAAGGAACACTTCTCTGAAAATATGTCTTTGATCTATTGGGCTGGTATTGGTTTCAGTCTTTACATAAAGCCTATTGATTTCAGTTCCGGTCGATGACTTTAGGCCTCTTGTGTGTAGCTATTTGTTTCTCATGCATCGCTTTAGTTCTAGTCAATACACGTAACTTGTAGAGAGAGAAGAAATCATTTCGCAGTCGTTATCTGAGCAGCATGAATTGTGGACGCATTTTTAGTTCCTTATCTTGAAATTTCGTGTTTCTCAGTTTAGTTTTAAAAATGCAGTTGCTTCATGTGCGTTTACTTACAACTCATTTCTTTGGAAATAATATTTTAAGAAGTCATTGGTGTAAGAAATACAAATTATGAAAATGAAATTCAAGAAATTAACTGTCGTTACTAAAATGTAGCCCTACAGCTAAAAACCTGATCAGGGTATAGAGTATTGTCTTCAAGGTGTGCAATTTTTTAAATGTAATTTTGATCAATATATTTGACACTCCCTTGTAACCTAGCGAGGGCCCTGTTCTGTTTTATGATTGATTGATTAAATATTGTTTAACTTCCCGCTCGAGAATATTTTACTCATATGGAGAAGTCACCATTGCCGGCGAAGGGATGCAAATTTAGGTCTATGCTTGGCGCTTATGGCCTTTGAGCAGGGAGGGATGTTCTACCTGCTGTGACACGGGACCTCGGTTTTTGCGGTCTCATCCGAAGGACCGCCCCATTTAGTCGCCTCTTACGACAAGCAAGGGGTACTGAGGATCTATTGTAACAACCCGGATCCCCATGGGGCGTTCTGTTTTATGTTTTGAGTATAAAGGAATTTCATGTAGACGAAAGCTTAAGAAGTTTGGTGTCTTGCCGTAATTGAATGAATACAATACCGTGTTCGATGAGATTCATTCAAGAGTATTTGCGGCATCTTGGATTTTTAAAAGTAGCTACTGTGTGAGGCTGATCTCTCCCACAACAGTGATGTTCTTGAAAGGCAAACGCAGCAATTCTTGCTCGGCTTGATTTTTTTCGTGACACTTGTATCGAGTAACACAGAATGAATGATTCTTGTTCTCGAACAAAGTGTGCTTACACTGAGGAAAAGTTCCGGTTGATTGTTTTTAGGTAGAGAATTCATGATCTGCATTCTCATAAATCTGTTTTATATCAAGAGCAAATATGCACTTAAGGAAGAAAAGTGAAGTAAAATGCACAAGCCTGTAATAATAAAAAAAAATGATAATGGTGTTTATACAGTTGCAAATTTAAAACATTGAAAGTGTTCCAACAGGATACTAAAAATGTTGATTGTGAGCGTTGCGGTCTAACCATCTGACCTATACTAACTATGAATATAAATGTTGATTGTGAGCGTTGCGGTCTAACCATCTGACCTATACTAACTATGAATATAAATGGCATAAATGTGAACCACGATGATAGAAATAGGTTTTCGCATTTCGGATTTTTGTAAATTACGACCCCAGGCCAGGGATGCCCCTAAAAAATCTTATTTTAAATTATTCCATAGATCAAAAGTTATCAAAATACCATAGTTTTATTAGGGGCAGGCCTGCCCTGAAGAACCTCTAGACCATAATTCATGCAAAAATAGGCGTTTTACTAGAGAAAATGCTGTTTTAGCCAACATTGAAGGAATTTAAAAATTGCTTATACAAAATTTTAGATTCAAAATGAAACTTTGAAAAAGAAATATATACGGTTTTAATTTAACATATGAACATTGATTTTCAAAAGTGAATTTTTCCGGGAAATCGTTATCTCCTACATGTCAATTCTTTTGATATTCCGAAGACATCCTTTGTTTTAAAAACAACGAGACTATATTACGCTACAACACAGTTCCAGACATTTGAAATTTAAATTTGAAATAATTTATCTGATTGTTAATGAGCAAATGAAGTAGTTTACTTGTACAGTAACTGTATCTAAAGTTCATTGAGGTCACAATTTAGAAGAAACAAGTTCTTTTTTATATATTACACTGCAAGATAATACATTGTGTATACAAATGTACATTGGTAGTATAGATGCCAAATCAACACGGAAGTGTCCGATAGGTGAAACTAAGAAGAAAAATTACATTTATCGCAAACATAAAAAAAATGTAGTAATTTAGCCGTATCTGGTTACAACGTTTTGATGTTTAAAAGCCTTATAAAATCACGTAGTTCTCTTCCTTTTTTTCCCCCCGCACTCCCTGTATGGCTTGGGTTGACTTGTTGGTGGTGTCAAACTGAGCAACAACTATACCACGCGCTAGGTATAATTAAGATTACCGCCTAAGGATTCACGAGGGATATTTTCAAAGCTGGCATCATTAGCTCACTGCTAATTACGGAGGACATCTGTTTGTTAAATAAACATACTATGATTAATTTCTCGTCATTATTTTCGGGGAACGTATGAGTTTCCTTTCTAAGTTATGACCCTGCTCTTCGAGGTCCGCTGTTTTATTTTGTACTTCAACTTTCCAGGATCTGGTGTCGTGTAGCTAACTGCAGATCAGACATACAGGTATGAAATTCGGCTTCCATAAGGAAAACAAAATAGTATTAACAAGTTCTTGAAATTCTCCATCATGTCCTATTTGTTGCAAATTAATCTCAATACATCACAAAAGAATTGTTTGCATTTAACATTTACCAGCTGTTTATAAACAACAGGATATGGCAGTAATGTCATTTGCACTCTTTGAACTATCCATTGTAGTCCACATTGCTGCGTTTCTTTTTAATTGTGGGATTTTAGGTATTGATATTTGCATACTCAGGTTAGGAATCAAGTTTTATCTACAATGCTAAAATTTCCCCCGAACGTCTGTGACTGAGTGCACAGGTGCTTGTGGTCAGAGCTTCCGCATTCTTGTATTTTTGAATGTTCAAATCCTCAGGTATTTTGGGAGTATGTTATTAAAATATGTAACTTCAGAGTGTGTATATTTCAATGGAATACACAAATTTCGCATATATTGATCATAATATATGAGCTATGATTAGTGATATAACATTTTTAAAAACGGTTTCTTAGCGAAATCTGTGTATTCCATTAAAATGTTACATATCATATTACACACAAAATACCCAAGGAATTGAACACACAAGACGGGGTACCGAAGTCCTGTCCACACGCACCTGTGACTGGGTGTCGAAAAATTTACAAGGAATATTGGGAACTTTGAATTTCTCTCTCTCTCTCTCTCTCTCTCTCTCTCTCTCTCTCTCCGTGCGAATGAAGAATTTTAACTACTTGTATTATTTAACTGATTCATAATTTTATTGTTTATTATATTATATATGAAAAAAATTCAACCCATTTCGTACAAACTTGATTCTTACATACAAAACCTGAAAAAAACACACACACAATACTAGATCTGTTCATATGATAATAAAAACTGCTACTTGCGCTGTGTTACCTCTGATTACTAATATTAAAAGCTGCTACTTGTTTTTTCCCCTCTGATTACTGATTTTAAAACAATTTTTACTCTAAATCTGAAAATTTTATTTTATTGTAAAAATGTGTTATTATGATAGCTTTATATATAACTTTCACCATAATCATTAAAAAAAATTAAAACTAAGTTTAAGAATTTATCAAAATAATGATTTCGGTTCTATTGAAATATAGCATTATATATAGAAGTAAATTTTTGTACGGGAAGACAATAATGTAGTTTCGCATCATTTAGAGTCTATGAATAGATTTCGTAACGCAAATATCAATAACATAAATGTATATAATATTTTTTTGTCATTGAAATAGTAAGTCACAATTAACAACAAAAGATTTCGACACCAAAATGACAGCTGATACTGCTTTAATTGCTATTTGTGTTCCTGATTACTAATAACAAAAGCTGCTATTTGTGTTCCTGATTTCTAATAACAAAAGCTGCTATTTGTGTTCCTGAATACTAATAATAAAATCTCCTATTTGTGTGTCTGATAACTAAGAACAAAAGCTGGTATTTGTGTTCCTGATTACTAATAATAAAAGCTGCTATTTGTATTCCTGATTACTAATAATAAAATCTCCTAATTGTGTGCCTGGTTACTAATAATAAAATCTCCTAATTGTGTGCCTGATTACTAATAATAAAATCTCCTATTTGTGTTCCTGATCAATAAGAATAAAATCTGTTATTTGTGTTCTTGATTACTAATATTAAAATTTGTGGTCCTAATCTCTAATAATAAAAGATTGTATTGTTCTCCCCTCTTATTACTGGGATTACAAGCTTGTGATGCTTGTATTCTTTCCTCCCGATTTCCGAAATTCAGAACTGATGTTCCTATTCCTCTCCTTTGATTACTGAGATTGAAATACAGATGTTCGTGTTCTTTCCCCTGATTACTGAGATTGAAATACAGATATTCGCGTTCTTTCCCCTGATTACTGAGATTGAAATACAGATGTTCGCGTTCTTTACCAATAACTAATGAGATTAAGAACATATATTTGTGTTCATTTCCCCTTACTGAATTAAAAGCTTTTTTGTTGTCCTTTTTGCCTGATTACTGATGTTCGTCTCGTTTTCCTTGATTACTGAGATTAAAACTTAAAAGGATTTGATTTTCTTTTCCCCTGATTACTTATATTTGTGTTCCTTTTTACGATTACTAGTTTTCCTTCCCAGTCTGTGTTTTTTAAAATCATGTTTGATCCAATGTGCAAGTTTTGTAAATCAAGTAATATTTTCCAAAGTACGCACTAAATCTCAACTAATAACAGCTTTTATCAGTGATCACAATCTATCCTTCAGGTGTTCTTCTCTGCCATTGCAGATGATGTTATTGTTGCAAAACAACTCCACATACCTTCTCCATGGGTGGGATCTCACAGATCAGAAAGGTAACCGTGTGTAATTTGATTACTTATGTAGTAAATCTAATCTAATTACGGACATCGACAAGTTAAAACACATATCTACAAACTAGAATCATAGGTAATTCCTCATGAATGCGCTGCAGTTCTAAACAATGCAAATATGAATACAGAAGTAATAAATATAGTACGATTAGGAATTCCAGCTGAAATGAGAGTAGAATGTAAATATTGACAATATCTATGCAGTCTTTGGAGACTAGGTCTTCCAACAGTCTGTTGGACTTCCAATGGGCAAGGACTGTGCGCCTTTTATAGCCGACATGTTTTTTATATTCTTATCAGACAGGCTTTATTCAAAAGCTTTTACAAAGAAAAAATCTCTTGTAGAGGCCTTAATCTCAACATTCAGATATATGGACGGCGTTTTATCTATTAACAATATTCATTTTCATATGTCGATTCGATATACCCCAGTGAACTAAATTGCTAATTGATGCAAACTTGTCATTTGGCCGAATACCGTCGGACATGTTTCATTCCAAGTGTTTGACCGTTCTTTACATGCTTATTTACTTTTTTTTTTACCTGATCAAGATATGATATAATGGGCTCATAGGGATTGTGACCGGTCAACAGGGATGCTTAGGCACCTGATCTGACCTTGTGTTTTCAGGGGTCCTGGTTTGTTATTTTTTTTTTTTTTGGTATTTATGAAATTAATCACTGTTCGT
Organism: Ostrea denselamellosa; assembly: GCA_024699665.1. Lineage (NCBI taxonomy): Eukaryota > Metazoa > Mollusca > Bivalvia > Ostreida > Ostreidae > Ostrea > Ostrea denselamellosa. Next base: position 3,423,312 of record JAMZEH010000073.1, on the reverse strand, counting down.
TAAATTCACTTTTTCGTATCAGATGAATTTCATTTTTGAAATATACTTGACACACTTCGTGAAGTAGGCCGCGTCACTTCACTGCTATGTATTTTCAATACTTAATAAAGCCAGACAGAATGGAGTTTTTACGGTATCTTGATAACAATCCCATTATAATTTGTTTTAGATCGAATGAGTTTCTTCCTTTCGTAGGTGTGAATTTTGATAAAATCATTATAATGGCGACATTATTACATTAGATAAATGATTACGCTTAAAGTACGGATACCTGTTTGTGATGAAAACTGACCAGGAACTGACACTTCTCGAACGGAAAAAGCGAGCTTAGTAGAAAACGTAATAATCTACAATACACCGACACGTAACGATATATAATTCACCGGTGAGCTGTACAGAGCGCGTGTTCTTGAACCGATCGCTACTGACCACATCATTCCCTATAACAATTACAACTGTTCTAAATATTATGGTAAGCGTTGTGTTGTCAACCTGATTTTTTTTTCTCGGAATAGTGTTTATGCTTATATGTTTATAACTCTTTATGCATAAATTCTCTATAGAAAGGCCCATAAAAATCGAGGGAGATCCCCTATTTTTCTGATATTATGTAATGTCACGACGAAAATATGTCCAAGCATACCCCCCTCCCCGATACTCAATACACGATTTGGTTATTAAAATCAAATTCTAATTCATATTGATAAAATTTCAAGACGTAAATACAATGGATAGTGACCAGTCACATCCGCCATAAACCGTATATCTTGATCAGGAAAACGAAGTAATCCGTGGTCAAAATCAGTACGTGAAGAATGGCTTAACAATTGGTATGAAACACGCCAAAGAGTGTTCAACTTAATGACAAATTATTACAACGACCATAGAATTTACGAAATGCTGACATTAATCGAGACTATTGAAACCCCTGTAACATCAACTTATTTGTCAATAACCTACATCAATTTAAAAACTGATCACACTCAGAACACGCGTGCGCATTGAATCAGATGAGAGACATAAAAACCATATGCAGGTGATATTAATGAAATGCATAAGCATGGGAAAGTTGACGACGGAGAAGCTTAAGTCAATCCGATTGTCATGAAGTTGAGTTGTAAGTTAACATTTATCCAGGTATGAAGCAGGTGTGAAAGATTTGTGGTGTAAATTGGCCGTTAACATCTACCCAGGTATGAAGCAGGTGTGAAAGATTTGTGGTGTAAATTTGCCGTTATCATCTACCCAGGTATGAAGCAGGTGTGAAAGATTTGTGGTGTAAATTTGCCGTTATCATCTACCCAGGTAGGAAGCAGGTGTGAGTTTGCCGTTAACATTTATCCAGGTATGAAACAGGTGTGAGGGACTTTGTGTTCATTGGGATGTATCGAATCGGCATAAGAGTGAAAATGAGTATTATTAATAGACAAACGTCGATGTATCTAAATGTCATGTGGAAGGCCACAGAAGCTTTTGAATAAATTCTGCCTCGAAAGAGTATTAAAAGTAACCCACAAAACAGGTAATTTAATGAAGGAACACAATTTGTGCCTATGGGAATTCCAAAAGACTGTTGGAAGACCTGATCACCAAAGACTACGTAAATATTATCAATGAGAAACTCCAGCATCTTTTTGATATACGGTATCTTAATCCCATGATCCTTTAAGTTGTGTCAATGTTATTTTTCTAACATCTAAACATCATGTTGTAGGTCTGCTGGGAGCCCTTCTCTGCACTCTGGGTCTCAGTTTAATTCACGAAACATTAAGCGCCTTCATTAACCTTGCCGAAAACATCAACGTTGCCAGGTAAAATCTATCCTCTATTCATATAGTGTGACTTCCCATTTTTTGTCAATTACAATGTTCAAGGTACATGCAAAGAAGTTAACTTCCAGCTGAATTTAATTTTTAGATACCGTTTGGAAGGACGCAGCTATCCGGTTTCCTTTCAGCACTGTGTAATGGCTTTCCTGCACGTTTTCCGTGTCTTCGTCTGCTGTCTTCTCGTGATGTCACTGTCTACGTGGAACATAGGGATCGTCCTTACCTTGGGACTAGGTTCTGGAGTTGGGTATCTGCTGATTCGTCCCCCAATTTTATGTCTGCTGCACAAACAACGGAGGATATTCACCCTTACCTCTAACCACACCAATGACGAAGATTCTAGGGAGCCCCTCACAGACATCGACACATCAGCGTCCCGAGAGACAAGAGTTAGTAAAGACCTACTTAGTGAACCTATTGGATCAACCGACCTGGCCTTGCAGTGGGACTACATGACAGAGGACTTAGAACCCAACGTCAGTAAAGGCCTACTTAGTGAACCTATTGGATCAACCGACCTGGCCTTGCAGTGGGACTACATGACAGAGGACTTAGAACCCAACGTTTGGATCCCCCAATCAAATTGGAATGGATCCATGGGAATGTTAGATACAGGATGTGTTGACAGAAATTCCCCGGAGTACTCCAACGTTTCTTGCACTATGTATATGTCCGTTGTGTGAAAAGTGTATAAAATTACAGAGACAGACAGTGATCAAACGGTGATACAACTTGCCTCTGTCGTCAGAGGAAATAAAGTTGGTTGAAACGTAGTCTGGATCGTTTATTGCCTTAAAATTTCCCTGACTCTGTTGAGGCGGGAAACTGTACTCTTAAATGTTTCTGATAATAAATTTCTTTTTTAATTATATAATCCGTATTACTTGCACATCAGTGTAATTTTGGAGAAGGTATTCTTTTGCGGAACAATACAATCATCAAAATACGTAAGTGACATTCAATAAAACACACCGTCAGTCTCATTGTCTGAGGACACGTACAGTCAACATTAATGTCTGATGTCACACACAGTACATATTATTATGCGAGGACACACATAGTAATCTGATGAAACACATAGTCCATATTATTGTCTGGGGAGACATACACACAGAGTCCATCATTGCGGGGAAACACATAGTCCATATTTGAGGACACAAACAGTCCATATTACTGTCAGAGCTCACACACATAGTCAACAATATTGTTTGAGGACACACACAGTCCATATCATTGTCTGAGGACACAAACAGTCAATGTTATCGTCAGAGGAAACACACAGTCAACATTGTTTTAGGACACACATAATCATTTTTATTGTCTGAAGACAAACAGTCAACATTACAGAGCATCGCGCTCAAAACCACAAGGCCTCTCACCTCTAGTCGACGCGGGTTCGAATCTCGCTCGCGCCGATATATGTGAGAAAGTTTGCCTGTTTACTTTCGGAAGGTCGGTGGTCTCTTCCCGGCTACATTGTATCTGGGTTCTCTTCTCCACCAATAAAAACTGGAAGCCATCAGGTAACTGAAAAATTGTTGAGTGTGGCGGAAAACAATCAATCAGTCAACATTATTGTCTGTGGACTCGCACTCAGTCCAATATTATTGTCTGAGGAAAAATACAGTGTATACTATTGTCTGAGGACACACAAAGGCAATATTATTGTCTGAGGAGATACACAGTTAATATTATCGTCAGAGAACACACAGTCAACATTATTGTTTGAGGATACACAGAGTTCATACTATTGTCTAAGGATATACACAGTCAATGCGTCAATATTATCGTCAGAGGACACACACAGTCCATACTATTATCTGAGGACACATAGAATCAACATTATTGTCTAAGGACACACACAGGCAATATTATTGTCTGAGGTTGGTTTATTGTATATTGCTTAACGTCCCTCTTGAGAACTTTCACTCATATGGGTATGCAATCAATGCCGGTGAGGGGCAGCAAGATTTAAACCTATGTTCTGCGCTTACGGATTTTGAACAGGGATGGATCTTTATTGTGCCACACTTGCCGCCCCCATTTAGTCGCCTCTTTCGACAAGCAAGTGGTACTGAAGACTTATTCTAACCCGGATCTCCACGGGACTATTGTCTGAGAACACACACAGTCAATATTATTGCCCGAGGACACACACAGTCAGTATTATCGTCAGAGGACACATACAGTCAACATTATTGTTTGAGGATATATACAGTCAATATTTATTGTCGTAGGACCTACACAGTCAATATTATTGTCCGAGGACATACATTCAATATTGTCTGAAGACATACACAGTGGACATTATTTTCTAGGGACACACATAGTCAACATTAATGTCTGAGGACACACACAGTCAGTATTAATTTCTGCGGACACACAAGGTCAATATTATCGTCAGACGATACACACAGTCAACATTATTGTCTGAGGACACACAGTCAATATTATTGTCTGGGGATACATGTCGGTATTATCGCCGGAGAACACACACAGTCAGTATTATCAACTGACGACGCTATATGAGGACACACACACAGCCTGACAATGATATTGACTGTTTGTGTCCGAGGAAACATACTCATAATCAACGTCTTATCATTGGGACAACCACAGTCAACATTATATCTGCCAACACATACCCAGTCAACGTTATGAAAACGTGCACAATCTCTACTAACGTCCGAAGACACGCACGGTCAACCTTAAAGTTTCTTTTCCATTAATGTCTTTAAGGCATTATAAAACAAAATGCTGCAAAATAATTGCACTTTCCATGAATATCAGTGTCGAGGCTTGATGTTTTGTGGCATTTCCTCTTAAATAATACAAGTATAAGAAATGAGCAATAGAATGGACTCGACGTCAATACCTAGATTCTACATTACGACATTACGACTTCCAATTATGAAGGAAATAAAATTTAGGTATTCCAAAGACAAGGGTATATAAGTAGCACGATTTGGTAATATTAAGAAAGCCTCTCTACACTTAATTTTTAGTTACAATGAATAATATAAACATGGGGATCTTTTAAAGTTGTTTTTTTTAAGTCTCAATGTGAAGGATGATCTACTAGACGTTAAACACTTGTTTTTGAAGATCCTTTGTCGCCGTCTCCTCATCACGCGTCTTGTAACCGAAACAGTAAGACAAAACGGTCATTCGCTGTGTTCGGTGCATTGTTCACTTTTAATGAAAACAGATATTTAAAAAAAGATACATAAACACATACAGCATTGAAAACGACGTGTCGCCTAAAACGTGACGGGCACCTGTTAGTGCACCCGCTATTCTCACCATTGATTTTATGTATTGCTAGTCAAACCCTGGTATCGTGTTTTCCTTTGTTGTATTCCTAAACAAGTAACAGCAATGTCTCTTGTCAAATGCTGTCCATTTAGGCAGTGTTATTGTAACCAATCTGGGTCAACAAGGGCCCTTTAGTTCTTTGAAGGAAGAAGAGGCATCATTATAAAACTTAGTATTTCTGAATCAAGTGCTCACTTCCCGACAAAAGCTAATTACCATTATTAGGAGTGCAGCTTATCAAAATTCTGTTCTTATATTTCAATAACATGGAAATATAATTCTTGAGCAATAACAAATCTCGTCTTAACTGGAATATAAAAACTAAATTTGTATTCTACATATTATTGGTAACATAATCTTCAACCCAGAGCTCGTCAAACACGAGAACTGGTCAACGTCGTAAGATTGTAATTGATAATCTTCTTTAAGAGTCTGACACATTCTGTACTCACAGCTACATATTACACGGGAAAAAATCACCCGATACATTCAGTTATAGAAGAGATCCGAGAGCGCGATGAAGTGGCTGTGGATTTGTATACTGGCTCCGCTAGCCTTGGCTAGTCCTATTCCTATCTCTGAATTGGAAGAGGCCGTGGATATTCTCCTGACCACGGTAGAAGCACATGGAAAGAAAATTAAGACGCTACAGGACGTGTTGTACAATGTTGGCGATGTCTTGGAAAAACAGTCCTTTCTTCTTTCGCAACTGGAGGAAATCGTGGAGGACAAGAAAGATCAAGGTAAGGCAAAAAGGTACTCACGTGTTTAAACCGAAAAAAGATACTCTAGTGTTGAAACCAAAAACAAGGTACTTAAGGTATTTCAACTAAAAAAGGTACTCGGGTGTTTTGCTAAAGCAAAAAATACTCAAATGAAAAGGTACTCTAGTATTTAAGTAATAAAAAAAGGTACTCAGGTATTTAAGTTTAAAGAAAAGTACCCAGGTGTTTAGGACAAAAGAAAGGTACCCATGTATTTAGGACAAAGGAAGTCGTGCATGTAAGACAAAGCGGTACACAATACCAAACAGGCACCAAAGTAAAATAGGCATAACAAAGAGGCAAGACTAAAGTAAGCGATAAAAGAGAGAAGCCGGAGATAGGACGCAGTTGTAAAATTCCAACACTTTCATACAAATACAGTGAAAAGGTATGCGTAATAAATTGATATATATACATTTACTGATTTTTTTCTCTTGACTACATGTTTGTTGCAAACTAGTTCAATCCGGTTTTTTTGGAACCACCTGTTCGTATGGTCATTACCATATATGGAGCGTCATCAAGGTCAGAGGATGTATTGGCTATTCCGTAACGAATGGTCAACGATATGATATTTCAGTACTTAAATCTAGTTTATATTGTTAAGAGATACATGAGAATTATAAATAATAAAATACCTTTCTTTATTGTTTTATCTAGTGGTGAAAGTAGCAAACACCTCAGAAAATATTTTTAAAGCGGGTTATGATTTTTCCTTTCTACAGTGCTAACTACCTTCGTCACCGATAAAACAACCAAAAAATCATTTTCATTGTTTAAATAAACGCGCTTAGACTAAAAAGCGTTCGTTGATTGATTGTATACTCTGCAAAAAAAGAAACGCATAATGGATTTTTTAAGATTTTAGTAGATGCATTTTGGATTATGATTTTACAATAAAAAATGTAGATATTCACTAGAATTGTTTCAATTGAAAAAAATTACAGTCCAAACCTTAGATATTGGTGAAAAAAAAGTCAGATCATCACAGTTAAGAACACTTCCTGTCACGTTTAAGTTAGGACCGTGTATGACCACCTCGAGCTGCCAACACAGTTCTGCATCTCCTTGGCATAGAGTCAATCAATGTTCTTACGTTATTGCGTGGAATTGTTCGCCATTCCTGTTGTAACATTTGACGGAGCTGATCGAGGGTCTGAGGCGGAGGTTGGCGCAGGCGCACACGTTTATCCAGTTGGTCCCATAAGTGTTCAATCGGATTCAAATCCGGTGATTTGGAAGGCCATGGTAGCACATTAATGTTGTTCTGCTGAAGGTAGTCAATTGTTAAGCGGGCTATGTGAGGCCTAGCATTGTCATGTTGGAATAATTCCCTCTGTCGGTCAATTACGCGCATAAGGTGAGGTTGGAGAATTTCGTCTATGTACCTTTGAGCCGTTAAATTGCCCGGGACATGTGCCAGTTCTGTTTTACGGTCATTAGAGATCGCTGCCCACATCATGACGCTACCTCCACCGAAGCTATCCACTTCTTGGACACACGAGGAAGAGAAACGTTCATTCCTGCGCCGGTATACACGGATTCTTCCATCACGTTTCTGTAGCAGAAAACGGGACTCATCGCTGAACCAGATTCTACGCCAGTTGCGGAATGTCCAGCCCCTCAATCTGTTGCACCATCGGACTCTTTCTCGTCTGTGTAACGGTGTCAAAACTGCTCCAAAATACGGTCTTCTGGGTCTAATGCCATATTGTCGAAGTCGGTTGCGGACTGTCTGCGAGCTGATTCTTCTCAATCCAGGTATTCCGACTGCAGTAGCTGTTGCAGCAACGGTTCGATTCCGTAGATGAAAGACCCGGATGTAGCGATCTTGTCCAGGAGTCGTAATGCGAGATCGCCCACTCCTCGGTCGGTCATTAGTAGAGCCAGTCTGCTGGAATCTGTTCCACAGCCGAGAAATTGTGCTCTGATTTACGTTTTCAGTTCGTGCAATCTCACTTTGGGATACTCCGGCCTGGAGACGGCCAATGACGATATTTCGAGTAGCAGGGTCCAACCTTGGCATGGCAGCATTTTAACGTTATGATGAATTCAAGCTTCAAACTTCGTCCTTTTATACGCTTTAATGTAGTGGTTGAATTAAGCACAAAGTTCTCGTGAAAAACGTAAGCCAAATTCCATGGCGATAGAGGTGATGTGCAATTTTAGAGAGTCGCCGAGCTAATTTGGCATAGAGCCAAATCAAATGAACAGACCTTTAAAGTTTCATACTTACCTGTAAAAAATCAATTACTCAATTGACCATTTCAGTTTACCTGGTAAAATACATAATTTGCATTTTTAAAATTTCAAAAGGGCTATGCGTTTCTTTTTTTGCAGAGTATATATTGTTAAACGTCCCGCTTGAGAATTTTTCACTCATACGGAGACGTACCATTGCCAGTGAAGGCTGCAAAATTTAGGTCTATGCTCAGCACTTACAGCTATTGAGCAGGGAGTGATCTTTATCGTGCCACACCTGCTGTGACACGGGACCTCGGTTTTTGCTATCCCATTGGAAGGACCGCCCCATATAGTCGCCTCTTACGACAAGCAAGGGGTACTGAGGATCAATTCTAACCCGGATCCCCACGGGGCGAAAAAAGCGTTCGTGTGTATACCTCGAAGATGTAATGTGATATATCTATATATGGTACCAATCAATAAATATTCTTTATTTTAAGTCGGTATATGCTGTGAAGAGATATTTGTCGACTATGTACACGTTAGTTAATGATGTTGATTATTTATTTGATGTGAACTTTGATTGATTGATGACTCTAACATATTTCAATTAAAAAATAACCCCAAGAGAGTTTGCAGTATGTAAAAGACGAACACACATTCATTGTATGCATCTGTAACGGGATAAAACACACAGTGGCAGATATAGAAGGGATAACGGGGGTTGTATCCTCCCTTTGGGTGACTTTTTTTTTAAAAATTGTCCTTTTTGCCATTTTGAACTTTTCAATTCCACTCCTGTAGGTACAATCATGGGTCACAACCCCCTTTTCAAAATTTTCTGGATCCGCCCCTGAAACCCACGTTAATATTTTAGGTTACTCTGATGACGTGGGACAAGAGGAGGTGAAGGACGACCAAGTGCAGGATCAAATGCTGTCTGAGGAACGGGAGAAAATTCGGAGTTTGAAGTCCAAGACAGAAGTCAACCCTGAGGAAATATACGAACTAGAATCGGTCCAAGAGCCGGTGGAAATAGTAGAGGAAGAAGTTCAGAAATTGGAGGAACCCACGGCGGAGGAGGAATTGAAATCGGAGTCGGAATCGGAAAGCTCAGTGGAAGAGTAACCGCCACAGTGTCGGTAAAAATAGAAAAATCAAGGGTGTATTAGTCCGATTCACACCATATACATGTTTGTTTATTCTGAAAATTCATGTTTATATATACCATTATATTGCCATCATTGAATTTCACATGATTTTGAGAATGATTTAAACTGATTTGTACATTGATTATCAGTTCATGGATAATTAATTGTGGGTAACACTGGGTTTATTGTATTCGTGATGCCGCATCGTCATTCGTAATGTTATGTACTTCTTTTCGATCATTTCACACGAAACGACTGTAGCCAACGATTTCAGGGAAAGAACGATTTCTAGTAGACAACGATTTCGGGTAGACAACGAGTAATAGTCCATTTTAGTATATGTACGATAAAATAGATGGGGGACTTACTGAACTATGTTATATTTTGTCTTTGATCTGCAATTTTAAAAACATGTTTCTTTAATAAAAGTATTGTAGTATTGTAATTTATGGTTCTGTCTTTCAAAATGCATAGAGGTGAAAATGCTTGGGCATGACCCGATACCGAGGAATGCTATAGTTATCAAAACTGTATAGAGGCGATCGATTACTACACCCTTAAGTCTATATTTCCTGTAAAGAATACAAAATTAAGAGTAGGGCAAATATGGACAACTGGACATTCATGAATTCCAACACGATGACGGTGGGATCAGGTGCCTAGGAGAAGTACGCATCCCATGTCGACCGGTCACACCCGCCGTGAGCCCTATCTCTTGATCAGGTAAACGTAGTACTCCGTAGTCAAAAATCAATGAGTAAAGAACGGCCTAACAATTGATATGAAACAATCAGACAGCATTTGACCCAATGAAAGGTTGTATTGCTAAATCAAATCGTTATAACGACCATAGAATTTGCGAAATGCTGACTTTAAACAATACTGTTGAAACCCCTGTAGCAACTTATTTGTTAGTAGCCTACCTCGATTTTAAAATTTAAAAACTGTTCGTACACAGAACAAGCTCATGAGTATCGAATCAGTTGAGGGATAGAAACACCATATGCAGATGATAATGGAATATCGCTACACAAATATGAGAACTTGACGTTGGAGAAGCTGGTCATCCCGTTTGTCTTCAAGATGAGTTGTTAGTTTGCCGTTGACATCTATGTTCAATAAAATATCCAAGTATGAAGCAGATGTGGAAAACTCTCTGGTGTCCTTTTTATATCGAATCGACATATGAATGAAATGATTATTATTAACAGTGGCGTAGCTAGACCAAAAGTGAAGTGCATGCTTAAAATGGCAGGGGGTCTAGGGGCCGCCCTGAGGCCCCCAGTGGGTCCAGGGGGCGAAGCCCCCGGAAGCTCCTGGATTCTGACGATTTTAAGCATTCAAAATCATTACAGAAATTGAAGGAAATGCTCGTTTTTACATACATTTTTTGCCAATACAAATAGTTTATTACTATAGTATTTTTCGGGGTGGGAGGGGAAGGGGCATAAAAAGTTCACAAAACTAATAATAAGAAAAAACTCAAGTTGTGTTTTTGACTCTCTTTAATATCTTTTGTTTTTTTAACCAAGCATAGTCTTCAGTTCCAACTTGACATTGTCTATAGTTGATACTTAAGACGTCTTTGTTTGGCATTGATAAATTTGTCGATCACCGCTGGGATGTCGATGTCTTTTTCCCTGTGGATGTGAAGCATAGCTAATGAAGAAAGTCTGTCTGTTGTCATAGTTGACCGTAGATATGTCTTTATTCTTTTCATCGCACTGAAGGATCTCTCAGCAGTAGCAGTGGATACTGGCATTGTCAAGAAGATTCTGACTATACGTTCAATTTGCGTGTATAGACCGTGTGGTATGTTGTCAAGCGTATCAATCAGAGTGGTCGGTTTCTCGTGGAAGGGAACCAAAGACCAACGCGACCTCCATCTTCGAATTTCTGCTCCAAATTCATCTAAGGTTTGAATGTCAGAACTGTATGCCTCATGTAACCTGATCTTGATTTCATCCGTCAGACCGTCAGAGACTAGGAATCAAATACTGTGCAAGGAACTGTTCTTCGTTCTTCAACAATCTGCTCTCTAATTCACCGGTTAAGTGATCCATGAAAGGAAAATATAAAGCTACTCTCCAGTAAGCCTTTGGATCGTTCACTGGATAATTTGCCCGATGGATTTGCCGCCCTACACGTCTGGGTGTGGATGGTTCCACTCCAACGGACTCTGCAATTTGGCGCGAAGCTTCAAAGAGTTCATCCCAAACTGCTTCATCTGTTCTTTCATTCCTCAGCATTTCAACGACGAGTTTAGCTTCACGAACAGCTTCCACAAGAGCACACTGTTTGGCCTGCAAATTGTTCGTCAAACCCACAGTTCCACTTAAAACATGTTCGCTCACAACGAGGGCAATGATGAATTCAAATCTAACAATAGCCGCTAAGCGTTGTCCCGCCTTTTCATCCCCATTTTCTTGTAGCATCTCTAGAGATGAAACAATAGCTGTAAATGCAGATTTGAAAGTGAAAAGTGCGTCTGCTCTGCTAAACCACCTTGTTTCACATAAGGATCGAAGCTTGGTGCGTTTTTCCATTTGTTCACGTGCTGTTGGATCATTTTCTATTGCGTTCTGAAGAGATAGAAGCCTTTTTGCAGAGTAGTTGAATGCAAACCCTATATCCTGAACAGTTCCCATCATTGTCCTATAATATGTTATATATGATTCTGAAATATACAATAAATAAATAAATTTAATATAGTATTTTTTAAAAGTGTTTACAGTTCATAACACATTATGACTTTTTTTCAATTAAACAAACACTGGGTTTGATTTGGTAAAGAGAAATGTAACAATGGGTTACGTTGATCACCATATAAAATATATAATTAATTATGAATAGTTACCTGACTGGAAATTCATACAGATGAGCATCTTGCCATCTTTCTGATAATAGACAGCGTTTGGTGTGATTGTCAACAATATTGTTTGCTCCTATTACGCCCAAATCAGGATAGGAAGGGGGGTGTTCAGAAGATAATAGAGATGCCTCGGGCTTCTTTGCGTCAGTATTATTTGTCACTTCTGTCTCGGTTGGTTTATCGTTATTTTTATTCGATGACCCACTCAAAACGACAAAAAAAATCAGAAATTTTTTCCCCCGCCATTTTACTAAACACGTAACCGGAATTGATTGTTGAATTGTAAAAAGAAAAACTAAACAGGTATGGACACAAAGAATCCGGAATATACGTAACGATCAGTTTTATATAAAAAAAAAAAATTATGCCATGTGTTATGTTTGTTATTTTTTTAATTTTCATTTTTTTTTTGACGAAATGATGTGCATGCTTAAGCATACAAGCATATATGGTAGCTACGTATAACATATAAAAGGTCGTCGATACATCTAAATGTCGAGTTGAAGGCCATAGCAAATTTTTTTCATATGTGGAAGCTTTTGAATAAATTCTGCTTCGTAATACGAGACATATAACCGACCGCCTCCTGACGGTCAGTAATAATTTTAAGTCCCTCACCTACATAACGACAATACATCTGAAAATCAGTAAAATCTATGAATAATTTCCCAGGGAAACTCAGGTTATCGTACGCCATAGAAAGTGCTGACGGACCGAGCGACTACTGTAGGGCACCAGCAATATGACAGGGCTCTGATAAATCGTCAGTGTCTTATAATTCCTATTTCTCAAACCCTAATAAAATGTATTAAACAATGGGTCCTCCTAGACTTTTGGACCCTTTCCAATGTCCTTGACACCGGGCTACTCAATATACGAGGGCTGATTGATATGTTGTGAGCTTTGTATTGAAGGAGGTTAGCATCGATGTCCTTTTTCAGCCCGACAATTCCGAATACTAGTGTCATTTGGTCTGGTTTTGTCGATGAGGTAGCACTCTAAAGTAAACAAGGCAAGTGACTTTTGCAAAATGGACAAAATCGATGAAAGAATAGTGATCCAATATTTGTATGAGAAAGGTTTAGCACCTAAGGATATCCATATTGATATGGTAGCAATACTAGGGGGAAATGCCCCTTCATATGCTCGGTAAAAAGGTGGGTGGCGAAATTTAAACGCGGCAGACAGAGCCTTGAGGATGAATCATGTCCTGGAATGCCTGTCACTATTGCAACCCTAGAAATGGTCAATAAAGTCCATGGTATTGTTATGACTGACAGGCGAGTTGCAGAAAGATGTATAGCCAGTACAGTTGGCATTTCACAGGAAAGAGTACATTCCATTCTAACGAAGGATGTTGTAATGAGAAAGCTTTCAGCACGTTGGGTACCAAGACTTTCGACAGTTGGTCAGAAGTACACCACTCGCAATTTGTCGCGTGCTAATCCAAACCTTTCAGAGGTAGATCCTGCTAACTTTCTTTGTTGCTGTGGATGAAACGTGGTCCATCATTTCACCCCAGAAGCTAAACAACACTCTAAACAATGGAAGCACCCTGGTTTACCCCCGCCAAAGAAAAAGAAAGACTGTTCCATCAGTTGGGAGGTTATGACCTCGGTTTTCTGTGTTGCTGATGGTATTCTGATGGTAGATATCTCAAAAGGGACAAACAATCAATGGCACATACTATGCATCACTTCTGAGGCAGTTACGGGGAAATATTAAACTCAAGCGCCGCGGAAAACTCAGTAAAGGTGTATTGTTCCACCAGGAAAATGCCCTTGTTTACGAGTCTGTCGTCGCCATGGCTGCCATTAACGACTGTGGCTTTAAATTGATTTAGCATCCGCCTTTTTCGCATGATCTCGCTCCATCAGACTTTCTGTTTCCAAAACTGAAAATCGACATTTCCGGTACCCTTTTTTTCAGTGACGTCATACATGTAGTGGAGGACTTTCTGAACGGCCAAGAAATGGACTTCTTTAAAAGTGGCATTGAGGCCCTTGGATACTGTAGGAGATTATGTTGAAAAATAATGCAATATGTCCGCCAAAATTCAACCCTTACATATGAGGCTCACAACATATCAATCAGCCCTTATATATGTGTTTACGAGATTGTGATGGGGAATTCGACGTCAGAGGTAATCATGAGTGTGAAAAGTCATGAATGAGTATTCAATCTATTTCTAGAAATATAAAGTCGGTGCTTCGTGATCAGAACAGGAAAACGTGTTGTATATGTATACCATTTTAAGTCAAGGGTAATAATATGAGGTATTTGAGGAACATAAGGAGCTGTGTGTATCCGTACAATATGACAGGTCCTTTTAAAGATTTTTGTTTCAAATTTTTTTTTTCGAAATACGGAAGAGTATATGTATATATGGAAGAGTATATGTATACATGTTACAATAATTTATCTCTTTATCATACAATTTATTGCTTTTGAATTAATACGCTGTTTTATTTAACGTATCAATCCATTAATATCACATTTTTTTTACATGAAGTATTGTAGCTATTTGCCGTATATTGATTCTCGTTTTGTTTAAAACTATATTTACTGGGAATCCCTTTGCACGTGGGATTGCTAAAGGCATTGGCAGCAAACAACGAGAAACATTAGATTCGACTGCAACTAGATCATTCTGCAAGCATGAGAGGATTCCATGCATCAAATGTAATAAATACTAAGTAAAGCAAACCATTTAGAAGCCTTCACTTTTTTATATCGAAGTTTGTATGTATTATTAATATTATTTATTATCACTGCGACACAGGCACTTATTTTTGTCAATAAGTTATGATATCTGCATACCATAATATTATCAGTATACATACATAGGAACAAGTGACTGTGCCTTCAGTCAGTCCTTCACTGTCGTTCATTCTGGTAGAGTAAAGTTATTATTCATATTTTAGATAATATTCCATTGCCATAAAATAGATTTCATCGCCAACGCAAAAGAAAAGCACATCCGTAGAATATATTTAATTACATATATAAAATAACTAATTGCATCTTTCGTTTTTGAAATTTGTTTTGCATTAGCCATCTGTAAGTCATTTCAAAGACAGACTGATAGTAATATATTTACATTTCCAATGTTTGCGCTTTTGATATCTGTACAAATTGTCATGATAGCTATTTCTTCATTAACTTTTACAGTTGCAATCAATGCCCATCTGAATCTTGATAATACGTCTATACAATTGCTCTCTCTCTCTCTCTCTCTCTCTCTCTCTCTCTCTCTCTCTCTGTGTGTGTGTGTGTGTGTGTGTGTGTGTGTGGACGCCAAATTAACTTAAAGTAAGTAATCGAAGAGATCTTTAATTATTTGAAGATATCATCAATTTCAATCAAAGATTTCTTCAAATAATTAATGATATCATCAATTCTGAATAATTGCACGCATGAATTGAATTGACCATAGTATTTTAATTACTCTGCTGAATTGATGCGCGCTATAATTCAATTATTGCTCTCATTCAATGAATTGATGAGATCAACAATTGAATTGATGCGTGCTACAGTTCATTTGAAGAGAGCATTGAACTAATGTTGTCTTCAGTTGAATTAATGATATCATTAATTCAATTCATGCGCGCAGTAATTGGATTATTGCTCTCTTCAAATGAATTAATGATATCATCAATTCATTTGAAGACAGCAATAATTCTTTTAGAGAGAGCAACTATATAAATAGAGATATTTTCAATGGAGAGGGCTTATATAGACAATGCCTGCTGTCCAATCCAATTATGTTTACAACATAATAAAATATTGTTTAAATTAAAATCTTCAATTCAACATAGCGACAAATGAATTAATGATCTCTTTAATTGAATTAATGCTCTCTTTAAAGAATTGATGCGCGCATTAATTCCATGTATAAAAGCATTGTAAATAATTAAAGATATCTTCAACTGAATTAAAAATGTCATTAAATCATTTATACCGAGCTCTAAATTAATTTTTGCAAGCAATATTTCCACCACATTGATGCTCTGTTCAATTGAATTAAAGAAAGCAATAAGTGAATTGATGCGTGCATCAAATCAGTTATTGCTCTCATTAATTGAATTTATGCGCACATCAATTGAATTGATGAGAGCATTGATGGAACTGATACATGCTTCAAATCAATAACTGCTCTCATCAATTCAGTTGATTCGCGCATTAATTCAATTCATGAGCAATAATTGAATTGATATATATATATATATATATATATATATATATATATATATATATATATATATATTAGACATTCCAAAATGTGAAGATATTAAGCAAAGTATATGTTTAAACTTGCACAGTTGAAAGAATTAAAAGCAAAGCATATAATAGTTAAAAAAAAAATTGAATATTTGAATATTTTGTTTTGCCTTAAAGAAATGGTAGTATTACACTAAAAATCATAATTTTGGTTACAGAACATAGAAATGCCTTCGGACGCAGGACTTCACACACACACACACACATCCTGTGTTGTTCACGGTAGTTCATTGGTAGAGCATTCGCTTCGTTACCGGAACGTCTTGAGTTCGAACCCGGCTCGTGCCAAACTTAAGACGTAAACATAGGTAGTCATTGCTCCTTCGACAAACGCTCGGTATTTAGAAGTGAGAATTACGGGTCTTTCGGATATGACCTTAAAAAAAACGAAGTCCCGTGTTGCAGCAGGTCTTGGCACATTAAAAAAAACCCATTTACTGTTACGGCCGTAAGAGCTAATTTGTGGTGCTTCTCCTACAGCTGGTGAAGTCTCAAAATGAATGAAAAATTCTCGACGGGGCGTAAAACAACAAATCCCCTTTCCTTTTATGTTTTAAATGTTCAATTTTGGGGTATTTAGCAAATATTTCCCCCAAAATATTCAACTTAAAGAGTTAGTGTTTTAGTTCACTTTCAGCTCATGAGGGCTTCTCTGATCACATTTTGTTCGGCGACCCTCTCCTGTCCGTAATTTTTCCACATTTCATCTTCTCCATGCAGAGCTACTGGGCCAATTCCAACCACACTTGGCACAATTTATCCTCGGGTAAAGAGGATTCAATATTGTTCAAATAAAGGCCCATGTACCCTTCAAAGTGGAGATAATCAATAAAAGAAGGGGGGGAAACCCACTAGGATAGGGTCTTCTAAAAATCTTCTTATCAAAAACCACTGCTCCAGAAAAAGTAGAAAAGTTACATGAAAGCTTCCTGACATAGTGTAGATTCAAGTTTGTTCGAACCATGCCACCACTCGACGTACAATAAATCCTGAATTGGGGGTCAAACTTACATGCAGATCTATAGGAAAAATCTTTAAAACTCTTCCTAAGAACAATAAGAACAATATGACCATGAATGCTCATTTTGACATGCAAACATCCCAGGATAGTCCAGATTTCAAGTTTGTTCAATTTGCGGTGGTGGGACCACAATAGGGAATCAAAGTTTTAAATGGGGATACAAATTGAAGTTTGTTCAATTCAGGGACCCAGGTATAGTATGGAGCCACAACATGAAATCAATTATTAAATTGGAATATTCTTTTCAAGAGTAGCAGGGTCATACTAAATCATATCAAAATGGAAACTACCTAAATTGTATGGATTCAAGTTCCTTTTTTTTTAAATTGAAGTTATTATCTCTGTGGTTAGGGTGATCAGATTTAACAGAATTCATGTATACAGGACAGAAAATCTTCTGCAGAACAGCAAGGTCATGTCAGTCATACTGGTATTGAAGCATTCCCATGTTGAGTAAATTCAAGTTCAGTTATGTCATATGACCCTTCAAGACTAAGCTGGAGCCACAATATGGGGTCAACATTTTTCATGGAAATAAACATTGAAGAAAAGATCTTTCAAACAAGAGGCCCATATTAAATATTTTCACTATATATTCACATGTAAAACTTTGATCCCCTATTGTGCTCCCACCCTATCCCTGGGCGCCATGATTTTACAAACTTGATTCTACACTATGTCATAAAGCTGTCATGTAAATTTGAACTTTTCTGACTCTGTGGTTCTTGAGAAGACTTTTAAAGATTTTCTCGTATATTTCCGCATATAAAAACTTGATCTCCTACTATAGCCCCACCTTGCCCATGGAGGCCATGATTTAAAAAAAATTGAATCTGCACTAAGTCAGGGAGCTTCAATGTAAATTGGAATTTCTCTGGCCCAGTGGTTCCTGAGAACAAGATTTTAAAATTAGCTCATCCTATATTTGCATTTTTGTGATTATCGCCCCTTTGAAGGGGGCATGGCCCTTCTTTTGAACAAATTTAAATCCCCTTTACCCAAGGATATTTTATACCAAGTTTGCTTGAAATTGGTCCTGTGGTTCTGGAGAAGATAATTTTTAAAGATTTAAAGCCTTCAGCTCAGGTGAGCTAAAAACACTGAATAAGAGCAGGGCCAATGTGAATTAAGTGAGCGATATGGGCGATGGGCTTCTTCCTCTTGTTTCAATAAATATATGAAAAATCAATGTATTCTTGTTACTGTACTTGCTTCAATCCAAGATCTCTGAACGGGGGGTTAACAACAGTGCACAGATTAACCTCGTAACAAAATATCAGATTTAAGTCAGGGTTTATTTAGCCACCGAAGTGACCAAACGCACACAAGCCATTCCTAATAAGTTAACACCTATTACGCGGCTTATTCAGCTTTCTCACTATATTGTTTATTATCTTGGTCTTCTCACCAGTCTTAATACTACCCCGTCACCTTCTCACCTCTCTGCACTGACTAGCTTGGCATACTGTACAGGATCGGAAGAGTCTATCCCTTAATTCCTAGGGTACAAAAAGTTGAAATAACACACCTTATCTGATTTACTAGGAACCTGATTCATTATAATACGACAAGCCTTGTATATTATTAGCATGGTATAATTGTAACGAACGAGAACTGTTCCAACAGGACTAATACCCCCGCAGAGCACATTGGATGGTGAGAAATAGAGAATTTGTGCTTACTGATATAACTTCTGGATATTATTGCCAGGATTCCTATTCAACATACATGAGCCAGTGGACCACAATATCTTATCTTTTAACAAAATCATATCCAGAGACAGGTGGGCAGACAGATGGACTGATGACTGTTTTAAACCCTCTCCTAAACTTATGCAACATCTCTGTGAAAGAACACCTCGTTACAAAGTCTAAAAGAAATAAGTCTGTAAAGTTGAAAGACATCCGTAAAATGAAAATATCCATAATTTTCTTATCGCAATTCACCTGTGAATTAGAATGCTTTGTCCGATACAGTATTGCTTTTGACAACACATTTGAATGACACAATTGAATACTTTAAAAAGACACTACAGCTTATTTTGGTCCGAAATCGTAAAATGACAATTTTCCCATAGCTTTCTTTAATTTTGTTGCATACAGGGTGTCAAGCCATTTTTGACCAATCCTATATAGGAAAATAGGATTTTTCACTATGAAAATATAGGGTATATATAGGATAAAATTTTGCAAATAATTGAAATTTCAAGCATAAATGTTTGGCCTCCTCCTCCCCTTTAGCCATACCTCACCTCACCTCCCTTTTACTTGAAACACAGAAACGTATTGTTACTACTTATAACACCTCTTTAACAACTAAAAAATAGCAGTTAGCTACATGTATTACAATTTACTTAATAATCAAACATCAGTTGACCATATGATATCTTTTTCACTTCTTTTTCAATTTCTTTTTAGGTGGCTGGTCACCAGTTAAAGTTTTGAAATCATTTATACCTCAAGAAATATAATAATGTTTTGACTTGTAGAAAGTTTTTTTATTTTGAAAGAAATATGTTTTAAAGATGACAGATTTTGTTATCAAAAGCAGATTATTATTAATTACTGTACAAATTAAAATGAAATATAGCTAGTACTGAGTGGGCATTCATGTCACTTATTCTTAAAATTCAAATTTATTTATTAATTGATACAAGTGCTCTGCGGTTGGTAACTTCTTTTTGACTGAAAGTAATTATTTTGTTAAGTAACAATTTATGAAATTATCAAATAGTTATTTACTAATTACCTGTATGTATCAAACTCATAAAAAATTTCGCTTGTATAATGCTCGATCATATCATTATATAAAAATATACTTAATTAAATTCTAATTTTAGTTTAAAAAGTATAAAAAATACAAAAGAAACAATATGACAGATTCCTAGTGTATTGCACATGTAGTTACATTGTAAAAAAATTGAATTTTAGATAGTAATATTCTTTTATCAATAACAATTGACTCAAGAAATGTAGAAGTTTTCATTAAATACTGTATGTCAAAATATAGAAAATATTTTTAAAATTTGTAAATCATTCATATAAACATCAACAAATATTATTTGACACTCCAAGAACACTGAAACCATATTGCTGCATTAGGTTAGCTCAATACTACAGACCAGTACAAGCATTAACACCATCTACAGCTTTCATTTCAAACTCTAATACTCTTATATATCAATACTGATAAATTTCACATATGAAAATCTCCACTTTCATTATTTTTTGTCCAAAGTTCTAAAAATATAGGAGTTAAAGTCAAAATATAGGAAAATTTAGTGAAATATAGGAATTATAGCAACATTCTGAAAAAATAGGAAAAATATAGGAATATAGGACCACTTGACACCCTGTGCATAGTTGAATGTATAAACTTTGCAAAAATAACACATTTCTAAAGTTAAAAATTCTCGTTTAAATGCAAAAATTAATAGTTTTTGAAAGCCCTTTTTTAACAACATTGAAACTTCTTCTTTCGGTCTTCGGACGCATGCGCACGGAGGGTAAACAATCCTGTGAGAGTTGTTTTTTTGTTTTTTGTTTGTTTGTTTGTTTATAGCCGCCTGAGCAATTTTTCAGCTATCCGGCGGCTGTCACCATTACCGGTGACAGGGCTGCAAATTTAGGCCTATGCTCGGCACTCAGGGCCTTTGAGCAGGGAGGGATCTTTATCGTGCCACACCTACTGCGACACGGGACCTCGGTTTATACGGTCTCATCCGAAAGACCGGCACCCACGTCCCACAGTGGGATTTGAACCCCCGACTCAAGGATCATCAGATCTTTGAGCCCGACGCTCTAACCATTGCGCCACGCGGGCGGCTGTGTGAGAGTTGAAGTACAATGGCTAAACCCAGAATTTTGACAGATTATGCGAGAAAAGGTTTAAAATATAACAAGATACAACACATATGCACACTAGAATTTACGTGGGGATATCACTATTACCCTCTAGCCACGAGACACACACGCAGGGCTTTAAAAGTAAGTGCTTTTTCCTCTTTTTTTTTATCAAAACCCGTGGTGTGCTTTATAACAAACATTATCTGGTTATTGGGACATGAAAGGTTTTCTGTTATAATAATAATTTATAATTACATGAATTATAAGAATCAGGAAATAAACCTATACTGGAGATGCGAGTGTGGACCCTTTTAAGGGGGTATTTAAATAACATTTTACCCAACACGTGTGTTGTCATACTGAATCACGTGATGTAAAATGTCCGAGTCAGAATGAAGAAACCATTGAATTCCGGATGATCTTTAAAGCGCATATTTGAGAGCAAACTAATGCATCCCTAATGTTAAAAATAGTCATTATTGTTATGATTTTTATTATTTTACCGATACGTGTTTTAAAAAGCACTCGATTAAAATGTGCAAAACGAGCTGTAATACCTCTTTAAATAAAGAGTTTTCATTGGCCGGTTCCAAGCCGCTCACTTTCTCGTTCTCACTTTTGAGACAGGTAGATTAGAAAAATGGAGAGTTTTAGCCGTCAAGAGTAACACTACGTTGAAATATTAAATGTCGTATGCTGTTGATAGCTGAGGATACTTCCTGAGGTGCACTCTGACTGTTCGTGAAAAACATGTGAATTCGAGAGATTTGTTTGCATAACAAAAAATAGAAAATGCCGTGTACGACTTTGTTTCTTCGTTGTCGGCAATGCTAAAATTTAAATATGAACTGTTTTTGATCAGGTCTCGCTTCTCAACGATCCACTGCCGCCGCATATGGTTAGGTTACATCGTAGCAAGGGGCCTCCGTGGTCGAGTGGTTAGAGCATCGGGCTCAAAATCACAAAGCCTCTCACCTCTGTCGGCGCGTGTTCGAATCTCGGCCGCGGCGTTATGTGAGCAAGTTTGCCAGTTTACTTGCGGAGGGTCGGTGGTCTCTTCCCAGGTACATTGTATCTGGGTTCTCTCCTCCACCAACAAAAACTGGACGCCACCAGATAACTGAAAAATTGTTGAGTGTGGCGGAAAGCAATAAATAAATAAATAAATACATCGTAGCAACTTTGGAGACACGAGCGAAAAAAAGTTTTATAATGCTCGTGTCAATTGATCCATAATGCATGCTGTTCATTTTTTTTTTTGGTATGAATTTGGTACATTATAAATATGTCTAGATATCTATTGTCAGATTTACAGGTTCCACAGGGAAATGTTTAATCATTCCTCGTAAAAAAAAATATATCTGCGTGCTGTGTTATTAAAGCATGATAGGTCAATACATCTGTGTTTACTACACAAAACAATGGCGGATGTCCGATACTTGTCCGAGTTTCGTGGTGGTGGGCGAGGCTTACTTTCTAGTGCATTTCATTAGTCAAAATATAAGGTCAAGAAATTTCGTGGATCGGTATATTGCATTTATGAAATACGCGACTACTACGGTAAAGGGGAATTTGGGCGAACTTTATACATTTGGACCAATAAGAGTGTTTGTCGCATTTCGCAATGGTATTGCAAACAGACTCAACTGTGTCGTTACACAACGCATTACTGTATCAACCAAAACGTTCTAATTCAAGGATGAATTGCGGTAAATATGAAAGGATCTCAATAAAAATGACAGGTGCACGACTTCATTATATACGTAATTTAAACACAATCTGGTTGTTGGTGTTTAAGATATACTCTGAACAATGATAACCTCCTCAAAATGAATATATATAAATCTCAATTAAAATAGCAGTTGCACAACTTCATTATACATGTAATATATACATAAAGTTTGAATCAAATTTGTTTATCAGTGTTAGAGATATACTTTGGATAAATTGCGTAAAACTTACGGACGAACGGTCGGTCAGATGGACAAGGTAATTCCAGTATACTTCCCTAAAAATGGGGATATAAATATAATTCAAACTCATGTTGCTTCAGAGAAGCATTTCCCGGAAATTATGTGGTTACAGTTTTAATCTACATTAGCGATATTTATTTTATAAATAATGTTTAGCAATAAAAAAAAAAATGAACGCGACATTTTAAGATCCGCAAAGGTAGCTTCTCGCGATTTTACGCGAATATCAATAATTCACGTTTGATTAGAAATTTTTAGTGTATAAAAATACAACAGGCACGATTTCTAAATATATATTACTGAATATTTTGATTTGAACATATTTTATTGTATGAATATACAAAATGATTGGTGGGGGCCTCCGTGGTCGAGTGGTTAGAGCATCGGGCTCAAAATCACAAAGCCTCTCACCTCTGTCGGCGCGTGTTCGAATCTCGGCCGCGGCGTTATGTGAGCAAGTTTGCCAGTTTACTTGCGGAGGGTCGGTGGTCTCTTCCCAGGTACATTGTATCTGGGTTCTCTCCTCCACCAACAAAAACTGGACGCCACCAGATAACTGAAAAATTGTTGAGTGTGGCGGAAAGCAATAAATAATCAATCAATTAATCAAAATGATTGGTTACAAATTCTAGTAACTTAGAAGACCTGTCCCATTGAAGGAATGGCATCAAATATGAAAACGTAGTCAAGAGACCCAAACCATAATGTACACATTAACAGAAAGGTATATAAAAGTATATAGCTATGAATAACAAAACATTGGCGGGGATACTTGACTTGTCTGTTATCCTATAAATAGCCAATTGTGCTTAACGTTAGATTAACGCCACCTTGCATTAACACGAAACGCACTATTAGTGATGTCAACGACCATTCAGACAATGAGAAATGACTATAGGTCTGTGATAAACATAACGCTTCGGTGTCTGTGTCATAAATATGCAAAATCCGAGTCAATTAATAAAGAGCACAATTTGTGCCCTTCGGAATTCCAGCAGACTGTTGGAAGAACTTGTTCGTAGTATAAAAAGGTTGGTATGTTGTTGCTTTTTTGCTTTTTTTTTTTTTTTTTTTTTTTGATGACCGATCAGATCATATGATATTCAATATGAATATTTTCATTTTTATTAAAGAACCCGCTGCCTAGAATGTCAAAAAGCCTAGTCTTTAATTTATCGTGATGAATGGTGGTGTAAAGTGTTGAAGTCATATGTTTTGGTGCGCTGTTGATTTTGGAAATGTTTGTAATTTAACATTTACTACAAGTTCTTCGGATTTTGTTTGAGAATTTGCTTTACACCATTTTTCAAATATGTTCTGGTAAGTAGGTCTGAAAATTCTTCTTCAAAGCAGTTAATATTTCCGTGTGGAGTATAGATAGGTCTTGCAGTGCACCTTTGCAATAGCATTTGCGAAGTTTAGGAATCCAGCATAGGTACAGTGATTTAAATTCATTCGTCCTATGGACTGGAATATTGAATATGATTTTTTTTAAAAAAACAAATTTGAAACGTGATATCGTATAATTTCGTCTTTTGAAACTGTAAGTTAGATTAGCAGATGTGGAATGCCTTACAAAGAAAGACAAGCTTTGTCAGGTGTCAGGTAGAACAGGTACCATACATAATACTCATGTAGCCTATTCAATTCCTTCAGTACTTCTGGTTTACTATTCACAGAAGGGTATATGGTACGTTTTAGTTTAATGCATTGTTTTAATATTCTTATTTATCCGTTCTGATAAGGTTATAAGGCCTTCTTCATATTTAGCCAATCGTCTGGCATAATCTTCAACAGGATTCATAATAGAGATGAAGTTCTGTCGTCAATTGAAAGATTGGGGCTTTCCGAATTTCGAAACTTTTAAAATGAATGATTTAAAGTCGTCATTTTCAACTATCTTTACGTCACCAGTAATGACGAGACCTATCCACCTATGAATAATAATGCACTGCAGACAACTGGAATAGTTTAGAGTTGTTTATTTTGTAATACACACATCTCTAGTGTTCTATATTCTGTAATACACACATCTCTAGTGTTCTATATTCTGTAATACATACATCTCTAGCGTTTTCATGCCATACATTATATGCGAGAAAGTTTGCCGGTTTACTTTCGGAAGGTCGGTGGTCTCTTCCTGGGTACATTGTATCTGGTTCTCTCTTCCACCAATAAAAACTGGACACCACAAGATAACTGAAAAATAGTATTTTGTGATGTGATACATGCATTTCTAGTGTTTTGTGAAATGTAATACATACACAGATCTACATATATATGTTTCTCATAATTATTCTCTATAGTGTTTTTTATTCTTACTGATACATGTCTAGTGTTTTATGTTACATCATACATGCATCCTTAGTGTTTTTATGCAATATAATACAATCATCTCTAGTATTTTGTATGTTACAGATGCATCTCTAGTGTTTGCCCAACTCTCTAATTTGTACTCCATATATTTATGTGATTAATCACTGTTCATTATCTTCCAACTTTTCATGTCATATATGCATCTCTAAAGTTTTGCACAATACACTACACACATCTCTAGAATTTTGTGAAATGTGATTCATACATCTCTAGAGCTTTGTTATATGATACGCTAATGATTTTTTATGTGACATGTGCATCTTTAGTGTCTTGCGATATGTGACACACGTATCTCCAACACTCTGTGATATAAGCATCACTAGTACTTTGTGTAATGTGACACATGCATCACTAATGATTTTAGTTATAACACTAAAACATCTTCAGTTCTTTGTAATCTGTAGTGTTCTGTGACAATTGAAACATGCATCTCTAGTGCCTTAAGTTTTGCAATACACACATCCCTAGTGTTTTGTGACATGCAATACACACATCCCTAGTGTTTTGTGACATGCAATACACACATCCCTAGTGTTTTGTGACATGCAATACACACATCCCTAGTGTTTTGTGACATGCAATACACACATCCCTAGTGTTTTGTGACATGCAATACACACATCCCTAGTGTTTTGTGACATGCAATACACACATCCCTAGTGTTTTGTGACATGCAATACACACATCCTTAGTGTTTTGTGACATGCAATACACACATCCCTTGTGTTTTGTGGCATGCAATACACACATCCCATGTGTTTTGTGACATGCAATACACACATCCCTAGTGTTTTGTGACATGCAATACACACATCCCTAGTGTTTTGTGACACGCAATACACACATCCCTAGTGTTTTGTGACATGCAATACACACATCTCTAGTGTTTTGTGATGCAATATACACATTTCTAGATTGATGTGTAATGTTATTCACACATATCTAGTATGTTTGCGATATGTGATACATGCATCTCTCATTATTTTGGTATGCGATTTATGCATCCCTAGTGTCATTGTGTATTGTAAAGCACACTTCTCTAGTGTTTTATGGTATATGATACACACATCTCTTGTGTTTTGAATTTGTCACGTAAGGTTCAAAATTTTAATTTCAAGTAGGTTAGAATAAAATTTGGAAATAGGATCAGATGTAGAAATGTTAGAATTCAAGTAAAATATGAATTTGGAATATCCCTTTATCTTGCTAAACAAAATAAATGCCCCCTGCATTTGTCCTACATATTCACACACCTTCCCCAGTGTGTCTCCTACATATTCAAGCACCTTCCCCTGTGTGTCTCCTACATATTCACACACCTTCCCCTGTGTGTCTCCTACATATTCAAACACCTTCCCCTGTGTGTCTCCTACATATTCACACACTTTCAAACAAAATGGTTATTACAACTGGTTGCAACAGGGTTTTCATTGCCAGACAAATAAAATATATCTAGACTGTCTGTAAGTTTTCAGACAAATAATATGTTAATGTTGTCATCTTTTTCCTAGATACAGACATGGTTTGTTTTTTATTTCTTTAACCATAATTTTTTATTTTTACAGTAAACATGTGCTTTGTACATTGTGTTTATGTTTCAGTATGAGTGTACATACTGTTAATTTCATGTCAATAAACCAATAAGAATAATATTTCCTGTCATTCGTGCTCGGGGTATTTCAGTATTCTACACTGCAATTAGATTTTCTTCCCAGGAAAAAAAGTACAAGACAACCAGGCCATGGTAATCACTTTTTTTTAATCAACGTCAAGTTGAGTACAAATAATATATTTCACTATAAATATTGCTGTTCGTCATTTCTTATTTTTCTTTTTCTTGCCCTGATTTGATGAGACTGGCTGTTCCACTCTGAGGGCATGTCCTAGTTCCTTTATATGTGTAAATAGTTTGTTCCTTGTAGGGAATATTTCATGACACACATTACACTTCATCTCCTAAAACAAAATGTTTGATGAAACTTTAAAATGTGACTACTATGCAGAAAACAGCTTCAACAAATGACAATTTCTAAAGATCATGAACTCACATATACAGTAAAACAACAATAACAAAAATACGAGGGACACTTTTTAAGTTCGTAGAGTAAGCCTATAACTTTTTAACGCGATTATGAAGTTGCACGACTTTTTGCACAGAACTTGCGTAATCATTCCTCTCTCGAACGGTATCACGGTATGCGGCGCACGAGGTCCACGTGCGCGCTGCGCTGGGTATTCTCAACACGTGGTTTTATACACTACAGTAAAATATAGCGTTCAATATGGATGGAAAAATCTCTGAACAGAGGGTATATTGTAAGATTCGAGCACACCTCGCGTTTCCGTCAACGGAAATTCATGCTGAGTTGCAAAAGGTTTATGGGAATGGTGCTTTAAAATATGTTACAGTTTGCAAGTGGGTACGTCGTTTTAATGATGGTCGGGAGTCAATTGAAAATGACCCTCGAGTCGGTAGGCCGGTTTCCGTTTGGACTGAAAAGAACGTTGCTACTGTGAAAACGTTAATTGAGGAAGACGCACGTTATACCGTGCAAGAGATAGAAGAATTAAGAGGCATTCATTCGTCAAGTGTTTTGAAGATCTTACGTGAACGACTTGGGCTACGTTAGATTTGCTCACTGACGAGCAGAAACAAAGTCGGGTTTGACTTGCATCGCAAGTTATAAAAAAAAATATGATAAATGTGACCCAAGTCGTTTGGTAGAGATAGTTACTGGTGATGAAACCTGGATCTATCATTTTCATCCCGACTCTTAGGCTAAAAATAAGGTTTGGGTTTCATCTGAGGGCGACAGACCTGTCATTGCAAAACATCAAATCGCATGTTGTATGCGATATTCTTTGATTCGAAAGATCCAGTCCTTCAAATTCCAGTCCCGAAAGGTAGTTCTGTCACTGGAAAGTTTTACAGAGAAATTGCTCTTACTCAACTTGTTGACTTTTATCAGAAACGCAGACCGCGCACCGGTGTCTGCGGCATCAAATTACTCCATGATAACGCACCGGCCCATATATCCGCTACGGTACAGGAATATCTGAAAGAATCTGGGCTCGATGTCTTAGATCACCCCCCATACAGCCCTGACCTGTCCCCCTGTGACTTTTGGTTGATCCCAAGACTAAAGGAAATGCTGCAAGGGCACCGTTTTGTATCCCGTTGTCGTATAGGCAGTGCAGTCTACCAGTGTCTGCAACATATACCTAAAGAGGAGTACCGGGCAGCGTTCCGGAAATGGGTAGATCGGTGTAAAATGTGTGTTGAGGCAGACGGGGCATATTTCGAAGGTCTTAGATAATTACAATTTTGATATTTCAAGCGGTTTTAAAAAGACCACCCTACACTACGAACTTAAAAAGTGTCCCTCGTAAATGACCAAATCATCAAATCTGTTGGTGACACTGGATATTTGTAGCTGAACTTAAAAAGCTGAATCTTACAAAAACCCATTACAGCATTCACCTGGCCTCAGGATCATGAAACATCTTAAGCTTAAGCCAAAATCTGAATATTGCAATGGTATAATTGAGAAGTCGATCATTCAATATTGCTTCATTTTCTAGGGTCAGTAAATTACGAGTTTCAGTTCGAAAATAATGAACATTTTACAGTTGATTGAAATTTTGACTGATGTTGGGAGTTTGTTACATGATCCCTGGGCCAGAATCTTACAGAGACCCATTACAGCTATTCACCTGAACCTTACAGAGAGACAAATCAAAACCATTCACCTGATCAGGCTGAGCTTTGTTTTTTTCTGTTTTCTTTGAAGACTGCTCGTTACCAGTTGGTTCATTAGTGGAATCAGATGCTGGCCCATTTCCTGAGAGTCTATCAGCTGCAGAGTCATGATTGCTCTGACTATTGGGTACATTGTCTGTTTCCTGAGAGTCTTGGTCTAAAGAATTCTCAACCTATGACAATAAGAATGTGTGTTTATTTTCAATAGTTCAGCTATTCCGGGCATATCTAAACAAGACACTCATAGTTAACAAAACTCAGCTGAGTTACATTGCTAATCTGTCTTGTGGACAGGGCTTGCACAACAATGAATCTACTATACTATAATGGGACAGCTGCACAGATACTGAATTTGACAAGAATGGCCCCAGTGTGACTACCCTATAGTGACCCCAGTCTAGCTACTATTTAGTGGCCCAGCCTGACTGCCCTATAGTGGCCCTAGTCTAGCTACTCTTTAGTGGCCCCAGTCTATAGTGGCCCAGTCTGACTGCCCCAGTGGCCCCAGTCTAGCTACTCTTTAGTGGCCCAGTCTGACTGCCCTATAGTGGCCCAGTCTAGCTGCCCTACAGTGCCCCAGTCCGACTGCCCTATAGTGGCCCCAGTCTAGCTAGTCTACTCTTTAGTGGCCCCAGTCTAACTGCCCCAGTGGTCCCAGTCAAGCTGCCATTTAGTGGCCCAGTCTGACTGCCCCAGTGGTCCCAATCTAGCTGCCCCATATTGACCCCAGTCTAGTGCAGGGATCATTGTTTTAATAAACTTGAATTTTAACTGCATAGAAAACCAGTGGTTCCCAAGCAGAAGATTTTCAAATAATCCTACCATACTTAAACTGTCATAATTATCTCCTATTGAAGAAACTGGTCAAACACATTCTTTCATTTGCAAATATGAATTTCATTTGCTATAGAATGACTTATGCTAAATTAAGTTGAAACTGGTCAACTTGTTTTTGAGAAGAAGTAAAAAAAAAAATATTTATATAAGGCTAGACAGATAGGACAACAGATCTCACTTGACCCTTAAGCTAAGATGTGCTAAAATACAGACAGAATACAAATCTCAGAATTAATGACTTTACATTAACTGAATACCTCCTTCTGTTCTCTTAATCTAGCTTCCTTTTCTTTTCTTCTTTCTTTCTTTGATTTTGTACTGTACAAGAACAACAAATAGATTCCAACAGTGTCGTATGATGTAATTCCATAATCTTGTCCAATTTCTTTTACCATTATCTTTTACTACCATTATAATTTTAGTTTAAGCCATGTCTCACAGGAATAGATTTTTAGCTAATAATATACACTTAAATTTGTACTACAACATATTAACAGTACAGAAAAATGTGTTACTAAATGGTCTTTGACAGTGGTACTTATATTACAAAAACTCTGCATATTCACAAGTACCATACTTGATCTAAGAAGATGGGTATAAGATAAAAATTCATGAAGGAAATACTTTTACAAAGACAGAAAAACCATGTAATGTTAGATAACAGACAAAATAAAAGTTTAATAATACTTCTGTTTACAGAGACAGACAGACAAGTAATGGTTAAATAGTACCTCTGTGTAATTAGACAGACAATGTAATAGTTATATAATAACTCTGTTTAAATAGACAGTGTAATAGTTATATAATAACTCTGTTTAAATAGACAGTGCAAAGCTTAAATAGTACTTCTGTTTAATTAGACAATGTAATGATAAAACATTACCTCTGTTTAGCTGAATCTTCATTCAAATCTAGGTAATCTACAATGCTAGATATGTCGTCTACATCCTAAAACAAAAGATGATGAACATATAAATAGATAATGGTGATGAGCATGGTGGCACGTTCCTGATTCCTCTTGATTCAGACTATGGTCCTCAGCTTCAGGCTGGACTACAGCTACAAGTCTAAAGGAATCATAAAGTTGCCATTGCCTAAATTACAGTCAGTCCTGTGTATAACAGTCACCTGTGGGAACCAGTGAATGTGACCTTTGCAGAGAGGTGACCTCTTTAGAGAGGTTCACTTTTCCTAAAGAAATATATTCTGGTTTTTGTTGGTTCTTTGTTTTGCATGTATGTACACATGTAAATGCATAATTATAAAATATTACATGAACATGGATCAAATTAATTTTTTAGCATTTTAATTGATTAAGAGAAAGACAAAATCACATAAAAATTTGAACATTTTTTTAAAAATTTATTCATAGAGAGGCAAATCCACAAAAGCAAAAATCTCCTGGTCATAGATGATCGCAAACATTTTTATTTTTCTGTAAAATATCACAAAACTCAACTCTAGACATGACCTTTAACTTGTATTTTAAGCAACCCATAATATATTTAGTTTCAAACTATTTGCATACCCCATCATCCAAAATAGATTTAATTGGGCCAATTACT
Organism: Ostrea denselamellosa; assembly: GCA_024699665.1. Lineage (NCBI taxonomy): Eukaryota > Metazoa > Mollusca > Bivalvia > Ostreida > Ostreidae > Ostrea > Ostrea denselamellosa. The sequence goes on along the minus strand of JAMZEH010000073.1, from coordinate 3,391,539 downwards.
TTCTCTTGATCTCTCCATGCACCAACAATATTGTTTACGTTAGAAACAGCACAATCAGAAACCAGCTAATTCTACATGTTGAATGAGAACCCCTGACGTGAGATCAGTCAAAATAGCCTCCATAAAATGGCACATTGCTATGCTACACAGGTGACTGCTATAAAGAGTTACTTTACTTAGGAAATTTTATCAAGAGAAAATAAATAAGCACATGGGGCAGGTGACCACTGAATAAAGGTGACCACTCTGGAAGTTTGACTGTATCAATTAAATATTTTGTCATGTGGAAAATTTCCAACCAATAAAAGATAACAAAAAACTGTCATTATCAAACATTTCCTGATTTTGTCCTCCAACAATTTAATCTGATTTAAATATGAGCTACTTCATTACCAAAACAACCTACCGCATTATAAATTACTCTTGGGATTTTGGAATCACAGTCTGATGTTTGGTTAGTACAAATTTGACAATTATCTTGATAAATGACCTTGAACTTTATCATTCACATGGTCTTACCATGACCTTCATGTGGTATATGAAGTTTTTATCTCATATAGTTCAAAAGTTATGACCAAATTTAAAGTTACATCCAGTGAAACAAAAAGACAAAATAAGAATATGAGAATATGCCCCTCCCCCCCCCCCCCCCCCCCCCCCCCATCTTAAAATATCAAGGTATAATAAATAAATATAAGGAATGCATTGCAAATAATATTACCCTTAAATTCAGAATTTTAGATTAGTTTCTTAATGAAAAATTACAACATCACCTGAGTCTTTATATTCTGTTGCCTTTTCTTTTTCTTTTGTTTCTTTGATAGCCTGTGTATATTCAAATAGTTGTAATCAAACACAGTCTGAGATGGATAAATACAATGTAGTGGGAGGGGAAAAACATCTTCAAGAGTATCAAAAGTAATAATTCAAAAAAAAAAGAAAAGAAAAAAAGAGAGAGAGACCCATGGGCCACATTGCTCACCTGAGTCACCTTGGCCCTGCCATTGTTCAGCTATTGTAAATTTTAAAAGATATTTTTCTCAACCTTTATTCCATGTTGTAGTCCCAACCTTGTCCCAAAGGACCATAACATAAATGAAAATGAATTCATAACACAGAGATTTCTGAACACCAATATCACTGATATGATCTTGCTGTTCTCGATAAAACCAAGGTCACAAGGTCATTGATTATGGTACAGTATGAAATACCTTACCATATGAAATTTATATAAAATATAAAAGTTTCATCTTAAATTAGGAGATATTTGATTAGGTCAGGTTTTCAAACAGTAAGTCAAGATTCAAACACAAACACGAATGCATCACAATGTCTTGTCACAATGAATCTATATACAAAATATGAAAGCCCTATTTATGTAGATATTTAACAAGTTTTTAAAAGTAGGTCAAATTTAAAGTCAAGGTCACAGGTCATAGTATGAAATGAAAGATCTTGCCATAAGAAATTTATATACAAAATTTGAAAGATCTAACTTAAATAGTTCAGGAGATTTTGAATAGGTCAGAGATTTAAGAAGAGGTCTGACTCCAAAGTCAAGGTCAAAAAATTTTGGAATATTGAGGTCTTACCATAAAACATTTATGTACAAAATATAAAAGCGCAACTGAAATAGTTCAGAAGATATTGAATCGATCAGGTCTTTTTTTTAAAAGAAGGTCAATCTCCAAGGTCAAAATATAAAACACCATTGTGTCATGAGGTCTTGCCATAAAGAGTCTATGTACCATTTATGAAAGCTCTACCTAATTTAATAGATTATGTTTTCTTAAAAGTAGGTCAACTTCAAGGTTAAGAGTTCAAGGTCACAGGTCATGATATGAAATTAAAGGTCTTGCCATATAAATTATATGTAAGATGTGAAAGATGTAACTTATATAGTTCAGCACATATTGAATAGGTGAGATTTTTATTAAAAATAAGTCAAACTTTCAGGTCATGTCACAAAGTCTCACATCATTGCATCACATGAAAGGACTTTCTGTAAAGAATGTATATACAAAATATGAAAGCTCTAGCTTAACTCATTCAAGAGATTTTTCTAAAGATTTTTCCTATATATCAGCATATAAAACTCTGATCCCCTCATGTGGCCCCACTCTACCCTCTGGGACCATGATTTGCACAAATTTGGATCTACTCTTAAGTCAGGAAGTTTACATGTAAATTTTCACTTTTCTTGACTAGTTGTTCTTGAGAAGATTTTTAAAGATTTCCACAATTATTCAAAAGTAGAAATTTGATTCCCTATTGTGGACACACCCCTCTCCTTGGGCCCACAATTCCAACAAACTTGAATCTTCACTACATTGGGAAGCTTTCATATAAATTTCAACTTTTCTGACCCTGTGGTTCTTGAGAATATTTTTAAAGATTTCCCCTATATATTCAAATGTAAAACTTTTATCCCCTATTGTGGCCCCACCCTACCCCCTGGGGCCAAGATTTTAACAACTTCACTCTGCACTACGCCAGGAAGCTGCTGTGTAAATTTGAACTTTTCTGGCCTAGTGGTTCTTGTTGAGAAATTCTTATAGATTTTTTTCTTCTATATTCTCACGTAAAACTTCGATCCCCTACTGTGGCCCCATCCTAGCCCCAGTGGCCATGATTTTAACAAACTTGAATCTGCACTATGTCAGGTAGCTGTCATCTTAATTTCAACTTTTCTGACCCAGTGGTTCTTGAGGAGATTTTTAAGACCCCATCCTATTTTTGCTTTTTCATGATATCTCCCCTTTAAAGGGGGAATGGCTCTTCATTTGAACAAACTTGAATCCCCTTCACCCATGGATGACTTGTACCAAGTTTGACTGAAATTAGCCCAGTGGTTCTACAGAAAATGAAAATGTGAAAAGTTTACAGACAGACAGATGGACAGATAGATAACAGACAAAATGTGATCAGAAAAGCACACTTAAAATTAAGATCTGTTATCAAAGCAAAGAAAATTTTGTGCCATTCATTCACTGCGGTCAAAGTGGTAGCATTTTTAAGGAAATCAACACGCACTTCAGTTTAGATGAGGACTCATCTTCAACATCTTGCTCCTCCTCCTCCACCAGATGAAATTCCGGATCTTCTCCCACAAATTCCTCATCCTCTTTCATCATGTCCTCCTGTAGAGTGGCAACATTCTCTTTGTGTTTCTTTGACTTCTCATGATTTACAAACCTTTTAAACCAGAACAAATATAGTACAAAGGTCTATAGACCTGACATTGTAAATAAATCAAGACAAGAAACATGATGTAAACAATCACAGTAGGTCCAAACTGAATAAAAACTTTAAAATAATTTGTAAAAAATCAAATGTTCCTAAATTCTAGACAATCAAAACCTCCTTATTATCTGTATTTTAAATTACAAAATTGAATTGCATGTCTAGGGGTATAAATAATGACAGAAGAGTAGACGAAACAGAAATAGTAAAGTCTTGCTGACTTATAGGTTTTTGATTAGATTTCCTTCAGCCACAAAATGTTATCCGGCCTTTCCATACCCTTTCTGAATTTGAAATGAAAAAAATGCTTTTTTTTTCAACTGGATAGGATTAAGTATCAACGATGTAATACATTTGGGCTGATAAAATTAGTTCTGAACCAGTACCCACACATTTATAGCATCCTGTTGTGCACAAAAGCTAAGTAACTAATTCCTTGATATAAGCTGAAATTTTCATGTGAATACAAACAACAGTAAATTTTTTACTTCTGATCAGTTTAAACAAAGCCTTGGAAGGTGAGATAGTGCCAGCTGTTTGGATTTCTGCCTCATTTAATTTCATACTTGCTAAAATATTAATCTTACTCAGGTGAAGAGTAACTGCATTCATTTGCTTCATTAATTTACTTTCACAAGATGAAAATTTATGTAAAAGCATGTATCACCATTAGAAACCAACATTTTCTTGAAATTCAGCCACACTTGTGAGGAAATGAAACCTAAATGTAAATATCATATGCTTGTTAGATTGATTGATTATATATTGTTTAAAGTCCCACTTGAGATTTTTCACTCATGTGGAGACATCACCATTGCCAGTGAAGGGCTGCAAAATTTAGGCCTATGCTCGGTGCTTATGGCCTTTGAGCAGGGTAGGATCATTATTGTGCCACACCTGCTGTGACATGGGGCCTCCGTTTTCGCGGTCTCATCCGAAGGATCGCCCCACTTAGTCGCCTCTTACGACAAGCTAGGGGCGCTGAGGATCTATTCTAACAACTCGGATCCCCATGGGGTTATGCTTGTTAGAAAATAAAACCTAAATACTTAGAAAATAAAACTTAAATACCACATACTGGTTAGAAAATAAAACCTAAATACCACATATTTGTTAGATTGATTGATTATACATCGTTTAACGTTCCACTCGAGAATTTCTCACTCATATGGAGATATCACCATTGCTGGTGAAGGGCTGCAAAATTTAGGCCTAAGCTCGGCACTCAGGACCCCCGAGCAGGAAGGGATCTTTATCGTGCCACACCTGCAGTGACACAGGTTTTTGCGGTCTCATCGGAAGGACCACCCCATTCAGTTGCCTCTTATGACAAGCAAGGAGTACTGAGGACCTATTCTATCTAATCTGGGTCCTCACGGGACCATACTTGTTAGAAAATAAAACCTAAATACCACATGCCTGTTAGACAATAAACCCAAAATACCAACACTTGTTAAGAAATGAAAACCTAAATATCACATGCTTGTAAGGAAATCAAAAAAGTATTCACACTTTTTCAAAAGAAATGAAACCTACAGACTATACATGTAAATACCACATGCTTGTTTTTAAATGAAATCTGCGAGTAAATAGCACACACTTGTTAAGAAATAAACACTTACGCTTTTTCACTTTTAAAGGCTTTGTTACACGCCACACAGAAAAGTTCATCTATGTAATCATCATCTTCTTCATCATCTGTATTCTCACCTGAAATTTATCTCATATTTAAAACAAAAAATGACATTGATGAATTGTGTGCAATAATGAAAAAAAACAAACCATCCCTCTAATGAAAAAAAAAAGGGGGGGGGGGGAATGTACCTGTGTTAAACCAGAATATAAAATAAGCACTTCCAAAGCATTAATAAACTTTTCCATCATTTCTTTATAATGTCAGTTACATAGTCATTTATTATTTCATTGTCTGTCTATCAGTTATGACTCTGACCTCCAAACTGGTTCCCTAGCTGTGATTCCAGTTTCTGTAGATCTTCCTCTAACTCTGTCATGGCTGACCAGCTGGCTTCCTGATAGTTCTCTACTTGTCTGTAAACAGATTTAAATACTCATGTTGTAAGTTCTCCATTCTACAGATGCCCCAGGTACATTTTACATTTTATCTTACAATGACAATGGCTGGTTAATAGGAGAATATTTTTTACCATTAGTTGTGAAATTTGTAATAAGGACTCCTTTTCATCTCAAGATGTAACATTGTCACCTAAGAAACATATCTAGTTATGTTTCCACATTTCTGTTTAAGCCTTTTAACGTTGACAATAAAACTTGTTGGATTATACTTGCAAAGTACATTGTGTTATCTCTATGACATTTTTTTTCAGTAGAGCTGAAAAATACTAGGCCAAATGTGGTCTCTGTTTCACAGGGAAATCATTCATCTGTTGTACAATAACTTTGCTTGAATTACTTGCCAGTGCTGATAAGTACATATAATTACCTTAGTCTCTCTTTCAAATGCTGCTCTCTTTTTTCTTTTGCTTTCAGTGCTATTTCTTCATTTCTCTCCTCCATCTTTTTCTAAAAATGTTTAAATAAATACTTGTCACTAGATTTACTGATGTGAAATAACTCATTCAATATATCCTGACATATCAATGTTAGCTATAATACTGGCTCAGTACACCAAAGGCCCCTAGTTGAAGTTTCTGTAATTGCAGTACTTGATATACAAGTCGACTTTCTGCATGATACTGGTGGCATTGTGAAATTTTGCTGCTAATATTACTTGGTAACCTTTCAAGCCATATTTCTTCATTCAGTGTTGAGCATCATCAGCACATGATTTTTTTTGTTTGTTTGTTTATTTGTTTATAGCCGCCTGAGCAATTTTTCAGCTATCCGGCGGCTGTCACCATTACCGGTGACAAGGCTGCAAATTTAGGCCTATGCTCGGCACTCAGGGCCTTTGAGCAGGGAGGGATCTTTATCGTGCCACACCTACTGCGACACGGGACCTCGGTTTATACGGTCTCATCCGAAAGACCGGCACCCACGTCCCACAGTGGGATTCGAACCCCCGACTCAAGGATCATCAGATCTTTGAGCCCGACGCTCTAACCACTGCGCCACGCGAAGAAGATTCAGATTTTTATGAATTACTGCATATTTCTTTTATCATTTAGAATGGTTTAGTCTTTGTGTGCCTGAGAAACAAATTACAATGAATAAAATGCCCTTGCATGAAAACCATATGAAAAAGTAAAAATCCCCCCCCCCCCCCAAGAAAAAAATATTGATTAAGTTGGCAATTGTTTGCCAAAAGTTCCATAATGAAGTCATAATACCATTAAACATTATGTATCAATTGCAAAAATGACCAAAGTCAAATTGGTAAACACTGTGAACACACCATAACTAGAACTGTCTAACTGAACCCAATAGCCAGCAGAGCACACACAAAACTGAATATAAATGAAAAACTGTACATTTGTCATAAAGCAATAGCCTTACCCAGAATCATTGAAGCTTAAAAATATCATGATTCTACAGTTTAAACATTTTTCCAACTCACAGCTGGAAAAAATCATGACAATAGTTTTAACTCTCATCTCTACAGATTTCTTTTAAAATATTGAAATGAGATTTGATCTTTATGTTTTACATATTATATATTTTCTTAATTCAAAAACCCACTTTTCTAATGCTTACAAAAATTCCCATGATTCATTTTTGTACAAGTTTCCTCTTATAGCAAAAAAAAAAAACTACAGTTTTTTATTTCAGATTTGATATTATGATCTTCGACTTCAGTATCATATGTCCCATCATTAATATTGAAATGAATTTAATTTAAACAGTATTTTTTTTATGATAAATCATAAAACGATCGAACAGAAGGCATTGCCTAATGCCTATATTAGTCATCTCCATTGGGTATGAAAAATTGATTAAAGAAAAATGACTCTTTAGAAAGAAAAGACAACCCTTCTTTATAAGACAATATTTGGCAATGCATTCAACATTGTTGTTAAAATCAAATGACCCCTACTGTTGAAAACATCCACTCCTCTCAGAAATCCCATAAAATCCTTACCCTGTAAGCTTGTACACGGCGATCTCTCTTCTTCACAAATCGGACCAAGGCCTGAATACAAAACAAACCTCTCTTTAATTACTTACAAGTTGTAAGGAATTTATTTATGCTATTTCATTAGATGAGAAGATTGTTAATTCATCCATCTTGCGATTATTTTTTTTAACACTTTAACTTCATTGTCCATGACTGTTCATAGTGTGTTGCTATGGGAGTGAACCACTATATACAAACAGACAATTTCACCAAACTTAGTATACAGAAAATATTTGAACCTTCTATTAATTAAGTCATTTACCAATTCATTTTAAAAAATATCTATCTTTCAAAATCCAGCATAGAGCAGTGACAATATGAGGATAACCAGAATATCACAATCTACCCTACCCTAACTTCCTCATTTCGTTCTTTTCGAGCTGCATCTCGTAGCTTTTTATTCTCAGCCTCCATGATTCTGCGGACTCTGCGATCTGGTGCTTCTCGAGTGTCATACTTTTCTGCCCAGACATAAGACTTTGCTGTGAAATAGTTTTCCCAATAGTCATAAAATGGTTTTACCACCTGCAACAAATCAGAGTCAGCACCATTACTAAGTTAATTCAAGAGCTGTCAATCTCACTGATGATTAAAATACATAGTTAAGTAGTACATAATTATTAAATAGCAAAAAGAGCTCTGTACAATGTCATAAGGACTGTCACTTACATAACAACAGAATGACAATAGGAGCACTTACCACGTCATAAGGACTGTCACTTACATAACAACAGAATGACAATAGGAGCACTTACCATGTCATAAGGACTGTCACTTACATAACAACAGAATGACAATAAGAGCACTTACCATGTCATAAGGACTGTCACTTACATAACAACAGAATGACAATAGGAACACTTACCATGTCATAAGGACTGTCACTTACATAACAACAGAATGACAATAGGAGCACTTACCATGTCATAAGGACTGTCACTTACATAACAACAGAATGACAATAGGAGCACTTACCATGTCATAAGGACTGTCACTTACATAACAACAGAATGACAATAGGAGCACTTACCATGTCATAAGGACTGTCACTTACATAACAACAGAATGACAATAGGAGCACTTACCATGTCATAAGGACTGTCACTTACATAACAACAGAATGACAATAGGAGCACTTACCATGTCATAAGGACTGTCACTTACATAACAACAGAATGACAATAAGAGCACTTACCATGTCATAAGGACTGTCACTTACATAACAACAGAATGACAATAGGAGCACTTACCATGTCATAAGGACTGTCACTTACATAACAACAGAATGACAATAAGAGCACTTACCATGTCATAAGGACTGTCACTTACATAACAACAGAATGACAATAAGAGCACTTACCATGTCATAAGGACTGCCACTTACATAACAACAGAATGACAATAAGAGCACTTACCATGTCATAAGGACTGTCACTTACATAACAACAGAATGACAATAGGAGCACTTACCATGTCATAAGGACTGTCACTTACATAACAACAGAATGACAATAAGAGCACTTACCATGTCATAAGGACTGCCACTTACATAACAACAGAATGACAATAAGAGCACTTACCATGTCATAAGGACTGCCACTTACATAACAACAGAATGACAATAAGAGCACTTACCATGTCATAAGGACTGTCACTTTTCCCAAATCCTGGAATTTCCTGGTTATCCTCCCTGTTTTCTATAAACTCATAATCCTCCTCTGCCAGCAATTCAAACACAACCCGGTAGACAGCATAGAATCCCTGCAACCAATGAATATACACACAACTATAATAATCTGTATCTACCAAAGTTAGTGCATGTACATGTATATGTGTTTACAATATCATCTATAAATCCCATTCTCTACATCAAAATTAATATGATAAACTTTAATTCACTATGCAGGTAATTTGTGACTCTTCAAAATGAACACTGATTCCTTTTTTATGAGCCAAGTGTCACTTTTCATGCTGTAAAGCAAATTACAGAAAAAGTGATGATTTGAAATTCCACGATTTGTTCAATTTTATCACTATTGATATGGTAACTCGCTGTACAAACAGTGATTGCAAAATTTGTTCAGTACTATAAATTCCTAATTCTATGCGAGGATTCTATTATTGCATAATTTCACGAGAAGCATCACTTGCTGCGAAATACTTTTATTTTGCTAAAATAAATGTAAAAACTCTTATCAACAGAGCACACATGAATTATGTTTTCACGATCTGATGTGTACGAGTCATTCTGCAATATTCAGCACTCACGTAAAATAAGGAATTTATAGTACATCAAACAACTGCTCATACTCTTTTAATGTGAGTGTTGTTAAGTTGGTAGTCATAATGGTTTTTTTAACATGTTCGATGAAAGCAATATTAACTTTCTAAGATGACGACAAAAGTGAATATTTGCATCATAACTCTATCACAACTGTTGTAAAGAGGCTCTCATAGTGCAGTCAGAGACAGGTTACTCACTTCACTGTCATCAGCATATCCAGTATAACACGATGAGTTAAAGTACTGGAAAACATCCAAACTGTCGTCTTCGTACTTATCACCATGTCCCATTCCTGTCAATTATGTTACCTATTAAATTTCTGTATGAATAATGTATGACATTGTTTCAATTAATATGGAAAGTGAATGTTATAATACTCCCTACCCTACCCTTCTAATACTGTCTAGCATATACTAATATACTCACCACCTCGAAGAATCTGCTCTCTGTGTTTGTCATACCATGCCCTCTCCTGGGGGTCACTCAGAACTTCATATGATTGCTGTACTGCTCGAAACTGTCTTGTGCATTCTTCCATATTGTCTGGATTTTTATCTGATAGGCAAACGGATATTATAATGCAAAGCACCAAACTTATCCCCCCCCCCCCCCCACCTTAACATACATACTGTCTTTTTGCCATGGTCTCAGGTCTATCTGTCCAGATAACCAGTCTGTTTGCCTTCGTCTTTGTCTGTCTGTCCTGGTCTCTGTCAATCTGTCTGTCCTGGTCTCTGTCAGTCTATTTGTGTGTCCTGGTTAATCTGCTCTGGTCTGTCTTGGTCTCTGTTAATCTGCCTGTTCTGATCCCTGTCAAACCTGTGTCCTTGTCTTTGCCAGTTTGTCTGTCTTGGTTTCTGTCTGACCTGGTCTCTATGAATCTGCCTTTCCTGCTCTTTGTCAGTCTAGTTAGTCTGTCCTGGTCTTGTCTGTTTCTCAGTCTGTCTACCCTGCTTTAGTCAGTCTGCCAGTGGTCAAAGAGACCCACACTAACATTCAATAGGCTTAGACTTAATGTAAGTGACTTTGTCACAACTGAATGTTTCTTGAAGCGATACCTGGATGCCACTTCAGGGCAAGTCTTTTGTAGGCTTTCTTTAGTTCATCACTTGTTACATTCCTCTCCACACCAAGGACTTCATAATGGCATCGCATCATCTCGGCCATCTAAAATATTGATTCATAAAATGTTTTATTGATGTTTAATCTCAATAAATTTCCAAATACAATGTACTCTGTAACATGTAATTCCTACAGTACAACTAAATTTCATTGATGCTGACCAATATTCCTAAAGAAAAGATTAGTCAAAGGTTTAAAACTAATGTACACAGTCTTCAACAAATTTTCAGAGCATGATGCCCAGGGCCTAGTACAGTTAAAAGTGGGATGCCCAGGGCCTAGTACAGTTGGAAGTGGGACACCCGGGGCCTAGTACAGTTGGAAGTGGGGTGCCCAGGGTTGGTAAAGTTGGAAGCGGGCAAGTGAAACTTGATTACTCACAAGCCCCAGATGGCATACAAATTTTTCAACATCAAACAATGTATGCCATTTTAATAATTTATACAGTAGATTGACACATTACATGAGAAACCTTCGTACAACTTTAATAACTCCTTGTGACTGAGCTTACGATACAAAGTAATGTTTACAATCGTTCTCTCACCAGAGGGTGCTTTACACATGCTTCACTTGCAAGTCAAGTTTAGACTAGGAATTGTAAAATTTTTGCTTATTTTCCAATTGGGAAAGGGTCCTTTATTGGCCCCAGTTTAGGGAGATTGCCCTGTATATAGACTCTGCCTGCTTAAAATATGTGATGGGCCTACCTATAAATTTTACCTATTTGTTTGATAAACTGACTTTAAATTGAATTTATTTCATTCCTATAACAAATTGGAATTGAATTAAACAAGTTTTGTAATATATTGATGATTAGCTGATATACTATTCACCAAAAAAAAAACTAACTACAGAACAGATGATGATTATCTGTAATAAGTGCTTATACGTATGGAGCTCCAAATTAACATAAACTTAAATAATTAAAGATATCTTTAATCATTTGAAGATATCATCAATTCATTTATTGCTCTCATCAACTGAATTAAGGAGTGCATCAAATCAATTATTTCTAATGCATACTTCCAATCAATTATTGCTCTCATTAATTCAATTAATGAGAGCAATAATTTATTTGATGCTCACTTCAATTCACTGCTCTCATCAATTCAATGGATGAGAGCATCAATGTGGTGGAAATATTGCTTGCAAATATTAATTTAGAGCTAGGTATAAATGATTTGATGATCTCTTTAATTCAACTGAAGATATCTTTAATCAATTTACAATGCTTTTGTATAAGGAATGAATACACACATCACTTCTTTTAAAGAGATCAACAATTCAATTAAATTGATCATTAATTCAGTAGTGGATATGTTGAATTGAAGATATCTGTAATTATATAGTTACTCTCTCTAAAAGAATTATTTCTTATATATTATTACATGGCATGAGTTATAATAATGAGTAACTGAGAGTCACTTGTATGTATTATGAGGCTGTATAACATGTCATACATTATTTCACCTATATATGGTTTTAAATTGGTGTTTACAAACAAGTGTCACTTGGCCATTTCAAGTAACAGTCGGGTCCAGTTCAAAATCAGCAGTGGTTTATTTGTGTAAAGCTTTGTATTTTGTTACTACAGCAAAGTGCCACAAGTTAAAAAGAAAAATATCAGATACCTCTTAGTAATTCATTGTTTCAAGCTCTTCCAAACCCAAATTTAAACAGTTGCATCCAAATTATATATACATCATGTTGGGATTCCCCTCATGCATGCAACTTGTATTTATGGGTTTCCACTTATATAAATAATAATAATAATAATAACATTTATATAGCGCTTTATCTTAAAAGAAACTCTAAAGCGCTTTACAAGGTATGGCAAATCACATGATAAAACAAGACAAATTAACATTGGACATTTTAATATTCCCAAAAAAAAACAAAAACAAAAATCTTAAAATTATAACTCCAACTATAAAAATGTGAGAAACTTAAAAGCACTATAAATATTTACTTTTGAAATAATCTTCTTGATGTTTGCCTTAATATGAATGTAATTAAGGGAAAGTTAATAATTTTAAAAACTATTTCTAAAAAATTAATCTGCTTTAACGTAATTCTGTACAATAGATGAGCATTGGATGATACAGCTTAAAGAAGTCTTTTAAATGAAAAAAGACAATAATCACTATAAGAATTTTGGCCCCACCATAATACCAAAACCCTTCCCCCTGGGATCATGAAATTTACAATTTGGTCAAGACCCTACTCATCATGCTCACTGTAAATATCTATTCATCAACAGCATTAAAGAATTATTCAAATGTTTTATAAATATACACTACATATACCATGTTTGGCTCCACCCTGCAGTCAGAACCTTTACCCAAGGGATCATGAAATTTACATTTTTTGTAGAGGCCTTCCTGCTCTACATTTAGATTTTCTTAAAGATAAGTGGTTGCAGAGAAGAAGATTTTTGAAAACTGGTCCATTTTTGGCAGTTTTTGCCTTGTCCCTAAGGTCTTGAGGGTGCAGGAGGCCTGAAATTTACAATTTATGTCCCCCTTGTCCCAAAGGTGCTTCATACCAAATATGAAAAACAATTGGAATGGTAGTTATCAAAAAGAATCAATTGTTAACTCATGATGACAGACACTGACCAATTGCAATTTAGGTCACCTAAGAAACTCAGGTGACATAAAAATTAAGACATGACGACTCTAGTTTCCATAAACAGCAACCAAAGCCCATTTTTCTATCATCACAAAACAGGAACATTTTTTCAAGAATATACAACTTTTTTTAAATCAAGAATTGGCAGTAAAACATATTTGATAAAATAAATGGTTTCCAAATATATGTAGATTTAATCAAAGAAAATGTAATAAACATTTTAATACAAAGGTGTTATATGGCCTTCTTTGATTATGCAAGAAGTACACTGAATTTGGAATGTGTGTGACTTAAACTGTTTATGCTTTAGAGTAGGAGGTCAAAGTTGGTAATATGATATCTTAAGTGAGTATTTATTAGGCTTTGGAAATATGAAAATGTACTCTAAAGGGTTAAATCACTATGATTTATGTCACAATTTATACAATACTTATATTTGTGAATTTGATGTGCATGTGTAGAAATTTTTTTTGGAATTGGAAATTATTTCAATAGTCATTGACTCCTTTAGATCTCTGCTTGCATGTCTGTATCACACTACTTGCCAAATGCCACAAACCACAACTTTTTATAGCAGTCTTTTAGGGGACACTGGCTGTTTCTCCATTTTCAAAAATGTCATTTAGGGTTTTCACCTATGAAAAACAGGTAATTATGGGTTGTTACACTATAAATAGTGTAGAAATATTGAACATCTGTTACCTGTCTAAGAACATTTATATAGAACTTGTAAAAATGTTTCTGAAAAAAAAAAAAAAATTCAATTTTAAAAAATACAGCTAAATCTTGAATTCTTAACAACAAAAAAATATTGCAGGGGAATGATATACACATGTCTGAACATTAAGACTCAAGTACTCCATCAGAGTTGGGTTTTTTTTAAATTTCCGCCAATGTTCCGAGTACGCAGAATCTAAGACAATATAACAGTTTGTAGTAACAGTATCAGCAAGTTGATCCAGTCAATAATTTGACTTCAGGAAGGAAGACAACATTTTAATCTGGTTACAATCTTCATCATAATCTTCCATAATTACATGTACTTATGTGCACTATCTTTAAAAAAAAAATCAAACTGACTATCCACATATGCATATAAAATTTTAAGAGCCCCATTAATCTAACTAACTTAGGTGGACAATAGGACAATACACAAACCAAACATTTATCTGTAAATTGTAATGGAAAATCCTAGAGCGAGTTTTATAGGAAAAACCTTTCTTCCTCTAAGCAGTCTTAATGGAAAACTTTTTAAAGCATTGGCCATCCGGGCCTCTGTATCTGAACTGTTTACTAGACCGAAGAAAAATCCACTGATCCAAATCACACACAAAATGTTCCTTTTTTAATTTTTGATTAGAACTTTGAAGACAGAGTTCAAAAGTACTATATGTTTACTTAAAACTAGTTGAAGTGTGATAGAAACACTGTGTATATACTATTAATTCTGATTACAATCATCACTCCTTTAAATCTATGGTCATATTACTTTAACGGAAAGTCAATAATATTGATGAAAAGCACAGGCCTGGCAGCCTTTTTACTAGTCCAACCCAAGTTTACTCGACTTTGTCTTCAGGCCAGTGGCTAATTTCAAAGACTGTCTAATTGAATTTGGAATATTTTAGAATATACAACTGTTCTGTAAGGCTGTCACTACATTCTGTGACTGTTCAAACCCTTCCAATTCAGATTTAAAAACAAGTCAGTTTTACAATCTCTCAAGATTTCTTGATGATTATATCAACATATCAGACAAGCTCAAAATCAATTAATATATCTTTCAAAGTTCTGATTAAGATATCAACAAGTTTGTTTTCAGATCTCAAAGACCTTTCCAAGATATATTCTAGATATCAACAATCACAGCATAGTGTCATAAGTCATCTTTTTTTAACTCTTTAATTTCATTGAAAACAATCACATTTATACATTATTTTCATAAAATTATCTAGTATCAATTTACAGTTACTTTTACACCATTACCAGCACTAATCTGTGCAGTTTCTGGTCTCAGTGTCTTAATCTTTTTTTCTTGAACAGCCATACATATCATATGAATCACTGTACAAACATCATGCTCAGGGTTTTCATTCCACTCTTATAAAGGAGCATACATGTATAAGGAAACGGAGTGCTAAAAGCTGATCTTGAAGTCTGAGTAGTCATATTTCTGCAATTGCTGATCAAAGTTTAAAAAATCATTAAAAGAATTTATGTCCAGATGTTTTGTAATAGTGCACGATTGCTACAAGACTGTCAAGCAAGCTTGATGCCGCCATTTACAAAACACAGACAGTCATGGACACAAGATGTATAGAAACAGACAAAGTAGTATAAATCACAGATTGATTTTGCATTGATGATAAAAAATTTCCACACATATCTGTAAATTTAAAACTTAGAAAGTGTAAATAAATAGTGTTGTCTGCACGATGTATTAAATGTAATACACTAAAATGCATGTGTACAGACTTGTTATACCTGAAAAAATTACACAAAATATACTTCAAAATTAAAAGAAATTTAATTACATCACAATACCATTTAAGAACTCTTACAATCCACACATCCAATTGCTTTTGATCTCGTCATTTGTTTCATACTAAGTGTGAAATTTTGACATTGTAGATGTGTCAATCATGGAATCATTAAGCCATTTGTTATCCACAGTTCTGCTTTTTCGATCAAGTGATTCATCTGTGAGGGCAACCCCTATAGATTCAACACTTGCATGGACATCAACTGGGATTTCCTCACTCACCGATTCCTCTGTCAAGGATATTTCTTTTTTGTCATGTTTAAATTTTTTACAGCACTGTCTTCTGGAGACCCATACTCTACAACCCCAGGTGGTTGGCGTTTTCTGCCGGGTTTCTTTCTTCCACACATTTTTTCAAAGAACTTTTAATTCTATTGACTTTGAAGGCATGGAGGTAACTTCTATCCGTAACAATATTTTCATAGACAAAATATGACAACAATTATTTGGAATAATAAATAATATTTGGGGAATATCTGGATGGTGTATAGTTGCACGAGATACAAATAAGCATACATGTTAATACACACATAAATCCTCGGTCATTTCCCACAAAACAGCAAAATTCACATTTTGTTGGTAAAAAAATATTGACATACATCCATAAACAGATGTTTATGGACAAAATGTGGCAACAGATATTAGGAATTAGAAAGGATGATTTTCCTTTGGGAAAAATCTGAATGCTGTATAGTCCTATTCAACCCATAATAACAATATTTACCATCTTCTGAATTGTTGATTTTGTATATTTTGATGGTTCTTGTTTCTTCTCCATGAAAAAAAAAAATCTGAGGTTTTTATACAATCTTCTATTGATTTGTGGCTTTGAGCAGAATTTTACATTTTCTTGTACACCTCAGGAGGAATATATAATGTAAGTGTTATCTTTGTGAAATCTATCAGTCATGCAAATTTTCCGTGCAAAGTGATGTCACTGTAATTATTTCATCACATTATGAACATGTAAAATTTTCAGACTGAAGACTACATTTCTTTCGTTATACAGTAATATGTCTTATTTTAATCCTTAATTTATATGGCCCAGTGGGGATCCTGGTTGTTAGAATAGATCCTCAGCACCCCTTGCATGTCCTAAGAGGCAACTAAATGGTGCGATCCTTTGGATGAGACCTCAAAACTGAGGCCCCGTGTCACAGCAGGTGTGGCACGATAAAGATCACTCCCTGCTCAAAGGCCCTAAGCGCCGAGCATAGGCCTAAATTTTGCAGCCCTACACCAGTAATGGTGACATCTCCATATGAGTGAAAAATTCTCTAGTGGGATGTTAAACAATATATAATCAATCAATTAATTTATACTAAATCTTCAATGAAAACAATCCATAAATTTTCCATAACTTTGGTATCTGTGAATCCGTAACTTGAAAAATATGTCCGCGATTCTTCCAAATTTTGTATGGAATTTCCGTGTTCCGCGATTGTCCGTGTATTTTTAAAATCCGCTAGACGCTTTAAAAACGGAAAACATTAAACCGTAGTCAATGTCAGCCGTTCAAATCCTTGCGGAATTCTAAGCATATGATCAGGACATATTATCCTTTCTGTTCTGTTGTGCTATGTAGAGAACAGAAATGGTATTATATCCTTGTGGTTGAACTGCTTGTCTCAATGCCAAACTTAACACTTCGTCTGACATGGAAGTCTGTGAGAATAATGAACTTCTGAAGTTATCTAGATTCTCTCACCTACCTCTCGTCCAGATAAAGATGTCTGACTGAAATTGTACGACAATGACCTACAGTATCACTTTTCTGCTGTACATCTAAATCAAATTTACGTGTGTTATAAAAGATTCAGACTGTTGTAAGTTTCTAAGTTATGATTTCTCACAGCCTTGTAACAAATTTCGTATCCGGTTTAACGATTTTAGACAATTTGTTCCAAACTATTTCGCATTCGTGTATCGATCACCTATCTTAAATATATCATAGTTTCGATCTAATCAACCCCTGTACCCAATATTCAACAAACCGCAGTTCAATGTTTATTGCACAGTATGTGCATCTGCATGTGCAGTCATTTTATTTCATTTTTGAAAACTATATTTCATTATTTTGAAAATCATACTCTAGGTGAAATATATCTATGAAAAACGGAAGCCTTTTTCCGGTAATAATTTTCTGATCAGTTATAGATAAATTCAGATCTAAATTCCAGTGAACAGTGCTTTCAAATTCTATATCCTTTGTACAATATGACATCAGGGGAAATTTTACTGTGGTTTTTCGTTAGCCATCTCTCCCCAATGTCGGGCTGGAAAATGATTTAAAAACTGAAAAGAAACGACTTGCATTTCTATAGCCTTCGAATACTAAAGAAACTTTAGTGGATGACCAAAATATAAACTACATACATTCGTAAATTATGATTCAGTGTTTTGATAACATTTTCGCCGTGGCCATTGTGAAGTATATAAATTCATAAGACAAATTATAATTTATAACTATTTTGATTAATTCATAGCATGAATGATCTTACTTACAGCACTTGGTTCTCTCAATGCTAGGAGGAGCATAAGGCCGCAATACACACACTCGCACACATGTACACTCTCTCTAAACTACCCAGTCTCTTGCTACCATCTTGACTTCACCCCATCTTCATCCTGTACAACTTCTTTCTATTCTGATCCACTGTCATTCTCCGGGTTGTTTTCGGTCTCTCTGGTGCCCATTTCCCTTCTGGTGTCCACCCTAACACCGCCTCCCAGTCGTTCTCATCCAATGCCATCGCCATCTCCTCAGCTCGTCGCTTATTGCATTCGTGTCGGCCCTATATGCAACTTTCGCTGTTTGTCACCAGCTGAGATCACCTTATTCTTGCAGAATCCTCTGCACGAATCTGATCTGAAATGCGTCCATTTTCTTCTCTTCTGTTTTTCTCACCGTTCAAGTTTCGTTTCCATACAGCGGCATTGACCTCACTAGTGACTTGAATAGTTGGACCTTCGTTCTTACTCATTTTTATCTCCACTAAGCTGTGGTCACTGCCTGCATCAGCACCCTTCAGCGCTCTAGTGTCCAGCACTAATGACCTCATCTCTCCAGACACCAGTATCTGTTTCTCTGTCCACCTTGTTTTGTTGACCTCTTTGTGCGGGAATATAGTTCTTGCGATTATCATCTCATTTGTACTGGCAAGCCCAAACAGCCTTTCACCGTTGTCATTCATCTAGCCCACTCCATACCTTCCCGTGATGCGTTCTCTGTCTCTGTCGTCTCCGCCGACCTTAGTGTTAAAGCGTCCGACATTGCATGGCCCGTGGAGATCCCGGCTTAGAACAGGTTCTCAGTACCCCTTGCTTGTCGTAAGAGGCGACTAAATGGGGCGCTCCTTCGGATGAGACCGCAGAAACCGAGGCTCCGTGTCACAGCAGGTGTTGCACAATAATGATCCTTCCCTGCTCAAAGGGCGTAAGAGAGGGGCGTTAAACAATATACAATCAACCAACCAATATGATATCATTCCTGTTGTACTGATCTATCGTTTCTTGCGACTTGTTTAGAACTCTTCTTTGGATCCTTCCCCTGTCTCAATTGTTGGTGCATACATCTGTGCTTTCCTGGTGTTTCCTACTGTTCAATGGCCTTCTGCACGTCCTGTGACATCATCAACGCCACCCCTCCACTATTTTGATCTTCTGCATACAATATTGTATCCCCTGTTCTGATCTTCTGCATACAATATTGTATCCCCTGTTGCTAGAGCCTTGTTCGACAAATTCCGTCCACCCACACCCACTCATCTCCATAATATCCATTCTATACCTATTTATCTTATTTGCCACTCGCGTTGCTACCCCTGCAGATACATTGTCCGTTCATTCCACGTTCTCCAAGTATCCTTTGAGGACTACCATCGATCTTTTCGGAGGGGCCTCCGTGGCCGAGTGGTTAGAGCATTGCCATTGCACTCAAAATCACAAGGCCTCTCACCTCTAGTCGGAGAGGGTTCGATTCTCTCGCTCACGCCGATATATGTGAGAAAGTTTGCCAGTTTACCTTCGGGAGGTCGGTGGTCTCTTCCCGGGTACATTGTATCTGGGTTCTCCCCTCCACCTACAAAAACTGGACACCACCAGATAACCGAAAAATTGTTGAGTGTGGCGGAAAACAACAATCAATCAATCAATCAATCTTGTCGGTTTCTCGAAGGGTTTGGTCCAATGTCGTCATGCTGCTGTCTCCACTCCCACTCTCCTCGCCCATATATATATATATATTTCATTTAAGAAATAAACCTATTTTTGAACATACACGAGGTCATGAACTGCGACGCTAGCAAAATCAAATTTATTTTTTATACTTTTAAACATGCTACTTTCATTTTTTCCTGGGGGACCTCCGTGGCCGAGTGGTTAGAGCATCGGGCTCAAAATCACAAAGCCTCTCACCCCTGTAGGCGCGTGTTCGAATCTCGACCGCGGCGTTATGTGAGCAAGTTTGCCAGTTTACTTGCTGAAGGTCGGTGGTCTCTTCCCTGGTACATTGTATCTGGGTTCTCTCCTCCACCAACAAAAACTGGACGACACCAGATAACTGAAAAATTGTTGAGTGTGGCGGAAAGCAATAAATAATCAATCAATCAATCAACCAATACGCAAGAGTTTGTTCTGCATATGATAAATTTGTAAATCGATACAGGCTTCTGACAAACAAGTTGATGTTAACTGATGATTTATGTGATGTCCACTTTTTGTTTAGTGTGGTATATTCTTTCTCTAAATCCTGTATGCTTTCTTATCTGTATATATTTTAGTATGGAATGTTTTAGTTTGTTAGTTCGTGAATATGCTTGTGTATTGTATATGCATGCTACGTGTCTTAATGGCCCTACAGGGTTTGTGTGGACTTGTTATAATTATATATGTATATAGTACCCACTTTAAATGAAATTTACTTACTTACTCACTTACAGGGGTTTCAACAGTCTAAAGTCAACATTTCGCAAATCTATGGTCGGTATAACGATCTAGTTTGGAACTACAACCTGTCACTTGGTAAAATGCTGTCTGGCGTGTTTCATACGAACTGCCAAGCCGTACTTTATATATACACACTGATTTTTACTATGGATTACTCCGCCGGTTTTGCTGATCAAGATAGGGGGCTCACGACGGGTGTGACCGGTCCACAGGGGATGCTTCTCATCATAGGCCACCTCTGGTCTAGGGGTCCATGTTTGCCCAAACCTTCATTTTGTATTCCTTATAAGAGTTATGAGATTGATAAATGTTCGTTATCTTCACCTTTTCATTCATGAAGATAAAATTGCAATTTGTAAAGAAAACAACGGAAATGTAAATATCACACTTAAATTTCTGCATATCATATCATTCATTGACAAATCTTTAGATTTTATGACTTCACATGGTTGGGAATTCACATCGTTGCAAGTCACGGCTGAAATGTAGGCTCCTCTCCCTTTTGGCGTACTACGATGGGGAATTCAATACGCTGAATGGGGAAGCAATATTTCACTATGATATTCATGGAGACTTTAGATATTTGTGTTGAATTGCTGTTTATTGTTCCTACATTTTTTATAGAAAATTTTCGTATTAATATAATGGTTGAAATTTTATAAAAATAGATCAATAAATTAATTTGTGAATAATCTGCGAGTTCAAGAATATTCGCGCCATCAGAGGTTACGGGAAACAACTCCATCCAGCATCTCGTGACGTAAAACCACTTCCCCTTCGCTATGGCGGATTGGATGTTCACAGATTTAGAGTTCAGTTTAACCGTGTTCTGAACGTAAATTTGAACAGGTATGGATAGTAATTTTAATTGTATTATCAATCTTCTGTAAGTTTTGTTTTATAAAGTTGCACGTATCGTTTAATCTTTGTTACCGACAGAAACTTACGGAAGCGATTCGGCATCCTCAGTGTCAGTAGTCTGGAACAGGGAAGTGCATCAAGTAGTCGTTTTCTTCCTCATTGCCATGCATTTTAAGTGACTTTTGTTAATGATAATTTAAAAATGTGGAGCTCGAGGAAATTTGCACAAATTAATTTCAATTAAATACTTCGTTTACAAAATTCAAACTGTTCAAACCCGACTTTCCTCTGCTTTTTACAAGTTGATGCATGATGGACATTTTATCGTCAAAGTAATAAGGACCCGGTTTAACGATAGATGCATTCCATATACCTGCAATGTATCAAAATGAAAATTGCACTTGTTTTGGTAAAATGCAACAAAGAATTTGATTTGCCATTAACTCCATAATAACCAGGCCACTTTAATCATGCATTTCAGCTTTTAAAATTCCCTACTGGGGATTTTGCGCGTGTTGACCTTTTTACAAAGCTCTAAATTCACAACATTTTGTCATGAAAATAAATATTTGTCTTTCAAAGAAAATATCAGTGTAATTATTGTACATGTATCATGGTGAACACAACATGAAGTTAGTTTTATTCCTCATTAACCTCCACAAAACTCATAAAACTCACTTTGAAAGATATACGTGATTATTTCATTAAAACCAACTATTCAATGGAAAGTTAAACTAATATATCCCCCCACCAATAATAAGTTACATACATATTATAATGCTAAAAGTTGCATCCCTGTACACCATAACATGACTGGACTAGATATAAAAATTTAAATTAAAGCACATGCTTTTAAGTATGACTACAGAAGTGATCTTGCTGTTTGTAAACATGGCCTTGCAGAATCTGGTGGAACTGTATCTGTTTCTTTTAGGCGGACGGTCACTACCAGACCTTACATTCACTGAACAATCCTCCAGTTTAAACCTTCTTAACTTTTGTTTATTAAGGGATGCAGCAGCCTCGTACTACAGAATGTCTCATGTGGTTACATAATTCATTACAACCATAAATGAACAAAAATAAAACATTGTAACTTCTCAGAATGCATGTAACTTATCTTATACCGTGCCTTATAGCAAGTTAACTAGTTATGTATATATGCCTAATGTTTAGTTATTTTTTTATGCATATGTAAGCATATGTGTGCATGTTGTGTGTATATATGAATGTGCATGTATGAGTGTACGTGTATGTGTGTATGAGTATATACGTGTACGTGTCGTGCGTGCACGGACACAGATGTTGAGTAGTATTTTTTCTCCCTAATTCTGGTACCTGTGGTAAAATTTACCAACAACATGTATTCAATGTAAGCTCTCCTTATTTTTTTTTTTTCTATCCTACTATCTGTATTATGTTATATAGAGTTTCTTCTACTGTATCTACTATGCAAATCTCCTTTGGGAAGAAATAAAGTATGAATGTGTAAAGAATGCCAATTTGAAATCCATCT
The DNA here is from genome assembly GCA_024699665.1 of Ostrea denselamellosa. NCBI lineage: Eukaryota > Metazoa > Mollusca > Bivalvia > Ostreida > Ostreidae > Ostrea > Ostrea denselamellosa. The sequence goes on along the minus strand of JAMZEH010000073.1, from coordinate 3,368,300 downwards.
TCCTGATTAATTACTATTAAAGCTTGCTCCTCACTGCCCAATAAACACCCTCAATACAGGTAGACCAGGTAAATGACACCATTCTGATACCATTGAAACCAAATGACAAAGGTAAACAACATTGGCCTATTATTGTTAGGATTTCTGATTGGCTAGCCACAAAGAAATGGTATGGTTTACAAATTTGGGTTGGAAATGGGGGTCTGTTGTCATAAATCAGGGAACATTTTTACAAAATTGGGATTTTTTGAGGTTTTTGCTTACCTGATTTGGAATCGTGCTCAAAACCGAAAAAATCCTGCCAACATTGGGAAAGTTTAATAGAGTAATGGTGTATAAAATCTATAAATGTATCATATGCCATACAAATACTTTATATTCAATTACAAGGAAAAATTTAAATTCACATTTCTATTTTTATCCTCCATTGAGAAAATTAATTATTAAGTATCATCAACTTGTAACAGCAGTTTCAATATTAGGATTTGTTGTTAAACATTTATGTGTGTGTTTTCATGTATTATTTTGAGTGTGCGAGTGTGTGTGTTACATTCATAGAATTTAGATAATGATGCCAAAAAAAATTTTAAATTTCATGGCTAAATATCTACTTAAATAGGGATGAAATGGATCTTTTTTAAAATTGTGATATAAAAACAGTAAAAAAATGTTTTTAGTTGGAAGAACAAACATTACTTTAAATTTAGCGTGCACAACTAAATTGTTATCATTAACTTTTTAATAATATTTAGTCCCCTACCAGCTTTGCTGAAGGGGACAATTAGTTTAGTCCATCTGTCTGTCATTCCACTTCAAGTTTTCCAGATCAAGTTTGAGTTTCCTAACTGGTAGGGGACTTTGTATTGCATGCAAGACACTCATAATGCTTTTTTTTTTTTTTTTTTTTTTTTTTTTTTACTATGATATGTATAAGTTAATTCTATACATACAAATTTACTGATAAAAATTCAGATTCCTGTATTTAAAGTTGTATATCTATCTGTTCAGTAAATCATCAGAAGTAACAAACATTACCACACCTCCATGTTCAAGTACAAATAAAAAAAAGACTTGTCGCAAAGGCAGAAATTCTATAACCTTCTAATTCATTCATTCTGTATCATCATTCATAATCAGATGATTTCAGGAATTTAATCATTTTTAGTTTTATGATGTATCAATGATGTAAAGGGTATTCAATCCAATTTTTTAAAATTTTGCATTAAATTAAAATGTTATTTGTTGACTCGGCAATTATATACATATATTTCTTCCTCATTGTAAACCTAACACACAAATGCATTTATAATAGAAATTTGAGGATTGCTGTGTACAGTCACAGTGTCTACTTTGACTTTGACATGTATCAGTTGATGATGAAAAGCAGTAGGAAATAGACTACCTGTTTACAGTTTGTGTTATCTAATATTGATTTAACCAGAACTAGGATCAAAATGGCAAACAGTGCACTTGATGTCAAAATATTGACTAAATTAATATGTGCAGCCTGACTGTCTTCACATTTTTGAACATTGTGTTTGAAGTTACTTTTTCAATACAGCGAACTGTTTCCTTATCTACATAATTATTTCACTACACTACTTAAATATGAGCTTGGTTTAAAAACATCATAATTGCATAATGATATTATAAATATTGAATCAATTTACATAGAGAGATACTCAATACTTTTTAGCTCACCGGAGTCCAAGGTTTAAATGAGGTAATTTGTCCGGCATCTGTTGTCATTGTTGTTGGCTTTGTCATCATTGGCATTATAGGGAAAATTCTTTAAAAATTTTGTCAGGAAAAGTGGAAATATGCCTGAAAGCTTCCTGACATCGAGTAGATTCCAATTGTTCAGGTCATGATCTTAGGGGATACGGTGAGGCCACAATAGAGGATAAATTTTTATATGCTGTTATATAGGTTAAATCTCAAATACTCTCGAAAAGATGACAAGATGACAAAACGGCAAAAGAAAAGACGATAAAATATGTCACTAACTTGTGGATTTTGTTTGTCTTTTCGCCTGTATTTTGTTGTCGTTTCTATTTTTCATTTTTGTCGTCATTTCATTATGTCGGGGTGAAATGTCACTAATTATCATTTTGTTGTCTTTTTGACTCGAAATAATGAAAAGATGACAAATTTAAAATGGCACAATCAGCCACCATAATATGCAGTTATCCTCATGTACTTTTAGGATTTAGATAATTTTAGGCTTATTCATATTATGACTGCTATGCAGGTGGGGTTACAATAGATTAAAAATTCTTAATGTATTCAGGGAGTAATTACTGGTAGACAAACAACCTCATTTAGAGTAGACTAATTTGTTTGCTTTATATCTCTTGGTGTTCAGGTGAGCAATGTGGCCTATTAGGTTAAGTGTCTTCTTTGACAGACAGTCATTTGAATGGATGAACCAGCATATTTTACCATCCTAAACAACTAAATAGAAATTGTCTCTCTCTGTCTCTCTCTGTCTCTCTCTCTCTCTCTCCCCCCCCCCCCCCCCCCCCCCCCCCAAAGAAGAAAAAAAGAAATGGGCGTAACATTGACAAAATAGTATAGAAAACTACTAGACATTGTGTCCAGTAGGTCAGGGAGAATCAAGTAAAATTACTAGACAGAAATTTTGTTTCCACTTTGTTTATACAGTGGAATTTTGTTATAAAATTTCTCATTTTTAGCTCAAATGAGCCAAAGGCTCACGTGAACTTTTTCCTTTGTTGTTGTCATAAACTTTTCACATTTTTACCTACTTCTCCAGAACCACTGGGCCAATTTCAATAAAACATTATACAAATCATCCTTGAATGAAGAGTATTCAAATTTATTCAAACGAAGGGCCATTCCCGCTTCAAAGGGGCAATCGTAATGAAAATGCAGATATAGGGTTGGGTCACTTAAAAATCTTCTCAAGAACCACTGGGCCTGAAAATTTGAAAGTTACATGCAAGCTTCCTGACATAGTGCAGATTCAAGTTTGTTCAAAACATGGCCTCCGGGGGTAGGGTGGGGCCACAATAGGGATCAAAGTTTTACATGTGAATATGTAGAGAAATCTTTAAAAATCTTCTCAAGAACCACAGGGTTAGAAAAGTTTAGATTTACATGGCAGCTTCCTGACATAGTGCAGATTAAAGTTAGTTAAAAACATTGCCCCTGGGGGTAGGTTGGGGCCAGGATAGGGGATTAAATTGTTATATGCTGATTTATAGGAAAAATCTTTAAAAATATTTCTTGAACTATATTTGTCATTGTCTGAAACCCATGGTAGGTCATACTTCTTTTACCTCCTTGAGACATAACATCGATATTTTCGCTGGAAGGTGTGTCTAGGCTTCTTAATGCGATTGGTCGCATTACCATACCATATTGCGATATTCAACCAATGAAAAAGCTCCTTATTTCTAATGTTTGGAGCATAGAAAGCATGTCTTTGCAAAGTTTTCATTGAGATCCTTTATCTGCATTATTAATTTTATTCAAAGTATAAACATACCTAACAACTTATCTCTTTCCTCCTACACCTGTTCCATTTTTGTGACCAATGACTCATTGAGTTTGTATACCTGATTTGATTTATTTGTACAAAGGCTGCACACAAATGATGGATTTGTTGGGTGAAAGTTGAGGCACTCTTGGAGCATAGTTATATTGTTCAAGTTAAGTTTTTTGATGTCAGAACCTGTGGCACAACATAACACGCATACTTTCATGGGCAACGCCATTACTGTTGATGCTTTGAGTTCCTGGAATACTTACAGTGATTCTCATTGGTCCTTGATAGGTCACAGATTTTAATGAGTTATGCAAAAATATTGGTGTTGTGTCCCATGAGAGGTAAGAGAAATGCGATCAACTGTAGGTTTCCAATGATGTATTTTAGCGAGGGCTTCGTATTTTGTATATACATTCTTTACGAAAAGACCCTTCATGTGATGCAATGGTATGTAATCTTGTGACCTTGACCTGGGAGTTTGATCTAATTTTGATAAAAATGTGACCTATACAATATAGCCTGAACTATTTAAGGTAAATCTTTCATGCCCTGTGTATATATATATTTCTTCCAATTGATATCATGACCTTGAACTTGGAGTTGTACTTACCTTTAAGAAAACAAAACCTGTTAAATGCATCCAGAACTATTTTAGGTAAAGCTTTCATATTTTGTATGTAGATTCTTTATGGCAAGACCTTATATATCATAGTGTTTGAATCGCGTGGGGATCTGGGTTAGAATAGATCCTCAGTATCCCTTGCTTGTTGTAAGAGTCGACTAAATGGGTGGTCCTTCGAATGAGACTGCATAAACCGAGGTCCTGTGTTGCAGCAGGTGTGAAATGTTTAAAGATCCCTCCCTGCTCAAAGGCCATAAGCGCCACACATAGGCCTAAATTTTACACCCCTTCACCGGCAATGATGATGTCTCCATATGATTGAAAGATTCTCGAGAGGGTTGTTAAACAATATACAATTAATCAATCAATCATGGTGTTTGATCTTTGAGTTAGACCTACTTTTTAAATCTCTGACCTATTCGATATCTCCTGAACAATTTAAGGTAGATCTCTATATTTTGTACATAGATTTTATACTATACATTGTGACTCAATCTTATTTGATCTTGTGACCTTGACATAATCTCTTAAAACACCTGATCAAATCAATATTTCTTGAACTATTTTAGGTAAAGCTGTTGTATTTTGTGTATAGATTCTTTATGGGAATACAGTAATATACTTTTGTGTTTAATCTTGTGACCTTGACCTGGAAGTTTAACTTACTTGTAATAAATACATGACCTATTCAATATCTCCTGCACTGTTTAAGATGGAGCTTTCATATTTTGTATATAGATTTCTTATGGTGAGGTCTTTCATATTATACCAAGATCTATGACCTTGTGACTTTGATCTTATCCAGAACAGCAAAGTCATATTAATCATACTGTTGTTGATGCATGTCTGTTTTTTATATGAATTCATTTTCAGTTATGTTGTGATACTTTGAGGCTAAGGTTAGGGTCACAATATGGGGTCAAAATTTTTCTTAGGAATAAGGATTGATGAAAAAAAATCACAACAGCAGTGCCAAAGTGACTCAGGTGATAGTTAAATCTAATAAACACAGCACATTGTACTCTCTGTAATAGAAGGTGTGAGGATGGTGGTGAATATTTCTGTATTCTGTTTCTTTGTTTTAAAAACTTTGACACTTTGATTTATTTACAGCTTATTTTAAATGTCCATATTTCCTCTTTGTTCTTTACTGCTAGTGTAGGATCTTTAAAATAGACTTTGATTATATGTGCAATCTGCAGCTGACATGTCTCCACCATTTTAACCTGCATCACCAACTTTGATAGCAGGTCTAGTAGCGGCTTCACTCAGTCAGTTCATCAATTTGTCTGTCCATCATGCTTATGGGTGCATACTTTTTGTAATTTGTAACTCAAAAAGTATCCAACTAATATTATTCAAGTTTTACAGAGTTTGTATACATATTGAAGATGTGCACCTCATATTATGAGCAAAATTGACCAATTTTTATTGCAATTTTTACCATGTTTTGAATTGTCCTTCTTTTTGCAGTTTTCACTGTTGACTGTGCATATTTTGTGTACTTGGTAACTCAAAAAGTTTCCCCATCAAACTTATTCAAACTTTGCAGAGTGTTTATATACATCAAAGATGTGCACCTTTTGTTATGGTGAAATTTGACAAATTTTAATTGTGATTTTGGCATGTTCAACTTAAGTAGCTTTTTTTTTTCACAGTATATGTGATTGAGGTGTATATTTTGTGTATTCCCAATACCCAATAGCATTCAAACTTTGTACAGTGTTTATATACATATTAAAGATGATTACCTCTTATTATAGTGAAAGTTGACAAATTTTTACTGTGATTTTAAGCATGTTGAACTTAGCCAACTTTTTGCAATGTATTCTATTAAAATCTTCTTTAGCATATTAAACGTTTCATGCAATGTGGAATCTAGAGTGGATATACTTTGTGTGCTTTTATATGAGATGTCTACATCTGAAGATGATGCTGAACAATAGGGAGTGTTAATAAATTTGTGACAGTGACGCAGATCCAGACATCAATCTGATTAAAATAAGATCCTAAGATCTGCTTACCTAGATCGCTACTAGTGTAGCAATCTATGTGGTCTGATTTTAATCAGATTGATCCAGACATCTAATCAATCTTGTTTTTATAAACTTCCTCTTCTTACATTGTGTAACTTAATCTGTAAACATTTCACTCAAGAAACTCATTCATACTCATCATTTGTAATCAAACTGCAAACAACAGAACATCATTTTTATGTCCCTGAAACTGAAGAGGGAGGATATTGTTTTTGTCCTTTCTGTCCTAAACTTTAACCTTCCTAATAACTTTTGAACAGTAAATGCTAGAGCTTTGATATTTCACATGAATATTCCTTGTAAAAAGACCCTTCTGATGGTACTAAAAAATTTTGACCTTGTGACCTTGACCTTGGTATTTGGCCTACTTTTCAAAAACTTAACATTGGCATGGCCATCATTGGAATTTGCCATTATTGGGGCATTTGTGCTTCACAAATACATCTTGTTATTGATTTAAGTAAACTCTTTACTTCATTTTATTTTCATTAATATAACACTCTGTAATAGACAATTGTAGTGTCTATGAAATAACATGATCCACACCTTTCCACGCCTTTATATTATAGATCCATGTGATGACACATTGACAGACTACACACATGTAAGATGCTATGGAAATGACTGATGTTTTCAGTCGATATTATAGCATCATTGCTAGAGGTGCAAAGATATGTTCACCTCACAATATGATATGTATCATGATACAGACCTGACAATATGATCCATATCATGATGCTTTTAGCAGCACCACATTTTCCATTACTGGAAGCCGTTTTTACAACATAATATTAAAGCCAAATCAGACAGTTCAAGTTAATCCGGGCCGAGAATACTGAACTGCAGTATAGTTAACCGAACTGTAGCATAATTATTACCAGATATACCATCTCACTGTTAATTGTTGCATCCTTAATCATTACAAACCACAGATTAGAGGCCACTTATGCTTCCACAAATCATGATGGAGAGAATCAATGAGAAGCACCCGTTGGTATAAATCTACAAAGGTGTTCTAGAAATAGAACTATTTTTAATTTGTGATCAATTTGCCTCCACTTATTCTCTGGAGTGGGAAACCCCCACTGATCACATAAATTGATCAGAAATACAATGGTTGTTTCTGGTGTGAATGAAGGGGCTGAATTTTAAAATTTCTTTTAAGGATTTCTAATACCCAAGTTGTATTTTAAGAATTGAATTAAATACAATTTTTGAATAAACATACATGTATTTACATGTAATTGTTTATCATTGGCTTTGATACCACAGACCCCACTATCTTTGTCAAAAAGATCAGTCATGTGTCTCTAACTCTCCTAAACAGACTTGGGAAAACTACTGAATGATAGTCCAGATTAGAATATCTGATTACAGGATGATTATTTTAATCAATATTGAATATGCGAGAGTTTATTACATTTGTTGTCAGAATATTTACAATGTAATATTTACTGAATCGTGCCACCCTTGGAAAATGTGAAAACCATGTCATACTTTTGAAGAGGTTTGTTAAGAAATGGTTTTGTGCTTTAATATTCCAACATAGTGGGTGGTCTAATATAATAAACCATGGACTTAAAAATGAGGTTCCAAAGTTCTGTGATAGTTTAAAACAAGAACATGTTTAACAGCATTCTATTTCTATATGATGTTATTCAGCATTAGACTGCTTGACTCTTCTGATTGTTCTGGGAAAAGAGTACTAATTCATTTCCCATAGACCTCAATACTAACATTGGTCCTCTCAATAATCAACGAAATTAATTTTAGATAAATGACTGTCAAGATTTCAAAGTTAATTCCAAGTGCTAATGAAAAAAGACAAAAATTATATAGGGTCTCATTGCTTTTATAGGTCATATTTGTACTTTTTTACAACACATACCAATCTGCAGTAAATTACACCTTTCATTTCAAACACATCCTACCATGGCAATTTCCTCAGTCATTTCTTGATTTTATGTGATAATTTTTCATACTGACAATTAATTTAAATTTTAGCCAATCAGGTCACACCTAAACATTTATACCTTCACTCAATCTTGGGTAAACTGTGTTTGGGTTATGCATCTGGGGGTTTGGTTCTCTCATTCCTTCTGGCTCACTCTATATGTCTCTAATAAATGTCACTCTCAATCTGGTATTCACAAGTATACAAACCATGGCATCATTTTTAAATATTATTTTATACATAATAAAATACATGTATAAAATGAAAATTTTAAAATATTTAGCCACTCTCAATTTTATAACCACAAAGAATGAAATTTTTCTACAACTTTTGTTTTGTTCTTATTTTCATCTTTTTCTGTCTTCAGAACTGTCTTGGACTTCAGACTAACAATTCTGACCCTATGCTTTTTCACACTATTCACATCTGTCAGTCTCAACTTGAAAAAATTGCTTGGAATTGCCACCCACTTGTAAAAAAATGCTTTCAATCATCTTTCTCTGATAATTTAACATGATTAAGATTTGATTTTTTTTTATATAGCAGTGACACAATGATGTGAAAGCTATCTTCTTTTTTTTTTCCCCTTGAATTTATACTCCAACACTGAGGATTTGCTCTCTTGAATTGTGAATTTACTTTAGAAGAGAAAAATATATTTTCCCTATCTCCCTACTGTGTTAGCATTTATAAATATGGTCACTTGTAAGGCAGTGCTCCACATCATGGTTCACAGCTCAATTTCCATTTGTCTGATGCTGAATTAAACATTGGATTCAGATTTGCATGGTTTAATGTCCCATATCAGGAATATTCTCTGTGTTGATAACCTGCAACAAGATTTAGATGTACTGAAATTCTAAATACATCCAAAAACTAGAAGTTATTGACTGAATCAATATTGGGGAGGGGGGGGGGGGGTTAACCCACCCAAAGTCTTTGTGCTGTGAAGCAGACAGAATTTTGCAGACTGTAACTGAGCCTAACAATTTTCTTTAATTAACTCTTCCTACCTTTGCACCTCCTTAAATTCAACTTGTAGAATTATGTCTCTCCTATTCTATTGTTTTCGTACTTTTTGTCTGTCTGTCTGTCTATCTGTCACAAAATCTAGTGAACAGTTATCCTCCTGTATGGCTTATCAGATGGACATGAAACTTTGTACAATGCTTCATTGCAATTTATAGATAAGCATATGTCGGGGTGTGGGGATTCAATTATTTTCCTAAAAGTTATAGTGGATCTAAAAGGGGTGGAGGATGTAAATAGTTTATGAACACTTCTCCTATATGGCTTATTGGATAGACTTGAAACTCTGTACAATACTTCAGATATGCATATTGTCAGGACAGGAGGATCCAATTGTTATCCTTAAAGTTATATTAGATCTAAGAGGAGTGACAGGTGTAAAATAGCTTGTGAACACCATTCCGACTATATGGCTTATTGGATAGCCTTGAAATTTTGTACAATACTTCATTTTCATTTAATGATATTCACATTGTCATGACCATGGATATAAGATTTTCCTACAATTTACAGTGGATCGAAGAGAAGTGTTTTATAGTATTTTTCATGTACAAGGATATGTTCATTTTCCTACTAGTACTTCAGAATAACAGTAATTATTTTTGTATCATATACATTGGTCACATCAATGTTGAATCTTCCTCAATGCACAAAGTGCAATTCATAATGTCTATGTTCCTGCTCATGCTTTCTCCTCCTTATCCTGTAGTACATTAAGGGGAAGGATTGTAATGTGGAGCACTTTCAGTTTGGGGGGCTAGAGAGACGTTTGTTTTTAACAAAAACAATATATTTTCTGACTATATTATGATTATAGATCAAAAATACTGTATAGCACTTGCATTTACATGGGTTTACTCTGGCAACATTGATATTGTACTAGTATTCTTTTTAGTAGCAGTTCAGAATGAGCAGTCCATCACAAACTAGATAAAAAGGAGATCCATTTGTTTTATTATGCAGACATGAGTCTGCTTTCTGCAAAGTTGGGTGTGATCAATTCTAAAGAATAGCAATGGCTGAATTGACATCAGGCTAGACTGGTCTTAATTAGAAGATGGCAGAGACAGGACTTGGGCCATCCTTCAAAAAAAATGTTTAGAATTGCTGCCCGGGGGGGGATTTTTTTTTTTCATTGAAGTTAATTTTAAAATTAATAATAAAAATCTCTAATAAAGTGGGGTAAATATTTATTTTTCAGATTTTTTCCCCTTTTATTTCTGAAACAAACAAGCCAAATAGAAAAATTATAAAAGTGACTCTTCAAAATTTTATGATAAAACACATACCTTTGACAAAGGTGTCTGTTCTGATCATTAATTCACTTCCTGTTGCAAAGACCTCTTTCCATGTATTTTTGATATCAAAACAATAAATTCTGTTGTTTTCACCTTATTATCTATGTGTACTGAAACACACAAAAGGATGGACACTTGGCACATTGGTCTGACATTTTTCCAGCTGCTGGTTGTCAGTGACTTCCTTTGAAATGCTTTATTACAGAAAGCAAGAAAGAAGCATTTTACTGACCCAACTGGTTAAATCAATGTGGATAGCGAACATAGTGTTAAAAAGATGACTAATCTGACCAACATTTTAACTAATGGAGCATTAAAAAAATTTAAAGAATAACTTTGTCAATAAAAATTTTCTCAGCAGAGATAGTTTTAATTAGAGTTGACAAAAAGTGTTAGTCCTGTTGATAAGGTTGGTAAAAAATTCTCTGGACCAATAACTTTTAGAAAATGTTGGTCTAAATGATTAATTGAAAATATCGGGCTTGATTTGATTATCTACTATTCAAATAACATATACAAAGGGATACGAAACCATGTTGTATAGGTCCATAATGAAGAAGCATTTCCAAAGAAATTCATCTCCCAAACACATCAATCACACTCTCACGATCTGTAGGGGATGCTACTGATGATCAAGGGTGTTGTGCCACAAATTTGCATGCCTCTGAATTGGGGGTTAGAGCCACTCTAAAGGAAGATTTTGAAGAGAAAGCATTAGATTATCAGTTGTTGAAGTCGTCAATTAATCAGAGACCATGCACCGTCTAACACAGGATGAGAGGTTATGTGCCTTTGGCATGCTTCAAGTTGACACAAGACAGGTCACTGTGGCAAGGGCAATGAATGTTTCCCAGTCTGTTATCAGCAGATTATGGTCCAGACATGGTGCTACAGGGTCTGTTCAGGATAAACCACGATCCGGTCGATCTCAAGAGAAAAAGGGCCATGATTGGTCATATTAATAAGCAAGTATCTTCTGATAGTGCTGAGTCAAGTTTATTCAATTTGTGGGCCCATGAGATTGGATGAGGCCACAGTAGGGTATCAAAGTTTTACATAGTAATAAAAAGTATTTAAAAACTAAAAATCTTCTTGTGAACAGCTAAGCTATGATTAGTAATGTTAGGACCAGGTTGACTTGGGTGAGCATTGGGGCTTATGGGCCTCTTCATATGGGTGATTTCAGTCTCTGGATTTTGCATTAAAGGTTTGGGTCATATTATGTCAGCATTATCACTATGTGTCTGGCAATACAGCACATTACAAAATTGCAACAAATTACAAAAGCACAGTTGGATTTTCAGTTGCTTGCAGGTTATAGGAAGTGGTCTGCAAGTTCTTAGCCATGGTTTGAATCATGAAGTTAATCAGCTATGACGTCCTGCAGCTTTACCTGAGCTGTATTCAAAGCTCTAAATATGTTTTACTTTATCCTTTTCATGTAGGCTACGATCTGACAACTACTTACACAAAATTATATGTACATTTACTGAGATTTTAAGAACTGCTTAGAATAACAGTGAGACCCCTTGAGGTAAGTAGGCATGCTGTTTTCCTAATGAAATAGAACATGACACTATGGGTAAATTGAATAAGGGAAGGAAAGTGTTGTAGGTGTTTTGTTTTCTAAACCATGTATACCCAATATTTTACTCCAGAAGGAAATTGAGAAAACCAATGAACATTTCTGAATTTAAATAATTATTAAAAATGAGTGCAGATTATGACATGTGAAAATACCAAGCTGTTATACCTACTGAATTCTCATATTAACGTCTAGACACATAACAATGTTAAATATATTTACATTTTCAATATATTTATGTTTGATAATGTGGTGGTCAGACAGGTTTGATCGCCAGTTAGGTCAGTTGGTAGAACACCTCACTAGAAATTCAAGGGGCCTGGGTTTGAATCCCAGTCTGCTCCATTGCATTTTCTCCCTTCCTGTTACATTTAAAGGTAAAGACTTAAGGTGTGAAGACAATTTAAGGAGGGAGGAATGTATTGGTCAGACTGGTTCGGGCAATCACCGGTGGCCAGATAACTCAGTCGGTAGAGCAATAGAATCAGGGGACCCAGGTTTAATTTCCAACCTGGTCTGTTGCATTTTCTTCCTTACAGATTACATTGTCTTTTGTCTTTACAATTTTGTAATGATAGCGACTTCTTCATGAATATGCTGGAGTTTGAAACAATTTGTGTATGAATACAGACCTACTTTATAAATTTTAGTGGCTGGGAATTCCAACAGAAACTAGTACTCATTGTAACGGGGACCTTTACAGATGTTCCCCAAACGTTCCCCAAACGTTCCCCTATGTAGTGAGTGGTGTCAATTCTTTTAATAGTTAAGAATATTGGAAGTGACACAATAGATAACGATTTGATAACTTTTCATTTGAGGCTAAAAGAAATCAGTTGTAGAAGTTGAAGTATTGTCTAGGGCTGGATGAATTGAAAATATACAAACGAACTATCTAAGTGTCATTTGCTTTGTGACTTCAAGCCAAGGCAAAGTGAGTAGCAAGGTATCACAGCGGCAACTGTCCAATCCAAATGAACTTATTGGATTGTAGTTCCATATATTTAAAAGATTGTTTTTTCTTTTCATATGCTATTTTTCTGTTTTCCATTTTATCTTTTCTACTGCATTTCGTATCCCAGACAAGGAAATTTTGTGCCATTTGTAGAAAGAATCCACTGTTTACAAGGAACTATTTGATGTGTGAAGTTGAGGCTACTTCTCGAGGTGCACTCGTTCGTGTACACACATGTGAAAAACACGTGGATTTGAGGGGAGACTTGTTTGTGGTAAAAAGTTTTATAAATTGCTGTGTAGGGTGTCGTTTTTGGGGGGAGGGGGGGGGGGGGGGCGGCAAACAAGACAGGTAATATAACATTTCAGACTGTATTGTTTGGTATCAATTTTGTAAACTGGATTTTAATGATTTGTTTTTCTCTTTAGTAATATATAGTCAAAATTGTTTGGTTGGTCGGTTTTACATCCCGTCGAGAATTTTTCACTCCGATTGAGACGTCACCAGCTGTAGGTAAAAAAGCACAATTTACACTTATGCGTAGCTCTCAGGGCTGTAGCATTGAGGGTTCACGTGTCAATGCCTGTCGCCACACAGGACCTTGATCTGTTTTTAAGGACCCATGATTCTCACTTGTAAATACCAAGTGTTTGGCGAAGAGGCAATCATTGCTTATTTTACATCTTAGGTTTGAAACAAGCTGGACTCGAACTCACAACCTCCCGGTTACGAAATGAATGGGGAGGTCGTGAGTCAAGTACCGCTCATTACCAGATATAAATATCTAGGTGTTGGGTGATTGTTGATTAATATCAAGAGTGAAATTATTTGGAACTGAATGAAATATCATACAACTTTAATTTGATTGGGATGTAAATCGAGAAATAACTTGAGGAAATCACCATGATCCAAGGCGCCCCCCCCCCCCCCCCCCTTTTTTCACAACTTTTCAAAATGATGTGAGTAAAACTCTAGATCTGGCACCCAAAAGAGCTGTGTATTTTGGCTAATATTTAACTGGCATATGACACACCCCCCCCCCCCCCCCCCCAGGAAATCCTGGATCCACTGATGATTGGCATTTTTAAAATATTTCATAAGGAAGAAAAAGGAAAAAAAAGAAAAATCAAGAAATCGATATTCATTTACTTTAAATCTACTCACTGAATACTAAAATGCTTTATTTCCGACTTGAAATAAATATTACATACTTAGACATTACGGTGTAGAAAGGAAAGCGATTTTAGATAACTTGCGTCCTGGATTTTAAAATGTACCATCAAATAAAATAGCATGGCAATTGTAAAATGCATATAAATTCCTCATGAGGCGGACTTGCATGATAATTTCTATATATTAATCAAATATTTCATCACATTATATCATTTATATTATTACGTTATAATCCAATGCTTGAATTCAGATGCCAAATATTACAATGCACAGACATTCACATGCATGCAAATTCAATGATGTAATTTTTTTTGACACCACTGAATAGGCCTTAAATTCACCAAAATATAGGAAAAAAACCGGATTCATTTTAAGTCATTAATTAAAATGTTATGGTAATTTTAGTACCAGGAATATGAAAAAGCAATACATGTGCATATAAGCACATGTGGGTAGGTCTCAGCATTATTGTTAATGTCATTCACCAGGCAATTGAAAGATATACTTACTGTATGAATTTAGTATTGTTTCATGTTAAAGAAATTGACGTCGATTTGAAAATCGGCCAATCAGAAGTTAGCGAACGTGTATGCACATGCGGGGAAGTGATTTTGGCAACACCAATGAGTAGGGCGTCTCAAAATGTATGGGCAACACAAATTTCAATACAATTTATTGAAATGTAGCAATGTTATAGACAATATTTGAATTTAAACATCAAAAATGACAATGCACGCGCACTCGTGCACTCGTGAATTCAACAAATGAATTCTTGTTCAAACCTTTCAATAGGCATTTGAATCATAAACCCACAACTAAGATTTCACTTCAATATAACTTTCGATTGGAAGGTTATGGCCATTTTAGTACCCAAAAATGAAAGAAAAGCAATGCACGTGCATTTCGTGCATGTGAGTAAAACACCACATTGATGTTGATGTCATTCAATAGGCATTTAATAGATATACTTACAATATAAATTTCATGTCGTTTACATCATTTATAAGAAAGTTATTGCGATTTCAATATCGGGCAATCAGAATTTAGCACACGTGCATGCACGTGTGGGGAGCTAATTTTGACATTACCATTGAGGAGGGAGTCCCAATGAATATCTACAACATCAATTTCAAAACCATTCATTCAAATCTAGAAATATATTGAACAGATACTTGAATTTAGACATCAAAAATGAAATTGCACGTGCACACAAATTCAACAATGGAATTTTTGTTCAAACCTTACAATAGGCATTTGAATCATAAGCCTGAAAGTAAAATCTCAGCTCAATTTAACTTTTAATTCCAAAGTTATGGCCATTTTAGTACCCCAAAAATGATGCAAAATCCTTGCACGTGCATAGATCTGCATGCGAGTAAGATGCAACATTGATGTTGATGCCATTCGATATGCATTTGATAGATATACTTACAGTATAAATTTGATGTCGTTTGCTTATCTTATAAGAAAGTTATGGCGATTTGAAAAATGCCCAATCACAATTTAACACACGTGCATGGCCAAAGTCATTTGACTATATAATCACATTTAGAATACCAACATACATCCACAACCTAAGTTTCAAAAGATTTTAACAAAAAAAACCCGAAAGTTATGGTTATTCAAAGAATTGAAAATTCAAAAGATGATGCATGTGCATGCATGTTTGCTAGTTTTGTATCATCAATCTGTAGATATTTGAAATGTCTACTTATACTGTGATCTCATTCCCATCAACACCAACAGAGATATATACATTTTTGCATTATCCAATCAAAACGAAGCACACGTGCATGCATGTGCAAAATCGTAATTTTGACCAAAGTCATTGATAAAGGGGCTCAAGGCACACTTACAGTATAAATAGCAAACGATTTCATTGAAAAACAAAAAATTTACGACCATTCAAAATTTTGTAAACAAAACATCCTATGCACATGCAGGTATTTTCAGACAAAATGACGTTTGTTCCGCACATCTACATATGGTATACAATCATCCTATATTAGTGTCATATTGATCCTGTGAGTAGTTTTGAGAACACTCGTGGACAAAAAAGTCCCAAGAAGAAAGAAATAATAATAAGAAGAAACAGTAAAACCAATATGTTCCCAACCTTCGTTGGGAACATAATTAGAAACAGAGTAAAACCAATGTTCCCAACCTTCGTTGGGGAACATAATTAGTAACAGAGTAAAACCAATGTTCCCAAGCTTCGTTTGGGGAACATAATAAGAAACAGAGTAAAACCAATATGTTCCCAACTTCGTTTGCAGAACATAATGATAATAAGAAACCGAGTAAACCAATGTGTTCCCACACTTCGTTTGCGGAACATAATAATAATAATAAGAAGAAACAGAGTAAAACCAATATGTTCCCAAACTTTGTTTAGGGAACATAATTAAAGTGGAATGCAAATATAAGAAATTTAATTTTTAGCTCACATAAGCCACAATAGGGGATCAAAGTTTTATATGGCAAAATATAGAGAAACATCTTTAAAAGTATCTTACCATGGTTTTTTGTGACATTTTTGTGATTGTTATATCGTGACCCTATGGGGTTAGGTTGGGGCCAAAATATGAGACCAAATTTTTCATGTGAATAAAGATTGCAAATAATCTTTTAAAAATCACAACAGCATGCAGAGCCAAGGTGATTCACATGAAGCGCCGCAATTCATGACCTCATGTATTTTCAGAAACAGAATTATTTCTCACACAACAGTAGTTTCTGGGTTCATAATGCAGGTTTGGAAAAACGATATGAACCTGCAGCACAGGTTAATAATGATGCAAATTATGTAGGGTCATGTGAGGTCAGTGCATGCTGACATGGATACAAATATTTTACTACAAATGTTCTTCAAGCCTATCATATTTATTCCTGTTTCATTCATTGTTGTCATATAATGACATAGCTAAAAATTAAAATACTAAGATTGGAATTTCAATTTAGCTATCACGTTGATGTGTTTATGTTTTAGATTTTATTTCTTCTGCTCAAGGACATTTTCAGATGATGGGAAGAAGCTGAAAATCACTGCCTTATACAGAAACATGAAATGAAAAGTAATTTAAATATGTGTTTATTGATAGTTGTGTGTTAAATAGAATCTTAACTTGTGCTTATGGCATATGAAATTTATGAAATTTGTTACCTGATTTAAATATTTCCCTCGCCAAAGTTTGGGAAATATTAAATCTGGCAACTCATTTCATATGCCATAAGCACTCATTCAAGATCCTCTATTTCTTAAATGTACTTTATGTATGGTGGGAAAACTTAAGCACAATCTACCTTAATGTGTTGTTATTATTTTGTTATCAATCATAATCTTTTCTTGTCAACATTGATATATTCTATCATGCCTTCAAGTTGGGGATTATGGTGCCAAGAAGAAGCATGATGGCTCATATGGTGAAAATACATTATCTGTTTTGTTTTTATTTTTCCAATGTTTTTCCTGACTCGTGAACATCATCTGAGTACATAATATTGATAAGGAAAGAAGCCGCTACAGAAATGGTGAAATTCATGACCCCTGGGTCAGGGGTTTTGGTGCTAGGGTGGGGCTGTATGGCTCATTAAGGGCTCATGGGGTCTTGTCTGATGAAATAATTTGACCAAAATCTTCAACTCTGCATCAATGTTGGGTAAAATAAAATCGGTGAAACTGATGGAGACAGAGATATATGAATCACCAAATCGTTTCCGTTTCATTCTTCAGTGTATCGGTATTGATCTGGCTAATGCATTTTGTTAACGACCTTTTTTATATTAAAAGTTGGTTTTCTCAAACGTAAATGGGTGAACTTGTTTTATGTTTGCACAGTTGTTTGCATTTTTAAAGTGATTGTGAAGCTTTTGCTTTAGGGAAAGTAGATTACCAACTTAATGCAAGTTAAATTCTGTTAAACTTGCATTGTTGGAATGGAAATGTTTTTCACACTGAGAGCTCAGTGATACTGATGTAATGATTTGATATTGATCATATTGGTGACTTGATATTTGATTGAGCTTATTGATCAGAAAAATTTGATTATCAGTTTGCCTACTTCTCTGAATGATGAAATGATTTTAATAGGATTTTTTTCTTAAATTTTTTAAGTCATATTTTTATCCTCATCACTCGCTTGTTTGCACTCATATTTAAATAATTTTCACCACAGATTGACAGTTTCATTACTTTTCTCATTATCCACTTATTAAAACATTATAATAAACATACAATATTCAGCAGTATTTAAGTGACAATCCACATCCATTTCAATTCAAATTGTACGTAAAAAGTTGAAGGAAAAGAAAGTGAAGAGTGCAGAAAACTGGGGACTACAGTATACTTCCTTGTAGTGCATTTATTGTGCAATGTATATATTTCTAAAGTTAGAATATTCATATCTTTTGTTTTTTCAGTTTGTGTGGGTTTTAATTTTGTTAGTAAGATGTTTTGAGTTTGACTGAGTGAAGTCGTGTTACTTTCATCAACTAAGCTCTGTTTTAAATGTCCATCATATGTTGCTTTAATGTCTTTTTTTTTAAGTCAAGTTATATCATCCACTTTGTGTTGTTTGAATGTCTACTAAGTTGGGTTGTATTGTATATTATGTGTTGTAATGTCTATTAAGTCAGGTTATGTTGCCCACTATGTGTCATTTTAACATCTATTGAGTCAGGTTATATTGTCTTGTTTTAATTTTTATTAAGTTTGATTATATTATCCATTATGAATGGATGTACCAATTCATCTACTGTCAGATTGCAGGGACAAAACTGCTACAGTAGTTAGTGCCAGACTTGTATAGGAGTTGTCTCTCTTTGTACCAAAAAAAAAGAAAAAAAGAAAGAAAAAACCCACCAAACTATCAGACATTCTTCCTTAATATGATAATGCATCTAAGGATAAGGAAAGTGATTTTCAAATTCATTTTTAAGGAACTAATTTTATCCATAGAATAATTTTATTTGTTCATGGAAAATGTGTAGGCTTGGTCAACATTAGTGTGTTTGATTCTGACAAGGTAATATTCTTTAGCAATATTTCTCCAGAATTTGAAGTTACTTTCTCTTTTGAATGAAGTCACATGTCATATGTTAAATGTACATAGGTCCAGTAAGAATCTAATCAAGTATTACATAGGTTCAATATGAGTCTGTTTATGAGAACCCAAATAATTAGGCTTTATGAAGTGTTGTTTGCCAAATAGATAGAGCTGTGAAGAAGTTGAGAGTAGGACAGGATAACAAACTTCTCAGCCTATTATCAACAATTAAAGACCTGGTACTTGGATCTCTGTAATGCCATCATTAACACTTCAAGTGAAATGCATCTAGAAAACATTTGGATTTCCACCGAAGAGATAAAGATCATGTTTAAGTCGGAGGTCACAAGTCGAGGTCACTTTATATATACAAATTGTACATTACAACAAAAGGTTTTGCGTTAGTGTGATAATGCTATAATTCTTATGCTATGTAATTATTTATATCTGAAGGGAAAAAAATGTTTTCTAAGTTTTATTTATGAGTTTACATTGTCTGTAAGGTTGACTACAAAAACAAATTTTGTCAATGGATGCTTGCAGAATATTGACCACAATGGAGGGAGTTGAATACTACAGAGCAAAGTACAAGTATGTACCCAATGAAATAGATGATGCAGATGTCGCAGACCAGATCCCAGACATCCCTCTGGACAAAGATGATGTCTTAGAAGTGAAGCACCCGATTAATGATGACGTTCAGAATCCAAAGGGCTGGCTGATTGGCTACAACCAGAACCAGAAGATGTGTGGGTATTTTCCAGGGCCTTATGTCGAGCACATCACCCCTCAGATGATTCAACAGGCCCCACAGATTGGTAAGTTTACAGACTTTAAAACTGAATTCTTAAGTACCTTAACAGTACATGCTGTAGACGTGATTGTGAACTCTAAAGCATTTGTCAATTTCTCACAAATGTAATTTTAGATTTCCACATAGGAAAGCTTTTATTGTGCAGATTCATAAATGGAAAGATAGTCTTGCATCCTTGTATACAATGTATTTATAAACATGAAAAATGAATAACTTATCATTATGTAGGTATCATGTAAGAAATGACTCAGCCGGTGTTTAGATATATACAACATTTAGTACACAAAATCCACTGTATAATTTTGTATAACCCATATTAGCTCGGTATCATGGACAGAGTTCATCACAAGGAAAAACAGACCTTCCCCAATGAATCATTGACCCTGAGTTTTATAGAGAGAATTGATAAAATTCTCCCTGCTAGTAACCTGTGTATACCAATGGGGCATTGGCCCCTTTCCTGTGTGTGTGTGTTAGATCTCCCTTTGGGAACTGTGGAATGTTTGTATCTAGTTATATAAGCTGGTCCTTCACCCCTTTGCTCAGCAGGTCAGGGGGAGGAACCCATAGGGTATTGACCCACAAACCTGGGTTCAAACACATCTCTGGGTAGAAATTTAAAAAAAAACCTGATTGTCAGTTCAGTACCTGGCTATATACAGTAAGTGTGGTTTGATGTATTGAGGTTGATGAATGATTAATTTGTTAATTTTTTAGTAGAAGACCGAGCCTTGAACCCTCTGTCAAAAAAAAGAAACAAAAAAAAAAAACCAACAAACAAGGACATAAAACTACCTCACTGAAACAAATGATCCATTATCCTACACTTATCAGATGTATAAGATCAGGAGCAGGGGAATACACAACAGATAATTGGTTGTGGCTTGTTGCCATGACCACAGCATCAAATTTAATTTCTGAACACTGGAGGAGTTTGACTCCTTAATCTTTAGAAATGCGATCAAAGTGCTAAAAATAAATGCTACATGTTGAACAAGCATTTATAGAGAGCAAACAAAAAATTTTCAATGTGTGTTTAATAATGCTTAAAATAGATTTAAAGTTCAGGCCAGTAAGAGATGAAGAAAGTGGTATTTATTCCTAAGACCTCAACAAAGAGTCTGTCGACCTACTGTGGTAATGTGGATCACAATACACAATAGTCAGGACCTAGTCAAAGAGTCTTAAAATGATAATAATCAATCTGTGTCTATAAATACTCTCATTCTCATGCAGGTTATTTCTTATTCACCTGAAATGGTTGAAATATTTCGGTGAAATATAGTTATGTCACATTAGTCTGAGATCAAAAATCTCCACATGTTTGCATACACTGAATGGAAAGAATTCCATCATTATTTGAGAGGGGGGCAACTTAAGGGAGGTCCCATTAGCTTTGACTAAAAAAAAAATTCTTAGAAGTTTTCAATCATTTGCAGTCGGTCATATTCAAAATATAATTTGTTTCTTTGAAATATCAAATTAGGAAATAAAACTAAGAGACTTGGACACCTACACTGAGATAAGAGTCAGACTACATTATAGATAACGATAGATTTATTGTTTCTTAATGCAGGCAATGCCAAAATGAGAGCAATATTAAATGAATTACTAGGATACTTAGGCAGAATTTGGTTTTAAAATCATTTCATGTTTTTCCATGCATCAATTAAGAATTGAAAGGCATGGAACATGATAGATGAGTAGTTAATGGGTTGTGATATTTAAGGAACTTTATGTGCATTTGTCAAAAAATCGGACCCATGTCACTTCACTTTACCTCACTTTATTGACATAGGCAGGGTTATGCTGACATAATAAAACTGCAGTAAAATGAATTGCATAAGAAATGGAAGTTTGGACATGAGGAATGTAGTAGCAAAACCAGCAATTTTTTTAATATAGAGATAAGAAAACCTATCAAAATTTGTGATTTTAGAAGAAAAACAAAATAATTTTTGGATGTGAGAATTATTTTGCAAAAACACTACCATCAATGTCAATGGAATAAATTGCTAGAGCCACCCACAGCAGTGACAATAAATTACACAACATTTTTAAAAGGTCTTTAGTCAGTGAACTGACTTTTGTTTTTTCCTCCAGTCTTCCTATGATACTTGTTTATTTTTGTGTTGGTAAACCTAAATATCCATAAACACTGGCCTGCTGCTCATGGAGTACAATGTAAGAGCACATATAGGGTACATATTGTATTCTTGTCTCTGTCTTGGGCTGATCTATTAACCTGATTTTGTGTGGGTGACTCACAGCACCCTCTCCTGTCCATTATTTTTAAGCACTACCTGCTTGATTTATTCTGTGTACTATTTGACGGGTAGCTTTTGTTGTGACACGTGGCTATGATAACCGACTTCTCTCTGTGTGTTTGTGTCATAATGTACTCCCCTGACCCACTTTTCCTTGTCAGAATGACTTTGTACTGAATGCTTGGAGTGACTCTGAATGTGTTGGCCATGTGGAAATGTTTATCTTCACAAACTCAGAGAGAAGACAATTAACCTCCAGAAAACACCACCTGGTAACCCACAATCTGATCTCCCACAGGTCATCATCATTATCAGTCTAACATTTCTGGTCAGTCTGTATACATGTCTGCCCTGGTTACTGGTCAGTCTGTATGTCTGTCCTAGTTCCTGTCAGTCTGGCTTCCCTGGTGAGTGGTCAGTTTACATGGTTGGTCAGACTGTACATGATCAGTCAGTCAGGCTTCCCTGGTGAGTGGTCAATCTGTAATCTCTGTATGTCTGTTATAGTTCCTGGTCAGTCAATCAGGCTTCCCTAGTGAGTGGTCAGTCTGTACATAGTCAATCAGTCTGTCTTCTCTGGTTAGTAGTCAGTCTGTATGCCTGTTCTGGTTCTTGGTCAGTCAGTCTGGCTTCTCTGGCCAGTCTGTCTTCCCTAGCATCTTGTCAGTCAGCCTGACTGCCAGTATATATCTGTCTAGACAGTTAGTCTGTTTGTCCTGGTGAGTTGTCAGCCTGTCTGTTTTTCCTGATCTTGTATATCCGATGAAATATTTGAAATTTTAATGCATGTATGGTAAGGAATAACTGCCTAGTGTAATGGAAGAGTAGATTATTTGTACAATCACAGAAGCAAATTATACAGCTTTATCTTATGTTTTCCATTATGGGTATGCCTAATTTCTGGGATGATTTAGGAAAAGGTAGTTCAATAAAAGCTTTATAGATGTAAGCAAACAATACTCATCTATATCATTATCTATATCAATTATTTAATTCTATTAAATAATTTATTTACTTCTGTATTATATATTTTTTATTGTGTAACTGCATTATATTAATGTATTCTATAAGTCGTTTGGCTTAAAATAAATAAACAAATAATAATTGGAGGTGTGTGTTAAATTTATCATGATCAGAATGACATATGGCCTAGTTATTGTTTAAACCTTTATGGTGATTAATATTACCCTTGTAATACCACATGCCAAAGTTAAGAGCATCAACTTCTGTTGCTAAGAAATGGACACTGTGTTGCCAAGGAGATGAAAAAGTACAAGATTACTTAGATATTTCATTTAAGGATTATTTATGCATTTAAATTTTAAAGTGTGTAATATTGACTTTTGTGTAAAATACCTTGTAATAGACAACTGTCAGCTATTTATATCCCAGTAAACACAATGATGGGTTAATTATGATGTTCAGATCATTGATTATTGAAAATATATCAATCATTTTTCTTTCAGCAGTTAATCAATTATTTTTTCCGTAATCAATCATTAGAGACAACATGCATGAAAATTTTTCATGTTCATTTTGAGTTGCTTGAGGGCATCTACTATTTGGATCAGGGTAAAGGTCCACTAAAGAAAGATTCGAGATCATAGGCTGAATTGTCCATGAAAAACACTTCAGACTTAAGTCCCACTGCACATTTTCGAGTTACTAACGGAATATGTGTTTATTTGAGATTTTATATACCATGATCATGTGATTTCAATATTTGGTAAGCCTTTGATACTTTCGGTAAAATAGGGTCTGTTAGTAACAGTGTTATAAATATATGGAAGGATCAAAAGCAAGCTACTACTGCTCAGCAGAAGGGTGTAGTACAGACACAAGTAAAATAGGAATATATGGTTATATGGAAAAAATTTCATTCTATCCCTTTCCAACACAGAAAAAGGATCTGTCGTCAGAAGCTGAAATTACCTTCTAGCTTTAGTTCCACTGCAAATTCACAGAACTTAACTAAATCAATTTTTTGATAAAGAACGTGATACCCTCGATCCAAAAGAAAGAACTTCAGTTCTAGCACTTCCCATGAAAAAAAAAATCGTTATTTCCATCATTTTAAAACTTGCCGCTATATTTAAGTTTTAAAAGCGGAAATGCGTAGGGCTAACCAAATCTGAGGGTGCGTGTAAAATTTGGGTAAAAACGGTGTTCTAGTGGTAACTCGAAAATGTGCTATTACACAAGGGTTGCTTAGGACATTTTCATGAGTCACAATATAGACCAAGGCCATTTTGACAGTATTTAAATCTCTGAAGAGAAATGTCCAACCATATATTTCTAATAGATTAGAGAATTTCTACATACTCAAACTTGACCCTAAGGTTTCATTTGATTAATTATGTATTTTGACCCAACATCAAGATGATTTATGACAAGTAAAGTCACAGAAATCAGAATTGTAGGCTAGTCTGAAAGACCCACTATCTGATGCAGGGATTTAGAAGTATTTTTTAGCTCACCTTAGCTGAAAGTTCAAGTGGGCTTTTCTGATCACCCATTGTCTATTGTCCGTCTGCCTTTAACCTTTCACATTTTGAATGTCTTCTCCAGTAGTACTGGGCCAGTTTCAACCAAACTTGGCAAAAAGTATCCTTGAATGAAGGGGATTCATATTTGTTCAAATGAAGGACAATGTTTTGCTCCAAGCAGAGATAACAAAATAGTGAAAATACACTGACAAATTTTAAAAATCTCCAGAACCAGTAGGCCAATTTCAATTAAACTTTGTACAAATCATCCTTGGATGAAAGGGATTCAAGTTTATTCTAATGAAGGGCAATGTCCCATTCAGAGGGGAGATAATCACAAAAATGCAAAAATAGGATAGGGTCATTTAAAAATCTTCTCAATGACCTCTGCACCAGAAAAATTCAAATTTACATGACAGCTACCTGACATAGTGCAGATTCCAAGTTTGATAAAATCATAGCCCCATGGGGAATATATAGGGAAAATCTTTGAATATGGGCCATGGTGACAGAGGTGAGGGATGTGGCCCATCAGAGCCTCTTGTACTGTTTGTTTATTGTAATGCTGGTTGTTTTTTTTAAATATAGACCAGTGTGGATGAACCCCTTAAAGGGACATGTCAGATTTTCTTCTAGCTGTCCCTGGTGTTTATACTCTTTTAGACTTATTAAGTGTAAATTCCAAATGAAATGCCAAAATATATTCAATAGGAATAATTTAATTTGAGAATGAAAGTCCATATATATTCTGTTAAATTGGCATCAATGGGAATGAAAGTTACAAATGGAATAGTCTGACATCACTGTAACTGATGTAGGTCAGACACTGTGTGTCACTAGGTGAACTGTACTCTACTCCATTCCATAGAGATAAAATTAAGAGCTTTATTACATGGTAATAAAGTGTGATGTCAGAAAGTCGTTAAAACTTTTATTTCAAGAGAGTGTCTCAGGATTCAGGGGGGAATTCCCATTTCACAGAATTTTTAAATCAGTCAGGGGATTGATTGAGAAGTAGGCCTTGTATAGAAACTGGTTTAATTGCCTGCATGCAGATGCATAATTGATGAGCTTACATGTTCTCTTTACACATAAAAATTCGACATGGATATCGACTGAAGTTAGTCATCATTTGCTCATGGTTAATGACTGAGATAGTGTAGGGATTAGGCATATGGATCTTCAATGACAACTGGATTTCATTTAGTACATATTTTCACATACCCTTCTCCTTTTCAGACAACTCAGAAAAAATGCTTCATCTTGTTTTGTTTTTTTTATTGCTCTTTCTCTTGAGAAAATAATATGAGTAAAATGGCAATAAAAATATTTGTAGACTTCTAAAATTGTGCAACAATATTTCTTTCTTTTGAAAAATATTATGAATACTCTTGACACAATAACAGTGAAATATTCACTCCTGCAAATCTGTAATTCGTTATTGTATTCAACAAATGTTTGGAAAACAACCAAAGAGGATAAACCTGCATAGAGCTGACTTGCTGTCATCGGGGGGAATGAACAACCAGCAAGAAAAACTAAACCTTTTTATACTACAGAGAGACACATCTTATTTTAAAGATATAAACCAAGTCTGTAATTTGTAGGAAGTGTCCCTTACTTTGTAAATTAATATCAAACTCTTTAACAGTCTTTTAAAAGCCCTCAATTAGATGACTTGCAGAAGATGAGATATAACAAGGACATGGATTTTAAACCAACCGATTAAAGAAAAATTTCTGCATGGAGCTTTCTAAAGTCTAACAATCCAAATATTCAATAGATATTACTAATTAGTTGATTATTTTAATTGAACGTTTGATGTAGTGCAATACTAATTACTGAAACAGTTAGAAAGACCCAGAGTGTTGACAGTGTGCAAGTCAAATCATGACCTGGTTCACTTATGTGCATCCTACTAGTCTGAAAACTGGTTCACTTATTTTTTCCTACCAGTCAAAGCCGATTCACTTGATATGCATTCTACTTATTGATACATGTATTATCCAGTTTGTGAAAACTTGAGAGGTCACATGAATTCTGGTACCAGTTTCAGAGGTGATTTATCAATTTTCTCTGCATATAATTTTCATATATTTTTTAGATGAAAACCACTTTTATTTAAAAAAAAAATAGAAAGAAAGAAAAGGGGACTCAAATATATTTATAAGCCTGCTCCTAAAAAGAAGAAATTAAACATGATGATTTACTCATTAGATTATATGAAGAATGAGGCCTTGTTATGGGATGCTAAGTATAGGTGAAAACTTGAATACATTGAATGAAATTGAACGTTATGCTGAGGCAGATATTATCAGTCTGATTAATATTAAAGGTGCTAATTGTCCATGCAGAGGCTTGAATAATTGAATATTTGTGTAATGAGTTTGTTGCTTTGGTTCATAATGCTTCAACTCCTTAATTTTTCATGCACTTTGAAGAAAAATAAAGGTACAAAAATTCACATGGCAGACCATTCAAAAGAAGGCAAAATAGTTAGCATATTTATGATGTAATATACAAGAACTTTAAAAATTTCGGTGACCTAATACAAATTCAGACATGGTTTTATTGCTGCTGATCAGAGGTGAAAATAAAATTCCTGGGAGTTGACAGACCTTGTGTTCTGATCTATTCAGAGGAAATAGCTGTTGACTTGATCTGCTGTAGAATATTCTGGCCCACTCTGACCTGCTTGACGTAACAATGATAAATCTGCATAGAGGCTCTGCCAAGAATATAATGCATATCATTGACAACTGACTGCCTTCCCTGTGCATGTCTAGTTGTTATTCATTATTCGCAAACAGTGCGTCAATTGCACAGGGATTTTTTTGACGGTGTCTTGGAACCAGCACTAATTAGCAATACACATGTAAAAAATCACCACACTCTAATGAGTTTTTAGTCTGACCCTTTAAGTATGCCACCCACATCTTTAAAACCCCTTCGACACAATGGCGTCTTAGTTCTAAATGCATTATTAATTAACATCTTACACTCCACTGCTGGAAAGTATCAATATTTGCTCTAGATTTTTTGATAAAGTACATCAGAATCTTCCAGGTGTAACACTTGTGGGGAGAGAGCTGTCTATGTTAATTACTGCCTTGCTTGAGTAATCAGGTAACTGCGTAGTTTTGTGTGCAGTGGTTTGGCAGTCGAAAATAATGCACCAAGATTGCAAGCATCGCACTGCAATAAAACTCACAATGTCAGGAGAAACATCAGCCGGTTCAGAATTATTTTTTTTTTTGTCATTGAAACTGACTGTGTTCAATGTTGTTTTCTTGTTAAATATATGAATAAATAGTTTTATACAAAATAAATTTATTGCAGCAATGGTATATCAGTAGATAGATTGAGTCTCAAGATATCAGCCACAGCTATATAAACATAGATACTAATCAGTATGACCAAATTGATACAACTGCATGATAAACTACTTTAAAATATGTATGTCGATCATGAAAGAAATTCATATGTGTATATTTTTATTAATTGATGGGTACTTCATAAAAAAAAGATGCAGTAAAACCGTGAAGGTGGGTGAATTTTCAAGAATTAAGTAATGAAATAAAAATAATAGACAGTCATATTTCATCAAAATCTCTTTTAAATTGATTGTACTTTGTAAATTAAGATATTTATTGAACTAGAATTTATTCTTTAATGAATAACATTTGGTCATGTGATCCCTTTTTAATAAAGGCAGCTCATTGAAATTTAAATATCATCTAACAAGTATCTAATTGACATCAGTTGAACTTCCTTTGACATTAATTTAAAATTCAATAAATCATTCCAAAACAAAAGCTTTTTTGTTGAACTGGGCTGTATGTGTGCACCAGATTGACCCAAATAACAAAGTCAAGCAGGGGTCAGGTGCACCAGGCTCACCCATCTTAGAGATCCGGTTCCTAATCAATAGAGATAATGTGCCATGTGTGAGAACGATATTAAGTTTCCACCCAAGCAGTTTGTAATAGATTTCTATTTCTGTTGTAAAATACAAGGTTGATAAACTCGAGCTTACCTCATTCTACAATGTAGAAATATATGTATTATAATAAAGACCTAAGGACAGATCATAGAAATACAGACAGGTGGATCTTGAATTTCTCCTTTGAGAGGTGGTAATTTACATAGCTTTCATCTCTACCAGTCTGTATGGCTAATTGTGATAGTGACATTAAGTTGAAATATTCAAATTAAAATACATGTAAACAAGGTCACTATAAAGCACATGCAGTATCTTGTTATTACAGTTTGTTTTCAACATCTCATTGTTACAATGTTGTTCTGAACATCTCATTGTTACAGTGTTGTTCTGAACATCTCATTGTTACAGCGTTGTTCTCAACATCTCATTGTTGCAGTGTTGTTCTCAACATCTCAATGTTACAGTGTTGTTCTTGCGACATCTCATTGTTACAATGTTGTTTTAATCATCTCATTGTTACAGTGCTGTCATATTCTCGACATTTCATTGTTCAAGTGTTCTTGCAATGTCTCATTGTTCAAGTGTTTTTATGTTCTCTGTTTTAGAATAAAGAATACTTGAATATTTTACAGCCAAGATTCCTTATATCAAGATATTTAGAGGGAAGCTTCTCACAATAAAATTTTAATAGATACATTATAATATTTGATTTGATTTTTTTTTAAAATTCCATAATTAGTCAGGATCATCCCGATGTTTATGTGTACTCCCTACAAACTTTTGGATGCTTCCTATTTGAAAATTTTTACAATAATAAATGAAAAATTGTTAAAGCATGTAGACATATGTTGGAAATACATACAAACATCAGGATGATCCAAACTTTTAGTTCTTCATAAACAGGTTTGACTGTACTGTTCTAGTTAACAGGCAGTGATTGGTTGTCCTGTCTATTGGACCTGTGTCTGTATAGACCTACAGATTTTATTAACATCTGTAGCCCTGCTATATAATAGGCTGAGGCTGGAGAATGACTCACCAATCTGAATGATACTGTGATTATCAAGAGTAAGGTGGGTATTGATCTGATGGAGACTGTAAAAGGTTAAATGTAGGGCACTGGCACACGACAGCCTGATCCCAGATTCAGGGTAGCTAGCATAGTGGAGTCTCTCTTTCTCTCTTTCTCTCTCTCTCTCTCTCTTTTTGAGGCTGTCATCATTAAGCTATACTTGTTACTGGGTATTTAATATGTTTAGATACCTGATAATCTTGTTAGTAAATTGGACGAAATATCTTTGTCAAGTTGATAATTTTTTTTCTTATTTTTGACTTTGTTTTTTATTTACACGAATGCTTCACTTTGCACAAGTTTGATTCCAGCTCTGTGCCTAGCTTAGTTTTGATAAAGATTGGACATAAACCTGTTTGATTGCAGTTTTATAAAGGTGGCTCACTACACCTTGAAAGAGTTTCTCAGATCAGCACAGACTGATTTAAGTATAAAAGATATAATGATATACAATAATAAATACATGTGGAATGAAAATATGCAATTTTGGACAAGAAACATTATTTTCAAAAATTTATTTTAGTAAATATGAACAAAAGACTGGCAGATTTGAACTTGGGATCTGTAGTTCACCAGCCTGATGCTTGAACAGTGACTGAGCTATGATAATAGGCAACAAAACTGATTGATACAAACAATTTCACAAAACATTCAAATCACCATCTTGTGACATCACGTCATAACGAGTATATGCCTTGGTGTAGTAAGCTACCTTAAATAGCATGTTCATTAATTTCCAATGTGAAATTTTTATTCCATATTTGTTTTTAAAATCAATGATCCAAAGGTTTCATTCTGGAGTAGCTCAAAACTTCAGTAAATTTTATTTTATATTGCTCCAAAATTGTAAAACCTTAGCACATGCATGAATATAATTTAAGAAATTTAGAATTTTACATTGATATAAAGTTGAATAAAAGTTTTGATCATTTTGTTCACAGTTTATTTACTGGTAAACACAAAATCAAATCAGTCTGCTACATGTATATCTCTTGTTTTTTGGGGATTTTTGGGGTATTTTTTCAACACATCACCAGTTATTAAACAGGGTATTAAATAATGATCATCTAAAAAAGCTTTTCAAAATGATGAAAATGAATATACTATTGTCTATTTTGAAAAATATGGTTTTTATTTGAATTACTCACAAATCTCCAACCTTTGTCACATGATGTGATTTTGATTTACACTTTCAAAAAGTGACACATTTTTATACCTCCCTCTCTAACTGGAGATTTGGGGCATATAGTTTTTGATCTGTCTGTCCACTTATCTGTTTGTCTGCAAAAATTTAACCCTGGCCATAACTTTTGAATGAATAGTGATAGGGCTTTCATATTTCAATTGTGTATTTCTTTTGACAAGACCTTTCTTTTGGTAGCAAAGATGTTTGACCTCATGACCTTGGTCTTGAGTTTGACCTACTTTTGAAAACTCTAACCATGGCCATAAATTTTGAATAGCTATACTGCTAGTGAGAGCTTTCATATTTCATATGTGTATTCTTTTATTGGCTTTCATTGGATATCAAAGTTTTCAACCTCATGACCTTAAACTTGAAGCTTGACTTACTTCTGAAAAACTTTAACTTTGCTGCCATATGGAGATATTAGTGTTTCACAAACACATTTTGTTCTTTTTATATTTTTTTTTTTGTTACTGATAGATGGACAGACATCAAGACAGACAATTAGGGATATTTTTGAAGGAAAGAGATGAAAGGGGAAAATCAAAAAAATCATTTCACTGTGTAGTCATTAGATAAAATGATGGAAATCTTATTTTCAAGAAATAAATTTTAAATCATGTGTAACCTTAATTTTGTTGAATGCGGCTTACTAACCTATAACTTGTGTCACATAATGCAGGAACAGATAAAGTAATGTAGGTCATTGTCGATACAAAAACAAAATATTTCTAAAAATATAATCAATTATATGCTGAACACCTGATTGTAGACACTGCATAGAATTTAAATCTGAAAAAAATAATCATAAGATGTACATAAGTCATTTATAGTTGCACAGTTATTATTAAGAATATTGCAATTTCTTCTTCTGTGTCAAATTTGCTGAAACAATTCATAATATGAAACAAATTCATGATATGAAATAAATCTGTGATATGAACCCTTTCACAATTTTTCATGCATGCAACATTAAGATATTTTTATTGAATCTCCATTTAGAGAATCTAAAATTGTTTACTCTCTCTCTCTCTCTCTCTCTCTCTCTCTCTCTCTCTCTCTCTCTCTCTCTCTCTCTCTCTCTCTCTCTCTCTCTCTCTCTCACACACACACACACACACACACACACACACACACACATTGGTGGTTAAACACCACAGCAACTACACACCGCCACTACAGGAAATTTTAAAACCATCTGTTTATATGCCCTTATTATCAGTGTATAATGATTGACACTGAATTAATGATAAGCCTGCAGTTGTTCCTCATGAATGTAGGACACTTCAATAAATTCTGGTTACAAAAATAGCCGGAGTGCAACCTGTTACCAAGCTGGCTTCCTAACACCATTGCATTGAATGCAGTTTCTCCAAAACACCTATCTGTGCCCAAATGTTTGGCCACTGAATGTGTTTTGCCTCCTATCTCATGCATGGAAGAAAGACATTAGAATTCCCAATATAAACTTGGAGCCATGTAAATAGGTCACTAGGTCACTGTGATCTGGGTTAGTGGTAAGGTCTCACTGGGGCTCTGTAGAGAGAGAGGGAGAGAGAGATTATTGTGTGTAGGAAATTTGAGATGAAATAGGACTCTTATTCAGAAAATTCTGAAGGTAAGGAGAGTATGGCATGGAATTTCATTAAAAAAAGTTGTGTTCTACTTTATGCAATAACTTAATTGGTGCCTGATGAAGGATTTCTATAAATTGACGTAATACTGATAGGTAAGCTTGTGTATGTATGTTAAAGGTAAATAAAATGGATGCCACCATAGAGGAAAGCTGTATCATGGAATATGAATTTGAAATTCGTATACATGTAAATAAAAATTGTAAAGGTCTCTTTCCTACAAAAGATTGCTAATAACCTTTGGTTTTTAAATCTGATTTGAAAATACAAAAAAAAAAAAAAAAAATACTAAGTGCTCCAATGTCAGTGTATAAAGTTTTAATAGAATATAATGAGATTAATGCAGAATAGAATAGATTTATTTTCTAATTCAGAGCATAAGAGGCATTACATACATAAATAAAGAAAGTCAAAAAACAGATTTAACATAAATTGAAATACAATGACATGCATACATGGGTTTGGGACAAAAATTACATTGGACAGCAACAACCTAAGACAAATTATCATGAAGAAATCTGCCTAAGTAGTTCATAATTTTTATATCTTCACAATTTAAATTCCAAAATACTTTTTTATCAAATAATTCAGTAAATTTATTCACTTTCAAAGTACTAGTTTCAATAATTCAGATTAATGCTAAATAACAGAGAAGCTTATTCTTGTTTCAATCCATTCTTTGAATACATGTGTGATTTTTTTATTTGTTGACACAATTCCAGGGAGAATCAGAGATGTTGTCAGAGTGGGTTTATGATTTTTTCATTTATTCAATTTTTATGAGTTAATGGACATCAACTTCATTAAGTCAGCCAACATTGATTCACCTTTCCCCCAAGACCAGAAGACATTTTCAGAGAATAATATCTATATCTTATATTTTAAAGAACCAAAAAAACACTGTTATGAGGCAACAAACAAAACAAAATACCAAAACAATTAGATATTTCATTATGAGGTGTTAGAATTTAAGTTTATTTTCAAAATTGAATCCAGCAGCAGAGCACTTCAAATACTAAATAATGTTTTTATGACAAAGTAGGTATGTAATTTCTCTGATACCTGGAGAATCATATTATAGTTGTCATTACCTGGTAGGTGTTTGTTTCTATAAAGAAATCAAGTAAATTTTGCATTGATAAAATATTTGTTATTAAAAAGTCATAACATATTAATGACTGGTGTTATATCAAAATTTCAACAAGTCATCTTTCATATGAAGTAATGCATTGGTTAGAAGCAGTTCAGGGAGAATCTATCAGTTTTACAGACATTCTTGTGTTTCTAAGAACTTGTAAAAAATTCCTTTTTTCTGATTTACAATGTACAGCATTTAGCTGTTACAACATATGAAAATTTACAGTGACCTCAGAATAACCAATAATACATAGTAAGAAAGTTCATGTATTATGACATACTCATTTTCAAGTCTGAATTGTATTTCTTGGTCTTCCTGTAAGGAGCATACTAATGGTATTTTCTCAGTGTTAAACTCTGCAATATTTGTTAAATAAGTTGATGTTTGGAAGTAAGGGATATATCAAAGAAAGATCCCCCCCCCCCCCCCCCCCCTCAAAAAGAAAAGCCTAAAAAACATTTGTATTGGTATCCATAATTTCATCTATGAGAATATTGAATTACATTATGCAAGTGTCAGCCAGTTGGACTTAGAATTGATGAACTTTCTTCCAGCCCAGTCTTGGTTTACTAGACTGTTCAGGCATTTGGAAAGTCCTATTGGTACACACTGCCTGTTCAAAACCTGCTTATAAACACTTCCTGGTGAAGATCTCTGTCAGCTACATCCTTTGTTGTCCATTTGTACTACTTTCAAATATTTTTAATGTTGCAATCATGCTAACAGTACTCACGGATCTGTTAATTTAGATACACAAACTGGACAAAAACACCAGAATGGTTTACTACATTTTTTTTTTTTTTTTGCATTAAATCTTTTATTTTTAAATATTAATTTGAAAGTATTTGTGATCCAATTTTAATATAATTATATATTAAATTGGACAGTAATTATAATATGATTGTTTAAGTATTTCTAATATGATATGGAAATAGCCCTTTATCTAATCATTGAAGAGAGTTAATAGTTTGAAAGCAAGTGGTGGTAAACTACTGAGAATTCTGAGTTTAATGGTTTAGATTTTATGACATTAGATTAGAAAATTTCAAATGAACATTTTGGAATAGGATCATTTATATGATAGATATAGTGAGTTTAATATTTATGACTATGGTATTTTTCCCACTGTCTCTGGCATACTATAATAAGTATCATATATGTGAAACTTTTGGTTTTGTTTGTTACAGATTTACCCAAGATTCCTCATCGTCTGGTGAACATCTACATTGTCCAGCCAATCCTATGTCATTACTGTAAGTTGCCGTTTGAATACAGTGAAATTTCTTTATTACAAACATAAATGCATGAAATGGCAGGTAACTGGGAAATATTGTCAAACCTGTGTATAAGTGAACCCACGTACAATGAATAGCAAGTTATGAAAATTAATATAGAGGTTCATAACAACCCCAGCTACAGGGGGTAGCAGATTACAACATGATGTTGAACAAAAATGCAGTCAGCTTGATTATTAGAGATCTAAATTATAGTTAACTGTGGCAGATAACAAAGTTAGAAAAGTTCAGGGATTTGTTTTCCTGACCGGGTGTTAACTGAAAAGTTCAGGGATTTGTTTTCCTGACCGGGTCCAGTTACCACTAGGTTGATTCCTTATCCAAAAATCTTTCAGTATTTTCCCAAATTTCAATCTCTTTTTCCCCAGTTAAGTATCCTTAAAATTTCATGCTTAGAGAGTCAGAAAAATTATTGAAATACTAGAAATGCAGAACCAGGGCCCCAGTGGTAATAAGTGATTTGCATTCCTCGGGAGAAGTTATACTACAATACTGTGTTATGCAAGGAGCCCTGAGTGGTGCTAGTGAACTGACTAATGTGCAGGAAAAAAAATGTTTGATCGTAAAAACATATATGAAGCTTTACTTGTAATAAAAGTATTATATTTATGGTTAACTTTATTAGTCATTGGTATTTTGTACAATATTTGTGTCCATATGCTTATATTTTAAATTCTTTCTTGTGCATTTTGTTGATTAGATGATTCGTTGAGTAGTGCAGAGCATGTTGGTTGTTCTCTTAGTTAAGAAGTTTAATACTGATTATGACATATAATTCCAAATATTATATGAAAAAAATATTTAAAAAAAAAAAGGCTGTTCAAAACACCACAAACTTGAGGACTTGGATTTTAAGCAGTCTTATGTGAGGCTGAAACTGTTAAAATTTTGACAAGTAGTAAAGCAGATTGTGCAGATTAAAAAAAAAGTCCTCAGATTTCACTTAGTAATTCCAGATTTTTTTATAGCAGAAGCAAGTACATTGAAACATATTAAATTTTATTTAAATTGGACTTGTTCTAACAAAAAATGATAAATCAAATGTCAGTATTGAATTCAAAAGAATTATCAGATAGAAATAATCTTATGCATTACAATACTGTATTCAATACATGTGTAAAATTTCAGTGTTATACATTTAACTTAAATTTTTTTAGAGAGGGGTAAGGCCTTTGCCAAAGATTTTGCTATGAATAAATACAATTTTTTTGCTTTTAGTAAACATAAAGTAGTCGTTTTTCAAATTTTCCCAAATCTGAACAATTTACATGTCATTTTTCCTCTATTATATGGACCCTGGACCCTGTAAGTTATAGAATCATAGAGGAATATAAAGGAATTTTGATGTTCTGAAGTGCAGATAATCATTCTCTTCTTTTCGGGTATTTGCACACCTTTTTAGAAGAGTTTAACTGTAATGTGCTATCATATTTACTCTTGTGTTTTAATAAATTTTGTTTAATTTCCAAAAATAGTTCTGTAATGTCAGAACCTGTCATGATAGTAAATTTGTTTTGTCATTCATCATCTGTTTCAACACTGCATGATAGTGTATTTGTTTTTATTCAAAATTTTTCCTCATATTTTGTTTTGATAGCTTAATGTGAATGGCTGCTAAGAATAGTAACATATTTGTGATTCATTTTGACAGGCGGGGATTATATGTGGGGATGTGGACAGATCGGCAAAAAGTGTGAAGGTACAAGATTTTCTTGGCTTACTGAATAGGAAATTCTACAGAGTCTGTTGGACAGTAATTTATTTTATTTTTTTTTATTTGACCTGATAAATGAAATCTGTAGAATACATCACTCCAACATGTTAGAGCCTCGGTTAATGTCCCTCATATACTTCTAATGTAGGGCCCTTTTGTGATACTTGCTATCATAATGATATCTAGGGGTTTTTTTCTGTATGGGGAATTGAAAATCATGTCATTGTAAGCATTAGCTATAGCCATGTATTACTGTACATATTAATACCTATAATAATACTGTGTATTGAGAACTGATTTTGACATGATGGTCTGGTAATGGAGACAGAGTTTGCCCCTAAAGAGAATCAAACCCCGGACCTCGGGCATGACAGTCCAATCAGTTCAGTATTCTACTGATCAAATTGAAGGACAATTAATACCCCACCCCACCCCACCCCAAAAAAGTGGATGCTTGGATTAATATGTTTTGGTTTTTTTTCTTCTTAGTTTAGTTGTAATAAGTACAAATATAAAATTCTGAAAGAAAGTAAGGGTCTTCTCAGTTTTCCATGATGTTCAAAAGTTGAAATATTCCTCCCCTTTCTATATAAAATTTCCCCTCTGTTTTGGACTTCATTTAATGAGGAAAATTACTTTCCATATGGTAAATTGTATTGATTTTAGGTATTAAAACATAAATTTAGTTTTCTTTTTTGTCATTTTTGAAAATTATTTGTTTAAAGCTAGTATCATTAAGTGTTAGTACCTACAAACTGGAGCTAGTAGAAAGGCTGTGATTTAATTAAGGTTAATGTTTTTCTTCCTGGTACATTACTGAATACTGTATACAGATTCATTATTTACCCTCTTTCTAATAAGAATTTACACTGTGTTCATTTGAAAATGTGAAAATAAACCAGATGGTGCACATTCTTTATATGAATTAATTTTGTATGTTCTATGCAGGATGTGGAAAATGTTGTCATAATAAATGTTGGAGTACCCCTGAGAACACTCACTGTCAGAGAGAGAGAGTGACCAATCCACCCATTACCTACGAGAAAGAACAGGTAGCATTGGTCAAAAGCATTGATGACCTATTTCACTTCTTTTCTACCAATCAAAGAATAGGTGACATTCCAGTATTATTAATTGTTATCCAATATTTTATCTGGCAAGTTAAATGAAAAGTGGATCACCTATTTGTAACCAAAAGTTTTATCTGTAGAAAAATAGTATATTTCTTTAACATTTGTACTAAAACACAGTTGAGTAAAAAAGAGGCATTCTATTCTAGTAGTGTCTTTGACTTTCTTTTGGTTATGATGTTGACAGTAATTTCTAATTTAAGCAATAAAATTATAATGCAGCCCTTATTTCAGGAGTGTGCGACCTAAATTTGAGATCAACAAACTCAATAGTAGGTTGCATTGGTTTGTGGTTTAGTGGTTTATCTATAGCCCAGCCGCCGCGCCCCCCCCCCTTTTTTTAAAAAAAAGATATGGGTAGATATAAATGGTGTTCTACTTAATGCCTGAAGTCAGTGACTGACATGCCCTACACTACTCCTTGAGGGAAATTTTGAGACAGATTGTGATGTGTCACATTGAGGTATTAGAATGATGAAGGTCATGCATGGCATGTCCTCTGATGTCATGTGTATGGAATTTTTTTTTTTCACTCAAAGCAGGAGACAACAGTAAATTTCCTAGTACTGTGTATAATATGGCAATAGTCACATTTGTAGTAAAAGTACATAAAACACATACAATAAATTTTTAGTAACTACAGTAAATAAGATTTTAAAAGATAATACCAAGATTGCTTAATTATGACCGATTTCTCCGACTGTGGCCTAGTTTACAAAAGTGTGCAAACCAACAAATGGGAAATGTCGGACTCACAAGGTTGTGGTGAAAAATGTTCCATGTGATGAGGTTATGCAATAGTGCTTAAAAACACTGCATTTGATGTGTCAGATAGAGGTTGATATACAGCAAATTTTGGCACTGACTTTCAAAGTCCGGGGTCTGCAGTATTTAAATAGCTCTTCTGTATTTGAAGGGAGATAAAGCATTCCATGATGCAATGCTTGCCAAACATGTGGATGAAATGGGGCCAGGGTTCCCCTTAGTATTACTGGGGTCCCCTTTGCTTTTGAAGTGCAGCTTCAATAATTTCCTCCCCCACTTAATGGTAGAAATCATCAGATCCTTATCTCCCTAACCCTTTCATGTAAATTTTCTTCCTCTGGATTTTCTGTTCATTTTGTAATAATTATTTTTAATTTTTTTAAGGGTGTTGTATATCGACCAAGGTCATATTCTTAACAAGAAATTTTGTACTAAAATCAAGGGATTTTTTTTTTTTTTTTTTTTTTTTTTTAGCTTTAATTTTTTTTATACTCTCATCTAGAAGGTCTTCTTTTTTTTTTTTAGCCAATTGAGAAGTGGAGCAACCGTAATGTTGTGGATCTTCTAGCATGTCTAAACCTCTACAGATATGCCCAACTCTTCAAGGACAAGAAGATAAATGGAGCACAGCTCAAAGCAATGAGCAAAGAGGACTTGCAGGTCAGTGCATATTGCTCATTAAATAAACAGAATTAGGAGGATGTAAGGCACTCCTGTGTCAAGATGATGACAGAGCTGGGGGAGGGAAGTGCTCTTTTTTTATATTTTAGTTGCATTTGTTGGAAAGCTGATACTGTTGATGAATCGTGAGAAGTAATAGGTAATTCCTTTTGATGTATCTATTCTTAAACCTTGCTTATAACTTTGATTTACGATAAATGATTATCCCTAATGTGCAGCCATGAAATAGAATCACGATTTCATATTGTTTTGATTTTGACACTCTTTAGTCAATTTTGCTGAAACAAGGACATGTTCTGGTATAAGATATTAAAGGAAGCAAATTCTTTGCTTATTATTTTGGGCAGATCTTTCATTAATTGCTATGGGGTAGGTCAGAATTACAAGAAACTATCACCTTAGCCACTTGTAAGCTGAATTCATTTGAGTACCTTGTTACTAAGCCTTGTAGTAAGCTTTGTTATTTTGTGGTCTGTAAAATATTGTTTGGTAAGTTATTTGGAATAAATTTCTTGGTTTTAAACATTTGTAGTGTTTGGGTCAGTGATTCAAGGTCACTTAACAATATGTCCCAGACTGAGTTTATCTAAAAGAGTGTCTAGTGGTGTTTTAGGAATAAAAGTCTGGCTGATGAACAGGAAGTAGCAGTAGAAAATGCTCAGGGTACATTAACTTTGATTTCCCATCTCCAAGCTAATGTATGGACCAAGACTGCTTTGCTCTTTAGTGCAATGAGGTCCATTTCCTGGTATTGTCATGACAACAAGATAAATGTCTGTGTGTGCTATTGTTTGTTTTATTGTTGTCATGGATGATCTGTATTTTTTGTCGTTTTTCCATGTGATTATCTAGTGTAATATACCTGATATATGTGAAGGTCTACTGCTTACATAAACACATTGTAGATTAACATGGAAGAATGTCCTGAATGCATATTGAAACTGAATTTGTTTTGTTTTGAGGAAATGATACACGAGTATTAGAACACATTCTACTCAATAGGATGAAATTGATCTCTTAAATCATTTGCATTTTAATTCATCTAGAAGTGTGGTGTAGAGTAAATGTCCTGTACAAGGTGTAAATGTGTTATAATTGTGACAGGAAAGACTCCTCCTGGTTCTAAGTAGAGGTTGTCTGAAGAACCAACGGATGTAAGGCTGAGGAAATTAGAGCTGATAGCCACACCTGGGGCCTCTCAAAGGGGTTCATAGCACACCTTAGGCACAGCAAGGGCATTATAAGATACCTTAGTTACAGTTAAGGGGCTCATAGCACACCTGGCATATTTAGAGCTTTATAGAACCCCTTGTTCACAGGTAGGGGTTCATAGCACACCTTGTTCTCAGTTAGGGGTATATGGGTACTTTTTGTTTGTAATTGTTCAGATTTCAGAAGTACCTGTAGATAGCAAAGCAAGGGAAATATTTATATTTTATATAAATTAGGCATAAGTACATGTACTAAAGTAACTTACAATAGAGGATAGATTATTTTCACTTCTTGGTCTGCTAACCTGATGGTAGTCTGAATTAGCATTCATGTGGTAATGGGGATTGTGATCTACTATCTGTGTTATAGGGCTTATCATCTCCCACCAGGGGAGACTCATACACAGAATGCTGCCCACTGCTAGAGAAAAAAAAAGAAGTTTTTTTTTTTTTCAATTGATGATCGATATTCCCTCACTCTTATGATAGCCTATGGACAAAGACAGAAAATGACCCAGTATCCGAGGCATGAACTTTGACCTCTGGCTCTCTGGATTTTGTTGTGATCATGATGAAAGGAAACATTTAGTACAACATTATGCTATTTAAGAGATGCACAGATGATAGCAATAGCATTTGATGGCTATTACTGATGCAGTGATTGGGGGGTGTCTGCACTATAAGCCTGCGTCAGCTGTTGTAGCATGTTTGGAGATCCCTGACTCATATCTACACACAGCTTGTGGAACTGACAATAGGGAGAATTCATTAACTTTATACTAACATGTAAATTCATGCCTGCAATGAAATTAGAGATAATGATGGTAATTATCAAAATGAAGAATTGTTTTACATGTAAGTCATTTTCATTTTACTGTAACATAAAACAGGATGTGGTCCGTAGAATTGCCTCAGGACAATCTTGTAGATTGTATCATTCTATCTGATACTGTTTCATCAATTTTCATGTACATAATATTTTCATGGTTTTGCCAGATTCCTGTACAGATACCTTTTATTCCCTTGAAAAATAAAACTGAGTGTACTTCATTGATCATTTGATTTCATGGTCTTGCTCAATCCTGAAATTAACAAATATTGGTGTTCAACTATGAAAACAATAAAAATAGGGTTTCAAGGTATGTGAAAGAAGTACATTTAATGATGAGAAAATAACATCCTGTAAGTATTGAAGTAGAATATGGTTTATTATTCAAGGTGTCTTGATATTCAGGTTAAAA
The DNA here is from genome assembly GCA_024699665.1 of Ostrea denselamellosa. Taxonomy (NCBI): domain Eukaryota; kingdom Metazoa; phylum Mollusca; class Bivalvia; order Ostreida; family Ostreidae; genus Ostrea; species Ostrea denselamellosa. Next base: position 3,326,515 of record JAMZEH010000073.1, on the reverse strand, counting down.
ATGTTACCTGACCCATTCTTTCAATATCAAGATGGTATAAACTGTGTATTTTATATATATCTGTAAGGAAGTTTTCAGGTTGGACTGGATATTAACCATTTTCCCTGTGTCACAGATAAAGAATAATTTATTCAAATGATTTAAAGAACTATTTTCTTGCAGTGTAAGATGTATTGGTTGGATACATGTGTCACACAGAAAAGAAAATTTATCTTTGCACAATATACATGCATTTATTTACATTTCCCTTGTTTCTACATTTGATATTGCTACAATTTGTAATGATGACCATTTCCTGATGAATGTGTTGCAGTTATAAACAATGCACATATGAATACAGATAAACATAGTGTGTTTATTTTAACAACTGGGAATTCTAACAAATGTGAATATAGAATGCACTCCCCCCCCCCCCCCAAAAAAAAAAAAACCAAAAAAAACCAAACCAAAAAAAACCAAACAAAAAAACCCCAAAAAAACATTGCAGCTATCAGCTCACACAAAGAAGATTACCTATTTCATTGTTGACAATGAAGTGCAAACTGACTATTGGGGCCCTTCTGGCCTACTATTTAAAATACATGCAAGACTATATGACCCTATGTATCCTTTGCATGTATAACTGAAATGAATTTACAGAAACACCAAGTTCTACATGAAATCATCCAATAGCAAAGTCATCAAGTTTAACCTCTTTAAGATTAAAAACTTGGAAGGATAATTGTCTAGGAAATTCTGCTGAATATCATTAAGTATTTGATAGGCTGAGTGAATCTTAATTATTTACTTGTACAAGATACTCAAATTAATGTTATGAATATTTGTAAATTGTACAGGTTTTGCTGAAATGTGTATTTATGATAATTTTTTTCCTTTCATTATTGATTGTGTGTGTGTGTGTGTGTGTGTGTGTGTTTATGTATGTGTGTGTTAATTTATAGGATCAGACTTGGTACACATGTTCTCAATATTTAGAGGAAGAAGTCTATTGGGTAATTTTCTAAGCACAAAACAAGGTAGAAACAGTTCCAAGAATACTAGGATAATCAAACAGTTGAAACATAATACATATACTCAGTCATCATAGATGGTATGGTGTAGTATCTCTGTGTGTCGGTCTTTGTGGCCATCTGTTTATCCATCAAAACTTTATGGAAAGGATAAAAAAATACTAATAAGGCTAGGATAATCAAACCTGGTATACATATTTCCCACGGTGTTGATGCTATGTATATTTTGAGAAGTATTAATTTTGCTTCTCGAATTTTACCAAAGTCTTCATAGAAATTACTATTTTATGAGTACACTTTGACATTAGAGAAAGTACTGAAATAACATTGTCAGTCATTTTTTGTACCAAAGAATGGTTGCTTTGGATGTTCATCTTTTCGTGAGCATTGCTAGTTCATTCTTGTATGTATGCTTTTACTTTATATTACAATATTATCATTGTGCTGTGTTTAGAGACCTATATTTGAAGAATTGTTGAGGTAGAGGGAATATCTTTCCCCTGCTTTATGCAAAGACAATTACAGTGGTTGGTTTATCAATATCATAAATTGGACACAAGGTTTTATTAGCTGCAATTTTAATTGACATTGTAAATGGTCGGTGATGACATGGTTCAAGTTTTGAGATACTTTGAATGATTTTCTTTGTTTTCAATTAATTTTTAGTTCACCTGTCATCTGTCTGTCCATCCATCTGTCCATAAACTTTTCATATTTTTAGCTTTTCTGATCACTCGTTGTCCGTCGTCAGTCTGTCTGTAAACATTTTCAACTTCTTCTCCAGAACCACTGGGCCAATTTCACCCAAACTTGGCACAAATCATCCTTTCGTTAAAGGGATTCAAGTTTGTTCAAATGAAGAATGCCTCTCCAAAAGACAAATTTTTAAAAAAAAAAATCTTCTCTATAAACAGTTTTAATCAAACTTTAGTCAAATCATTCTTGAGTGAGAGATTCAAGATTGTTTAAATGAAAGTCGTGCCCCCTTCAAAGGGGAGATAATCATACATAATCATATAAAAATATTCTTCTCAAGAATCACTGGGCCAGAAAAGCTCAAATTTACATGGCAGCTTTCTGACATAGTACAGGCTCAGGTTTGTTTTTTTTTAAATCATGGCCCCTTGGGGGTTGGATGGAGCCCTTGGGACCATGGAAATATACATGAAAGCTTTATGACATAGGTAAGATCCAAGATAGTGCAAATCATTATCATTGAGGGTAGGGTGGGGCCACAATTGGGTATCAAATTTTGCATTCAGATTATTGGAAAAATCTTCTCAAGAATTGTTGGGCAGAAAAATGAAATTTTACGTGACAAATTCCTGACATAAGAGTATATTCAAGTTTATTCAAATCATGGTCCCAAGGAGTAGGGTGGAGCCACAATATGGGATCAAAGTTTTACATGCTGATATATAGGAAAAATCTTTAAAAATATCTCTAGAACTATTTACGCTATGGCTCTCATATTTTGTATTTATATTCTTCATGACAAGACCTTTCATATGATGCAGTGGTGTTTGATCTTGCGACCTTGACCTGAAAGTCTGACTTATTTTTGATAAAAATCTTATATATTCAATATGTCCTGAACTACTATTTAAGGTATGTCTTTCTTATCTCATTCATTCATATATATATATATACTATGGCAATAACTTTCCTTTCATATCATGACCTGTGACCTTGAACTCTGAGTTTGACATACTTTTAAGAAGAAAAAACATAGCCTATAAAATATATCAGGAACTATTTTAGTCATGGCTTTTATATTATGTATAATGACCTTCTGAAACAATGTTGTTTGATCTTTCAACCTTGGAGTTTGACCTATTTTTTAAAAAATCAGACCTATTCAATATCTCCTGAACTTATTTAAGTTAGATCTTTCATATTTTGTTTATAGACTCTTTATGGAAAGTTATCATTCCATGAATTTTGACTGTGTGACCTTGATCTTTGGGTTGGACCTACTTTTTAAAATTATTTCCTTTTCAATATCTCCTGACCTATTTAAGGTAGATCTTTCATTTTTTATATAAAAATTTCATATGGCAAGGCTTTTTGTTTTGTACTATGACCTTGAAAATTGACCTGTAATGAAGAAAATGTAACCTTTTGGATATCTTTGGAACTGTTCAAGGTAGGGCTTTCATAATAAAGCACTACAGCTTACAAATGGTTGAATTTACACGTACATTGAACGAATGATGAACTGACATGTTACATGTGACACTTTTCAAATTATGTAAACTTTAAGTACCAACCAGGAGAAATCAGTTAGAACAATTGATGGATTTATCTATATTTACAATTATATTTATCAAAAGGTAAATTACACACCGATAACTTAAAGTTTCGAAGATGCATTTCTGTCTAAACACTGAATGCATTGCATAGCACCCATTCCACCCCAGTGGATCAACTTTGCACTAATATAATAAGTACTGCAATTGCAAGTTACATTTAACATTTTTACATTTAACATTTCTTCATTGAACATTGGTGCATTACATAGTTACAAATACACAGTTACAGTGAAAGGTTTTTGAACCCTTTGGTTTTCCATAATACACAACTGAATATATACAAATTTCTCATTTGCATGCAAATGAATGATATCAATGGGCATGGACTATGGACATTAACATGGAATGCCATGTATATTTTTATTAGGCAATATTTTTTATATGTTTATTTTGTATTTTCATTTTTATTTCAAATATAAATACATGGAATCACTGTCTAGTTTGTTTGGTGTGTGAAGTGATTTAACTACAATGGAAAAAGTGATGATTTATGCATAAGAACTTCATCATTATGCAAATTATTACATTTTCCATGTAGTCACCTCACATACCCAACAAACTAGAGTGTGATTCTAAATCGTATATTATACCTAAGTTATGATACTACGGTACATATGTACTTAATTTACCTGTCTGACATTTAAAGGTAGTGAAGCAAATAGAGCAATAGGAATCTGATCAATGTACAGAGATGTTAGAAGATGTTACATGATTATGAATTTTGCAGAAGTATCATGTTAGTTCTGACTCAATAAAATTCTGACAAGGGGATATACATGGGAACTTTTTTAAAAACTTAATTTTATGATGAGAATTATTGTGACAGTATTTGAATGAGAAAACTTACCTTTTGGGGAAATGCCATTGGTTGAGGTCAATTTCATATTTTTGATGAATAGTGAAGTGTGTGTTACATAAAGTACTTAAAACCAGTGAACTTTATACATGTAATTAGTTAATGAAATATGCAGTGCATCAAGTGGTGATGTAATCAGTCATTGACATACTAACTGAATGAAGTCACACACAAATACTAGGAGGCATTGTGTATGTTGTTGGGCATTAACAACGTGTTACTTGTATTTCTTGCATGAATTTTATTTCTTTGTTTCAAAGTACCCAGAATTGTTCACAGTCCCTGTTACAACTGCTAAACTTTATAAATTTGATTCCCTCGTTGAAAGGAATTCTTTACTTAGGGGAAGGGGGGATAGTATTACTTCTTACCTACCCTGACTAGTCTTAAGTGTATGGGTGAAAAGGGGGAAACAAACAATATCTTAATACGCCAGATTTTAATTTTCTTGAAAAGTGCTGAAATTGATTGAACAGAAGTTGCAGGGTATGATGGAGTGTTTAGAGTCCATAAAATATGAATATTATCAACTTGCACTCACCACTTGGTTGAATGACAGTGGGTTCTATGTAATGATACTGTTTCAGATTTCTTGCAAATTTCCTAATTTTTCATTGGAAGCATGATTGATATGTCAGATCTAATAGACAGTTGTTGGATATGAATTTTATTTATGATTGTGTATTGTTTTATATGTGGAATATCTAGAAACAATGAACTGGAGATTGACTGATCTTCCTTGTTTTTTTTGTGTGGATGCCAACTGATTTATACTAGAATACTAGCTATATCAATTCAGTTGTAAGTCTGCTGACAGAGAGAAATTCAGTCTTACCATTAAGATTTAGTGACAGTGCTGACATTTGTGGTGTCCCAGGTGAAAATCACCTTGTCCAGCTGGGCACTGTGCCCACCCCAAACTCCTGTCTGTGGTTGCCACAGAGACCTAACAGCTGTCTTAGGTAAGAATAAGAAAAAGGAAACTAAATTGACCTGTGTTCATTCTCGTGGCATATTGAAAAAAAAAATTGCATAGGTCACAGACTTTGGCTGATTTAGGTATCCTCACTGACAACATTTGTCCAGGTGGGAACGCAGACTCACCTGGTGAGGAAATATCCCCTGGTACCAAATGGCAGTTGACCATGGCTGAACATCTGTGAACTAGCTCTGACCCACATGCATCTATTACTTGAAATGTGTATGATATTCTATGTACTAACTGACTTAAAAGCACTGTATCTGCATAAATCTTTTGATGCCATCTGCAGAAAATGGCAGACATGTGCTTTGTCTTAGTTTTGGCATTTTTAAATTCAGTGGGATAGTTCAAGGAGATCCATGAAAGAAATGGGTTGGGTTTTGTCATTGGAGGAGAGCATTGTGTGACTGGTGGGGTTAATGGTGTACAACTGATCTGAATTATAACATTAATTGGTGGCCACTATATATTACATGAGTATGTCAGTAGGGGCGTGAGATCTGATCCACCAGAGATAAAGCACAATGCTAGTCAGATTGATGTCTTTTTATGGAGGTTGATTTTAAATCTTGAAGTAATTAGGTCGTAGTTTGGATACATGACAAAAGTGTGCTGGATTCTTCCAGACTAAATCTGACTTCAGATTGTACCTAGTGTCTGATGTATACCTGATGTGTACTTTGAAGTTCATTATCTCATCATATGATCCTGAAGCCACTCATTATAGAAATCTTGCATACACAACAATATGCTAAACTCCGTTCTTAACTCTGCCATTGCACGATTATCCAGCTTGGTGACTATCAGGTTCCACTCTACAAAAGAACTTGCGACATAAACTTCTAAGGGTTGATTATTTTCTTCTGTTAAATAATTATTTTGTCAATCCTTTTCATTTCATATTTGCATATATAGAAAGATTTCCTGACTCTAGTAAGATACACGGTGGTTATGTGTACATGCATTATTCTTTCTCCTCAACAGCTATTTCATTGTATGGTCCAACTTATCTGTCCTTGTAAAATACTGTACTTGTGTATTTTGATATTTATAAACAATTTATAATGTATTACTTGTGATGTCTGAAAGGGCCCTCATTTGGAAATGAAGACTGTATCAATCTGTGGAAGATTAACCAGCAAGTTTTATATGCCCATCTGTAGACAGGATGCATTATGATACACAGATGTTCATCTGATTGGGGTTTATGTTTTCATTTTCATTTTTCTGTCACATATCAAGCTGAAACTTGCTGTGTGTGTATCTTATAGTATGCCACAATTTTCGAGTGAAGACCTTCCTATTTTACAGTATTTGTATGGGTATTGAAGATGTGATTGTGTGGGTAAGATTTTGATTTCCTTCCTTGGAGAAAATGACAGTGCTGTGGAACAGATCAAGTTTGATTTTGGGTTTTCTTAACCTATTTTGGAAAGAGTTACGACTTTTGAACTTAGCAAATTTCAAGGATTTGGCAGTTTTCTGGACTTGTTTGTCTATCTGTGCAGCTGTTGATTTAAAAATTTATACATGAACTTACAGTATATCAATGGGCTACAGATCAAATTTCAGTTTGAGCTTAGCTGACCATCTTTATAAAGAGTTATGGACCTTAAACTTTGCAAATTTTATGTTTTCCAGACTTTTTTGGGGCTATCCTTGCAGGTATTGATTTGAATTTATAAATAAACTAACATCAGTGGGTTACAGATCAAGTTTGAGTTTGTTTTCCTTTTTATGAAAGAGGTATGCACCTTGAACGTAGCAATCGTGATGCTTGCCATCACAATGATTTATAGTTTCCTTCGATATTTGAAAAAATTTACAGATTGTTGAACTTTATCAAATTTTGGGAAATATTTTACACCCAGAACTCTCAGTTTGTCTGGTTATCTCCTGTTACATTTTTAATGTAGGGCCTTTTATGTTACAGATGTTTAACACTTTGCAAAGTGCAAACATTACACCCTACATAAGCTTGTGATGGGTGGATTATGTACAATTCAGGTGTTCTTGTTATAAACTAAAGTACTTGGACAACAGTTTAAGGACTAAGACAAAATACTGGTCTAAGTCACAGATTAGGGTGTAGGGTGATGAAATTTGCTTTTCAATGCAGTAAAGTCTCTTAGTTGCCGGTGTCTTCCGGCATACAAGATTCATGTCAGATGTACTTTGGCCATAAGCCAGGTCTGTTTTCATAATGGCTTTTAAGGCACAGTATTTGTTCAAATTTTGATGAAAGAGACTGTACTTTTAGGAGAGTATAGAATTATTTTATCTTAGTATAGATAATACTTTTAGGAAGTGGGTATTGATTAAACTGACCAAATTCCAAACAGATATTACTTCATCCATGTTTTCGTATTATGCATGTTGTGATAACTGCTAGTGTATCCAACTTTACTTGAGTGTGAAATATAACATCTGATTATTGATACCAAAATTTGAAGAAAAGTATTTAATAGTTATATTTGAATATTATCTTGTGAGGCCAATGAATATTTAAGAAATAAAGTTCATGTTTTCGTAGATAATGAAGGATAACCTCAGTGGTCCAAAAATGTTGTTTTTTAATTGAATTTCACTTCTAAAATGCAATTTAATTGGTTCATTTGATTTTCTCAACAGTCTTTAAATCATAGAAATTTTAAGTTGCCATTGAGTCCTGCCATTTAATGTCCTAGGAATGATGTCACATGTTTGGTTCCCCGTTTCCAGTTTGGTACTATGACAATCTTCTCTGCATCATACAAAATTAAATATTTTCTTTAAAATTATTTATCTATCAAATAATATCAAATGCAGTTTGCCTAATTAACATACAAGGATTAAAAGAAGTATATACAATGTATACTGATTTTATACTATATAAAGTAAGGTGGGACAGTTTACACCCTTTTTTTATTTTGGTTTATAATGCATAAACAGCCCCAACTTAGATTCTGTCATATAAGATTAGCAGAAATTATGTTTATTCCTTAGAAAAAAGTTCTAGAAAGTAACCTTTTTTCTGTCTTTCTGATTTCAATGTGGCATCTTGAGATGCATGATTATGATTGTCCCATGCTTCCACTTTTGCAGGATATTGGAATTAAAGATCCGTTTCATCAGTCAGCTCTCCTGGTGTGTTTTGATGAACTTTGTGGACGGGATTCTGATGAGGTAAGAACAAGGTCTACTCTGCTCCAATACCCAACAATATTGTACTTAAATGTGTTGCTCCTTTCAATTAATTCTCATATATTAGTTTATCAGTCAGATTTACTGAATTGGAAGAGTAAATTTTGGATTGATGTGTCAGGAGTTTTATTGTTAAGGGGTTTTTATAAAGAATAGAGGGTGGGTAGAAAATGTCATGAAGTAGTGCACTTTATGGACCACAGAATGATGGAAGTCATTATTTTTTGAAGTTCCTAATATATACCATCTTGTATTTGTCAAGGTACAGATTGGTGTCAAGTAAACATCAATACCACCACCGAGATTCAGCTCAGCTAGTTGAGCCAATCCCAGTCGAGATTACCCCTACCCTAATTTTTTAAACTGTTAACATGATCTTTAGTAGCCATGTTTTTATTATATAAAGCCCTTGTGTTCTATACACATGGTTGTTATGTGATAGATTTAATTTTAATATTTTATACTGACACTTGGATGAAGATTTTCATTTTCTGGTATACACACACACGCACACTGAGAGAGAAAAATGCAAGTTATAGTAATTTTGTCCATTAATTTTATTTGCTGTCAATCCTATCAAGGGAAATATTTCATCATTAATTTCATACCTTTCATCATTACTTTATTTCTGTCTTGGGAAAAGGAAACTAATGAGGATTTCTCCCAGTGTTATTACTTGAACTGACTGTTCTCCATATAGTCAGTTCCCTGTCTTTTAATGGCCTTAGGGAGCTGTCTGCCAGCTACCTAATCTGTCAGCAAGTTACTGAGCTAATTAGGTCAACACTTTGTAATTAATGACCTGCAGGGTGGTTTGCTATCCATCACAACCTGTGGGCGGAGCCCCTGAGCTGTGATCTGGGTTAATAGGACAGCTGTGATTGCTGGCTACAAAGTGCTGGATAATCAATAAAGGTCTCCTTCAGTTGTACACCACCTTCTTTCTCATGTTTGCTCAAAGGATTAGAGAACAGGATTGTGACCCATTTATTGTTTGTCCTACTTAAGGGCAAAAACCACAAAAGAGATAAAGAAATACAGTCTGTATAAATAAAAATTTAAAACCACACACAAGAGAGAAATTTCCCTTGAGGCCTCATGCAGTATTTTGTAGGCCATTATACAGTTAATGCTCAGGTGAAAAGCTTGATTTTTACCTATGTGTGTTGCTTGCTTGGCATTCTGACAATAGCTTACCACTGCTCTGTAAGAAACATGACCTCTCTCTCTCTTGGCAGGTAGCCAAGTGTATTATTATAACTGGAGAAATCTAGGTTAAGCGGAATGGCTGCTGGTTGGCTGAGGGGCTGACCTACTTAATCAGTCAGCTGCGAAGCGCTGCCATCTAATGTTCATAGGAGCTAGCTCAGTGTAGTGTGTGTGTGTGAGTGTTATACAAGGGAGAAATATATAGATCTATTGAAGGATTTTTCAGCATTATTTCTTGTTGTGTATATTGGGGAGAAAAAACATTTCCTACATGATATTGGAATTATTTTTTGATGTCCAATACTTTTGATGTGGATGTGAATTTGATGCCCGGTATTACATGTGAATGAGATTTTTGTGTAGTGTAGTGGATGGGTGGAACTGTGGAATAAACCATGTATGAGTACACCCCACCGGTGTCCACATCATGTTCTACACCATGTCAGTTTTGTGATTTTTATACACAGCAACCCTATGCCACCAGCCTACCTCCACCACCTGGGACTCAGTGTCTTGACATGGAAGGTAGGCCTTTTGTCTTATATTGCCTCTAATTTATTTTATATAACATATCTAAATTAAAGGATGTAGTCATGTAATTTATTTTCTCCTGTAAGACAAGACAGCGATTATTTAAAATTACTTTCGATGTGATGAACAGTAGGTTTATGATTTTAATTTTTTTTACATAGATGGTGAGTGAGGCATTCTCTATAGCGAAATCATTGTAGATTTTATCTTAAGAAACCGAGATGATTTACAGTAGATGTTTTATATTTCAGTTTTTGCGACAAGTAATGAATTAAAGAGCTATAGAGAGAACTATGACGCCGATCAGATCATGCTCGGTAGTTCACCTAATACTATAATCATGGCAGACCATTCACTTCTAAGTAATGGCACACCGAATTAAAAGCATGACGTGGTTTAAATTGCTAAGAATGAAATAAAAAGATTAACCTTAATTTTACCCCTAAAAATAGCAGGCTAACTCCTTAGGTACAAAGCTCAGCAGTGGCTGAGATAGATGGTATGGTGATAAGGAAGAGGTGTGTAAAATTGGCAACAGTATGGGAGCAATGTGGTTTTAAAACGCATGTAAAGAGTTCAATATGATGAGTATCCCACTCCATGTTATGATAATGCCAGGAATTCGAACTCTGCGCCTTCAGAATGGGTTTTCTACTGCAGGGTACTTAAAATTCAGGTTTGTTTTAATTACCTGATAATGTCATTTAGTTTCTTGCCATTTGAAGAAAACATTACAATAAGCAGACTTTGGAGTGTACTGACTCGAAATAATTAACCGATAAATGATAACATTTGTTAGATTTTGTGCAATTGTAGGGATATTATGTGTGTTCACATACATGCCGTCATTGTTCTGTTATTAAGTGCTAAATGCTCTGACAATTGAATTATCAAATAGCTTTAAAACTTAACATAGGTTCTGTTGCTGTAAATTGCAGTCATATGTATATTTAAATAAGTAGGGATAATATATATTGTGTGATATATTTCTTGTGAACCCATTGTGTATGAATAAACTAACTATTACATCTAGTTTTAAAAGTAAACGATTTGTTTTAAAAAAAATTTCCATGTGTGAACCACAATTTTAATAATTCGTTACACCATCACAATTAGGTTATGAGTCATAAAGTATGTCAGGCTGTTTGACGTAGAATGGGGATATTTATAGATTTGATATTGATGTTATGCCGATAGCTTGTTCCTATTATTAGATGTCTTTTATGTCAGATAGTGCTAATGAAGAGAAAATGATCTTCATTTTTTGTGAACATTTGAAGGTTCCTTTCTTGTGTGAATTGAGTAGGTTCATTTTCAGTAATGAAACATTCAACATGGAGAGATGCATTCATTTTCTTCCTTTTATTGCATGGCAGTATATAATGCATTTTCTTTAAAGAAATAAAAAGAAATTAAAAATATAAATTGAGTCACTGAGATTGAAAATAACATTTCTCTTCCCATTTGATATAGTGCAAAGGAAAGAAAGTCAGTTCTCTTGTTTTAAGAACTGAAGATTCATTAAATTCTTACATCTAGTTGTCTCCTTTTTCAGCCTCTGGATGCGGTGGTGCAGGGGCCTCAGAACAGCACCGTTTCTCCGAGTACAGCTTCTCCTCCATGCAGCGATGCCATCTCTGTGACAAGTTTCTGTACGGCCTAATGAGGCAGGGCCTCCAGTGTAGAGGTAAAGTGTTCCTCAGTGAACAAAATCTTCACTCTTCCACAGCCTGTTAGCTAGAAATTTTGATGTGTCACCATAGAAGGTGTTCCAGCTGGTTTTGGTTTATTAAGTTGTTGACTGTGGGTGTTTTAATAGCTAGTTAATTTTTTGACAGAATGTGGAATGTGCTGTCATCGGTACTGCTCAGCCACTCATCAAACTGAGTGTAATGTGCCAAAACTTGAGAGATTAAGGCGACCAAGTTTCTCTCAGAGTAAGTTTCTTAACTGCATACTAGTCGGGAATTCATCTAGAAAATTTGTGTGGAATTTGGCTATGATATCTTTTTTTCTGCCAGTCCTGCTGCTTTCTGACTCTTTGATTTTCCTTGTAGATTCCAGTTTTGGGGCAGAGTTGACAGAAGAAGTACCAAAGTCTCAATATGGAGCACCATGGGTCGTTGTCAAGTGCACAGAAGAAGTTGAGAAATGGTGCCGCAACCATCGTAAGCAAATTTTGATTATAACAAAGATCATATCTCTGTCTATTTGTAACACTATTTGTTCAAATATTTTAGATGGAAATTGAAATATTTTTTTAAAAAGAGATCCAGATGCACACAACCCATTGCTGTTTTGTGTCTCCCCTAACCAATGATTTTCATTGCTGGAGTTAAAATGCTAGTTGGCAATTTTTTTAAAAAAAAGAATCTTGCTTAAAAAAATATTTTCACTGCCTCCTTCAGATTTTTCTAACATGACTTTTCTGTTTTTTTATATTTAACAGAGGCAGAATCTCTAAGTGTGTACAGAATGTTTGCCAAAACAGAAGAAATAAATGCCATCAAATTGGAATTCAATATGGGTAGGTGTCTTAGTTACTAAAGAAATCTCGAACCTCAGTATTGAACTGCATAATTATTTTTTTTTTGCTGCATCAGCATCACTGTGCTCATTCACAGGAGTGACAGTTAGCTGATTGTGAGAGTATTGATTGAAATTTTCCATTTTCAGTAGATGACCCTTCCCAGATGAGCCTTGGTTCCCACAATGTCCACTGTGTAGCAGGGGTGCTGAAAAAATACCTGAGAGAGCTCCCAAATCCTGTAATCCCAGTGGAGATGTACCCACATTTCATCTTAGCAGCCAGTGAGTAAAACCAAGCCTAACTAATGCTTGATTACAGAGAATAAAGGAAATAACTAGTCTTCTATGACCAGTTTACAACTTCAATCTCCGTCTTCCTCTTCTTCAAGTTGACATTCAAGTTGATGAAGAAATGCTAACACATACTTCAGTACACTAAGTAGGTGCATTGAGCACGCAAAGTAGCGATTTGTAGATGAGATAGATTCTGACCTTGACTTTGGTAGGCAGACCACACACTGAGCCTGAATGTCTCTGTGCAGTGAACCTTGCAGTGAGTGCAAAACTGGGAAAAAAACCACTAAATTCTGACAATTCTGACACTCGCTGCCAGTCACAGATATATGTTTGAAGGAAACTCAAACTTCTAGGCTAACCTTTTTCTTTATATACTTCAGTGTGGTATCTAGTAATTAATATGATGTCTAAAAAGCAAATAAAAATATGGTACACATGTAAACCAAATTTAATTGGCATTTCATTTCGTAATTCGTGACGAAGAGCAATGTTTTAATGGCTTTTCAAAGAAGCAGGTGACCTACAAAATGAGATTCACACTAACAATACCTGCACAGAATGTCAGGTGAAAGAGAAGAATATCTTGTATTGTAACCAACAGCATGTCCTGTCACAAACAATTACTCCAGAGGAATGTCTTATAATCTTGTGATTAAATTCCAGAGAACCCCAGCTCACGGACACTCTCGGACCTGATTGATGGGCTACCCAGGGACCACAAGTCCACTCTTAAGTACCTAATGGCCCACTTTTTGAGACTCTGGCAGATCCAACATGAGTCAGGGGTGGCAGATGGACTAGACAAACTCTCCCATGTCTTCTGCCACATTCTGCTGAGGCCACCATGGGAAAGAATTATGTAAGTCACGCCACTGTAATAAAAACACCCTATAATCATTAACAGGTGACAGCAAAGGCTCTAATTACATTTCAGTTACCTGTATTTGACTTTTAATAAAGAATTGAATTAAATAATTTTTTAAAAAAGGATCTACACAAAAGGCCTGAAGACTTTACATAGAGTGAAAGATTCCAAAAACTTAGTACAACTATAAATGGATTTAAGATGTTATTTTTGAAATGTTAAAAAGAAGAGTCTGATTTCTTGGTTAATGATCATTTAAATCATGTGCTGTCAAGGAAGACACAGATAATCCTTTGTTACATAATTAAGAGTGATGTTTTTATCCTCCTCATTTCTATAATTTCATACACAATTGAAATGCATCTAATTTAATTCAGGGAATACCATAAATACTTGATTCCATACATACTTCACCGGTTTAATCAGGGTTATTGAACACAAGTTTGTGGGGCAGCCTGAATTGTTTTTTGTTAAAGGATTTTGTGGAAATATACAAAAGCAATCAGTCAAGCATGAATTGGGTCAATTGTTGGTGCCCTGCAGGTAAAAATCTTAACCCAAAAAAAAAAAAAAAAAGGAAGAAAAATAATAAATTGTCTGTCATGTGCTACTGGATGTCTCTGTCACTTGTCTTCTGCTGGCTGGGACAAGGGTTACAAAGTTAAAAATGACAATCTAACCAAGTTATGTAGCTTATCTGATAACAATCATAGACTCTTGTTTGTTGTTTATATATAGTGAGCTTATTGCTGCAGTCATGTGACACCATCCAAAAAAGGGAAGTATGTGTAGGATATTGCTTTTCAGTTTCCTGCCACAATATCACCACAACATATTTGTGAAATTCTCAACCAGGATTTAATATTTCTTCTTTGATTACAGAGAAATCGTGGAAAATACCAAACTCCACATAGAAATTTTTGAAGAGTTGCTCAAGAACGGCTCCTGGGGTGAAGTTGCACCCCCCACACCTCCACCTCCACAGCCAAGGCCCAAGTCTCCATTACAGGATTCACCAATGTCTGCTCAGGAGAAACTTAAGGAAGCAGAGTGGTACTGGGGAAAGATTTCCAGGGAAGAAGTGAATGAACTTTTGTGTGATAAATCGGATGGGCATTTTTTAGTTCGGGAGGCCACAACCCCTGGGGATTATACCTTAACCCTCAGAAAGGGGGGCACCAACAAACTCATAAAAATCTACCACAAGGATGGTAAATATGGCTTTGTGGAGCCCTTGACATTTGACTCTGTGGTGGAATTAGTGCAGTTTTACAAAAATACCTCACTAGCAATTTATAACAAGACTCTGGATACCAAGCTTTTACACCCTGTATCCAATAGGAATCAACAGGTGGGTGACAAAGGCATGATATTATGTGTATTTTCTCTTTTGGGAATTTATCTCATTGTGTGTCAGGTCAAGAGCAGGTTGAAACCCTCTAGCCATATATTTAATAAGGAATAATGCCCTCCATAGTGTTTTCTCCATTTTCATAATTAGACCCCCAAAAAAGTCATTTGCAATTATAAAGAGAACAGTGGTTATGGTTTTATGATCTTTTAATGGAAGATTTAATTCCACATAATTTACATTCATTTTTTCCATTGGTGCTTTAATCAGCAGGTAGTGATCATGTAGTCTGTGTGATATTTGGTCATGTAGGAAAAAGATGTGATTTGATAAGGAAGGAAAATTGACTATTCCATTGAGTTTTATAGTCATTCTCTCTGGAGAGGAAATCTGAATGGTTTTCTGTAAATGATAATCAATACTGAATACAAAGGTCAGAACCCCCAAGGTCTTGCATGTATCAGACATGGTTTGAGAAATCCATTGAAAGAATGCAAAGGTCTCCCTGATTGGTTTATGATATGGTCAGCAACAGATAAGGGCCAGACTAACTGGGGTGATTTGTTCAGCTTCAGACAAGGGCCAAACTATCTAGGACAGATTGTCAGATGACAAAAGTTATGTCTACTGGCGATCTGAAAGTGGAAAAGTAGCATCACATTTCTAACATAACATTTGATAATGATCCTATTTTCTGTTGAACTATATGATTTACTACGGAAGATTACATTTCAGTTTATTCACAAGTCTAGGTAATACAACCTCATGTCTATATAGATAACACATTGTAGGGTAGATAGAGATACAAGACTTGTCTGTTGTTAGTCACTGCATAATGTATACATTGTGGAGATGAAAGGAGAATTTGATACAGCTAAGTAAGAGAATAAAGGGTAACTTAGGATCACCATATTTATTATTAAAAGTTGAATACTTACAAATCTCCTTGACAAGGACAGACATAAACATATCAAAAAGTACAATAGGCAGACGTAATTTTATCATATTTCAAAATAGAAATATGCCCCTGAAAATTTTTTTATGTGTCAATGATGCCTCATGACGAATTAAAACAGGTGAAGTACAGCAAGTAATTAATGCACTTTAGAAGGCTGAAAATGGGTCTTCCTTAATTTCCATGTAATTAACAGACTGTGCTAGTCACCAGCCCCGACTAGGTGGAGCTGGCTATGACAGGTTCACAAAAGTCAAGTTTATTCCGGGATTTGTCGATGATGTTCTATGAACTGTAGAACTGTGCCTGTCAGATCTTTGAATAACTGAGCTTCAAACAATAAAAATTTTTCTAGCAGTTTAGAATCCTTTTCAGGAGAGTTTTATAAGAATATGAGAGTTCCTACAAAACTGTGTTAGCAGATCATTTGATTGTAGACACAACAACTTTTATGGAGCAAGCTGTTAAAGAATGATATTAATCCATTACCACCCATTATTATAATAAAAACATGTCCAAAATGTTACTGACTTCATGATTTTCGGAAATCTGTTAGGAGTGTGTATCATTAATCCAGTCTGATGTGTTATCTGTCCTGTCTGATACTGAAAGTATGTGATGATTTATGATGGGTTACTTTGGTTAACTGGCCACATTTTTTTATATATACATGTATGCTATTTTGGCAGTCTTCACAAAAACTTTTCTGAGCCACTAGCCAGTAGGTCTTGTGAATTTGACTACCCTAATGCATAAAATTTTTATTAGCTCAGAAAATACACAAAATTTCAAAATCAGAATTTCATATTTTACTCCGTTTCACCATGTTCATATTTAATGAGATTTAATGAGTGTTTTCCTCATTTTTCTTGTGCTTACTTTCAGTTTCTGTCCATATTTCCTTCCCTGTTTTATCAATTGGCCATGTTAGTTATTTCTTTTGGCCCAGTTTCCCTACAAAACATTGAAGACATTCATTTTGAAGGTCAAAAGCATCATATTGGTAAATAGAACAAAAGTTTACGCTAACATTCTTTATTTTAATATAATTTCTATTCAAAATGGTGTATTATCACAATTTTTCACTAGTCCGTTGGGCTGCTTTTGAGACACTAACACAGGCCAGTTTTGCCTAGCTTTGGGTGTTGATCTATTGAGTTTTTGTGAAGACTGCAGTTTGGTAACAGGTCACATTCTGTTGTTATAGACATATGGGAGTGTTCAAGAACCATGTCTGATATCAATATCGCAACAATTTGTCAAGTGTCCTTTAATAAACAAATGGAAAATTTAGACTTCAGAAATAGACTAGAATATTGTCTAAGGGGTAGGCAAACGATGGCTATTATGAACCAGGAAGAGTACAGAATTTTAGTGATATTCATGATAATAGTTTGAAATAGATTCAGAAGCAAGATTTGAGAAAATTGGGATGGGATAGATCATTTAGGTTCTCCGACTACACACAATGAGCAAATTCCCATACAGATATGTAATATACCTATAAAACAGAGGTTGAAAAAAAAAGCAAGGCATTGAGTAATATAAGAGTGCGAAGAGAGATTTGTGTTGCATGTTTACAAATGTTGATGCAGGAGTATAATGATGTATGTTTACCTCCATTTAGGATGGACCATCACTGGTGGACAAAACTGAACAAATGGAAAAATTGAAGCAAGTCCACCATGAACATCAGACCAAGATGGAGGAGTATGATCGTCTGTATGAGACTCACTCAAAACTAAACCAGGAACTCCAGCTTAAACATCAGGCACTGGATGCCTTCAAGGAGACCGTTATCGTGTTCAAAGAACAGATGGAGCTACATCGGCGCCACCATGGCGAGGTTCCCATGCACGAACTCCAAAAGTAAGGACTGTGTTTAAATATCAGAAATCAAAGCTGACACAATAAACTGTATTTTGTACTGCTGGTTTTCTTATGTTAGAAAATTTTTAAGGTCTTTCATTGAAATGGTCTTTTATTGAATTTGTTATGTTTTTGCAGATTATCAGAGAATTATGAATTGCTAAAAAGTCGATGGTTAAGCATACAGGAAAGCAAGCAAGCACTAGAGATAGACATCAACAAGAAAACTGTGCTAAATCGATCTCTGATCAGTGACATGAACAGCCTTCGACCTGAAATCAAGAGACTGCACAAACAACGAGAGCAAATCCGTAAACTTCTGCAAGAGAATGGTATGTCCATGGAACACCTTGATGATATCCTGGAGAATCAGCCATCACAGGGGAAGGAAATGGGACTGAACAGCAAAACTATGAATCTTTGGTACGTGGAAGTCAATAGACAAGATGCAGAAAACCTGCTGCGAAACCAGCGAGATGGAACCTTCCTAATCCGACCACGAGCTGGTGATCCGACCAGCAAGCATGCCCTGTCTATTGTGTAAGTACACAACTTTGAAAGTTCTTCACTGTCATTTGTAATATGACAGCTGTGAAAAATCCTTTGTTTGATAATGATTAAAGATCTATGTAATCATGTAATTTTATATCCTACAGTTGCAATGGTACTGTGGGCCACTGCAAGATATACCAGAACAACAATGGATGCTATGGCTTTACAGAGGGGAATCTGGACAAGTCGTCACTGATTGAACTTGTGGACCACTACAGCCGTGAATCCCTAAAGGAGCATAATCCAAGTCTGGATATTCGACTGATTTATCCAGTGTTCGAGGGTCATGATGATAACACGGGAGTCTACCTTCACATGCAGCAAGACTGAGAAAGGAACCACTGACTGCATAATCCACAGAAATCCTGCAGTAAAGGCAGGTGCTACCCAATGTGTAATGTCTTTCATTATTGGTTGACCTACCGAGGTTCACCAAGACGACAAGAGACGTCTTTAGTAATTGTGCTCAGTGAAGCGAGACATAATGATGTTATGGCAGATCGTGCAATGCCGCAGTGATTAAAGTTTTCATTGTAGAAGCTCCTGCGTTCAAAATGTGATATAATCCAAGGAAAAAACACACAAACAAAATACCAAGGATTTGTATATAACTAGTGTATGGATCCTTGAAAACACTGAACAGTGCTAGTCATACATGTTCAAATGGCTGACAGATTGTAGTGAGAGAGGCTTGAGTGGCAAAGTATTGGAGGATTTTAGTATTCACATTCAAAATTTTGCTTTGTCCCAGCATTGAACAATACTGGGAGTATGTATCATCATCCATGGATCATTTTTATCAAGTGACTGCCTGATTGGATATACTTGACCCCTGTGTCCTCTTTACTCTAGGACTGTGACATTTCGTCACCATAGAAATAAATTTAAAGTTGCTTCAGAGGATTCATTCTCTGCAGAAATTTCAATAAACTTCATAGGGCAAAGTGTCAAATTCTAGATTCAGTATATTTTATTGAGATTTTATTCTTTTAATAAGTGCTGTTATAAACTGACATTGTTAGATGGTCCATGGACTCAGCTGTTTAATTCTTAACAGTATCGCCATTGATCTTCGTTGTATGTTTTCTTATTGGCGCCACCTGGTGCCTGTCTTACAGTGCCACCTGTGGTGACAAATAAAATATGTGCATATAAATGGTGGACTTCTGTTTTACTGTCATTTTTTTTTTCAGATGAAAGCTATAACCATTTCAGTTATTTAATATTCAAGTTCACAAATGCATAAATCATGAAGTTCTATAGGAAGAGAAAAAAGAAACACAACTAATTACATTTTTATAAATTTTTAACATTTTTATAAATGTTATGTAATTCATTTTAATTGGTGTTTTATGCCCTAGATATTGATTTTGTTGATGTGGGCAGTAGTTTTTAATACAGAATTAATAGTTGTTTTCAAGTGACCTTGCCATGATGTTGGAGGAGAAAAAATATAAATTATATTTTAAAATCACAAATTTTGATAGGAGGGTTTGACTAAAAAATAGAAAAATTGTGGTCATGCTGTTAAAATAGAATAACATATCCTAATATCTTTCTAAATATAAATTGGAAAAGTAACTATCATCAAAATATTCCTTGTTTTTTTCAGTTTTATATTCGTTTTCCTTTTCAATTTTATTGCATAGCCGAATATTTCAGTGGGTTGAGGTGTTAAATGTAGATCTTGAGTTTAAGGCTTAGAGAAGTTTCAATATTATTTCTTTCTACAACTGCATACCCCCCCCCCCCTTTCAACAAAACAAGGTTTTGAAACCTTTCAATTTCAAAATCCTTCCATCCATGACAGTGTTCTCTGGTGTGTTATTCCTTCATAGACCAAACAATAATTTAAAGAGATGAATGCAATATACAGAAAGACTATCATCTAATTTCTCAGAGAGTATGCATTGACAAAGGTACACTTTATATAATCTATCAATAGTAGTCATTAGGTGACATGACATTTCACTCTTATAATTCACAATTTCTATAATTTTTACCAATACTGTAGACACAAATTAAGTAACAATTGTGCAGATGTACTTTTAATTTTCAATTTAATGGAAAAATTTTCATGAAAATTAGGTTTAATATTAGAAAAATAATAGTCTTATATGCAGAATATTGAGAAAATTATCCTGGTTTATAATAAAATGGTCTACAGCTGTTTATACACTTTATAAACCATGTTTTTTAATGCTTATTAATTTACAGTAATGTTGCAAGGTACCCTACTTCCTTTCTCCAGATGATATCCTGGCTCTTTGAATTTACGGAGATCATAATGAATGACTTTCTTTGAATCTTGAATGAAAATATAAGTAACAGCAATACATGTACATATTCCTTTTGCATCCAATTACTTAGATGGGTAGCACAGTAGGTCAACTGATGATTTTATTATGTTTGTGCGTTCTACTCTACCAGGTCTCTCTCTCGCCTCACTAATCATGGTAAATGTGAAACTTTAAAATTTGAAGATATTGTACATATCCCCCACTTTCCATCATATCAATTAGTCTTACTTAGCACCCCCCTTTCAACATATCCAAGAATACTTGACACGATATGACAGAATTTCATGCAGTGGATGACACAGCTGATCTGATGAGCACAGAAATGGGGAAATTATTAAATCTTATTGCCACTTCTGCAAACATCAACAGTGATAAGTTAATGTGAGATTGTTAAGTCCACAGCGTGTACCAGGGGGGCGAACGAGAGCGGGGGAGGCCGGCCGGACGAAGTCTGGGTTTTATCGCCCCCGAACGGACATTGCCAGGGATTAATAGCCCGTTGTCATGGCTATTTGGCCATTTTCAGGCGTTGTTTAGCTGACATTAATGCTCGGGGCCCTCTCCTGGCGGTCGCCAACATGTAGCCTGGCGGACATAATGGCGATCACTGTCCAATAACATGCCTATTGGTGGGCGTTTCCCAACGATAAAACACGGTCATTACTAAACAGGTATGGGGGTCTTCTAGGTCGACATCCTGACAGTCCACATCTATTTTTGTAGCATTGGCTCTAACTGTCCGCGTTTCCTGGTTATTCTGTGTATTCTTGGAATATTTCTATATTTGTCCTCGCTCTAAGCGTGGAATCAATCGGTGTCTTGGTTACGGAAAGAGAAGTGTGACACAACAACAAGAAAGCATGAGTCGTTATATTCAGACGTTTTTAAAACATCAGAAATTGAGGCGTGTCGTGCATGATGCACAAAGAAGCTCGACAGACTCGATGTTGTTATGTATCCTCGTTTATCGGGGGGGGGGGGGGGGGGGGGGGGGGGGGGGGGGGGGGGGCACACAAGAGTAAAATGGAATTTGACTTGTGTTTCAACAAGCAAAATTTAAAAAAAATAAATGAAAAAGGGTTTTTTGTTGTGTTTTATTTTATTTACCCCGGTCTTCAAAATCCTAATTCATGAGGGTAGGTGTATTCTTGTACCATGGCAGACTGACTGAGACCATTTCCCCCTAACTTCTTAACCGGGTTGCAGTCTTCTACCATGATCGACTGACCTGGTCAGAAAATTTGGTTCATTCATAACGTTCTAGATTACTTTCTTCTCATTCACTAATACTCACTATTAGATGACTCCCCCACCCCCCCCACCCCAGCTGTTTTTAATAGTGAGTATTAGTGAATGAGAAGAAAGTAATCTTGAACGTTACCGGGGGGGGGGGGCAGTCATCTAATATACATTTATTCTCCGTGCCTGCATGTTCATATCAATGGTGATGGGATCACCATTTATTATTTACCGCATCCATTTCAGATCCAGCAGTTCATGTCGTGTTTTACTTTACATTCGTGTAGGCCCATGATGATGTTTGAAATTGACGAAGCGGACCTGTTGTGGTGACTCAGTGGTCGGAGTTTGAGCCCCGCTCATGCCTTGGCTACATCAAACCCAAAACGTAGAGGTAGTGACTGCTTTTTCGTCAAACGCTCCGCATTTTGGAAGTGAAAATCGAAAGAAAAATCACTGCACGCGTTACATAGCCTAGGCTTGGCGCAACTCGAATTTGGGTCTCTCGGTTGTACAGCGAGCACCCTCACTACTAGGCTACCGCATAGCAGCAACGTGTAGCGTTGATGTATCGCTGCGTGCTCAGCTAGTAGCATTGGAGTGTCATGTGTGTGTTTAACTTCGTAGAATCTGGGTGGTGCTCAGCTAGTCAGGTGCTTGGGGTTGGTCCAACTATAAATAGGGATCTAATATTAAATATTTATTAAGTATTTTACAATTTATGATTATACGATTTCAAACGAGTATACAAGGAAAATCATCGAGAAAGCGGGGAAAGCATCCTCCACTCCCATGCTTGTCCATTAATACAAAAATAGCTTCACTTTTACACTCTCAGGGCAGTTTTACAGCCTTCTCTCCATTTTGTTTTTGTGTGGGAGAGAGAGATGTTCGACTCCAAATTAATTAAGAGTTCTTCGATAAAATACAATGTAAGAAACATAACGAAAGTGCTAATATTATCAATTTATATTCTGTAAAAATGGAAAATTTTCTATAATTTCCTTGCCTGTGATACAAAAGCAAATAAAAATCGAGGAAGTTGAGATCTCCTAGCAGCGCAGTACTCCAGGAATGACAACTCTTGCTAGGATAATCAAGTGGCACGATTCCTTTTCCGATTGGAGGAGAGAGGGAAGGGAAAAAAAAAAGGAGGGGATAGATCACTTAGAAAATATTCTGTGTTTGCATTTGCTGAAAAATTATTGATGAATTTATCTAACCTTAACAGAAATACTGAGTTTTCAATATTACTCAGTCAACAATCATCATTTAATATTACTCACCATCAATCCCACCCTCGTACCCAGTCTTCAAGAACATTTAATGACAATTGTAACTGTTTAGGGTCCCAAATTGTCAGTACAATATATTAAATCAATGCACACCACATTTAATTATCATTTTAACAGTATTTCACCAGCAGTATGCTACCATTCAAGTATATATATATATAAAATAACACTGATAAACAGTCAATAAAGATTTAATAATAAAATACAGACACTGGGATGACAAAAAACTTTGATAAACAGATTCTAGGTTACTGTAAATGTGGATATTTACGCATGGGATTATTTGGACTAACGATACAATCATAAAATTTTTGTGTAATTAACCCCCTTGCCTACTACTCCCATGGTTAAGCAATTTATTAATTAAAGATGCTGATATTGTGCAATTAAACACTACGAGTATGGTTTGAAAAAGAAATATGCGTAAAGATATCCATGTTTACAGTATGTGTATAAAAGTTTACATCCTCTTGAAGATTTGGTGACTGGATGTGAATGAGTTGTGTTTTATTGTGTACCCAGTATTCCATATATTTTATATAAAAAATCTAACTAATCTTCCAGAAGTTTTGATAGAATAAGTTACTATTGATTGAAACTTAATACTTGATAGGTTTGATGATGAATTGTGACTGTTTAATAAGGGAAAGTTTTTTTTTCACTACTTTGAGAATTCCATTACAGTTGTGAAGCAGTCTGGTACTATATATATATATATATGCTATTGTTTAATTTGGTTGTTTTGTTTGTTTTTGTTTTTTGTTGTATCACTGAATTTACAAACATGTCATTATATGAAGTACTTACAATCACACAACTGTGTAAAAAAATATACACATTTCATAAAATTTTGTTTTGTAGAATATATGCTTTCCAGCTAACCATTTGCACCCAGCATAAAAATTGACAGGAAAACCAAAACAACAGGCACAGTGCTAATCTACTTGTCTGTTTAAAACTGTATTGAGATCCCACAGGTATTATGATTTATGATGCCATATTTGATTGTCTATTTTCGGAAACCATTTGGATTCAAGGACTGCCAGCGCCAGGTATCCTCACCTGAAACAAATGAGAAATCCCCAACATTACACAAGTCCCCTCATCTACAGTGTCATGCAAAAAGCAGTCCTTCAATTTCATTTTTTCCTTTGTATTTCATACAAATGATGTTTTCAACAATGGATTAGGATTTTGTTTCTTGAACTATTTTGACGAGATTTGAAATTCTTTACAGAGTTTTGCATTCACAGATACAGTTGTATTCAGTTTGTATACAGTTGTATTCAGTTTGTTCTGATTGACAGTTGAAATCTTACTGCATAATGCCTATTTGAATTACTTAGGAAGTATGCTAAATGAAATTTGTATTTATCAGAAACTCTTTACCCTTTACCGTTTATGAGATAAAAATACAAATAATAGCAGTACAAACTATTATTAAACTATAGAAAATTCTACAAGGTGATGAAATATTGATACAAATAGAATAAAATGTGATGATACTACATATGTTTAGAAAAATATAGTTTTGTATGAAATATTTAGAGACTAAATGTGTCTGAGCAACACAAATGCCCCAGTCTAAAGTCCACAATTCTGCAAAATATTGTCTGACCTGAATCATACAAATACCTGAACTGCATATTCTTGTGATATATCTAAATCCCAAATTTCGATTCAAAACGTCCATGTGTGACTGGGATAATAAGCAGAAACTATGAATTGTTTGACATTTTCTAAGTCCAAGTGGCATAACTCTGTCAAACATTATTCAAGAATTTTCATGATGTATCTATACACAAAATTTCAATTGAATATGCACATCTGTAACAGAGATAATGAACAAAAACTGATTTATGATAGGACAGAAAGACAATGATAAACAGGACCCACAGGCCTTATAGGTCACTTGAGTATTACTAGCCCCCTTCCCTCCCCAAGAGGGCTATAAAATCTAGAATAATTATCCTGTACTGCATCTCTAAGCTAAATTCTATATTCAGCTACAGTATAGAACAAGATGTGTTCTTAAACATGAAGTCCCCAATAGTGTCCATACTGGTGAAAGACTACATGAAATAATATATGCAATATTACAACGATATGACTAATTTGGACATTCCTAAAATCAAAACATTCACAAGTTTGGTACATTCCTTTCTGCTTTTCATAAATATGCATTTAGTTTTTCAGAGTCTTTCAAATGATTACTAATAATTTTGGCCCCTCCTGGAACTTAAACCTCTACCCCTGGGATCACGAAACCTTACAATTTTGGTAAAGGACTGCCTACTCCATCTAGATATCTATTTAATTTCAATTTAGTGTCAGAAACATTAATGAAAATATCAATTAATGTTTATATATCAACACTGTATACAAAGTTTGGCCTCACCTTTGAGTTGAAACCTCTACCTCAGGAATCAAGTTTACAAGTTTGGTAGAGGCCTTCCTGCTCTACATCACTATGCATTTAGTTTTGTTTTTTTTGTTTTTGTTTTTTCTTAAACATATATGTGGTTGTTGAGATATTTTTTGGAATGATTGTGAATATACACATCAAATAAATACATGCTAAAATTAATTCTGAGAAAAAATTTAAAACCAAAGCATCTTTAAGGTTTTCATAAAATATCAGTGGTTAGATATGCAATTACAAAGGTCAGTCAGGTTTGATTACCAATGGCCAGATAACTCTGTTGGTAGAGCACCTGACAAGAGATTCAGGACATACAGTTAAAGTTAAGAGCATTTACAAGTACATGTATTTCTATTCAAATACCTCTGGTCATACTCACACATTTGTTTGAGACTACGTGAGGCTGACCAGCCAAGTTCCTGTTTGGCCAAGTCTGCATTCCCATAAACTGAGGCAACATCACCAGCACGACGGTCAACTTTTTTGAATGGAATCTATAAGTGAGAGGAATTCAAATATTTTACCAGCTGTTGTGAATTCAGATATTGTGTCAATAAGTTGTTGTGATTATTAATAATGTGACAAATAGCTGTAGTGAATTCAGACAATGTGACAATAAGCTGTAGTGAATTCAGACAATGTGACAATAAGCAATAGTGATTTCAGCAATACCTATCTTATCTTTGACATGCACCAATATTTTTTTAAAACAGTAACTTACTAATGCATCTTCCTAATTGATAGCTATAGAACACCTACAAACACCACCCATCCACTCCCACTCAGTAGAGCAGCTTCGTTCTGGTCAGTAGTTTTATTCTCATAGGTTCTATTTAGTAGTGTGAACCTCTATATCATGATGTTAACTTCTGTTTTGCAGTCTGAACTTCTGTTTAGTTGTGTGAACCTCTACTGTGGACCGGCTGTGGTGGTTCAGTGGTAGAGTGTTCACTTTGTAACCAAGAGGTCATGAATTTGTGCCCCGCTTACGCCATGGCAGTGTTAAACTCAAGATGTAAACAAAGGTAGTGATTGCTCCTTCAGCATTTAGAAGTGAGAATCATGGGTCTTACAGATTTTACCTTAAAAAGGGAGGTCCCATGTCACAGCAGGTGTTGGCACATTAAAGAACCCTCAATGCTATAGCTGTAAGTGCTAAGCTTAGGTCTAAATTTTGTGGTACTTTCACCTACAACTGGTGATGTCTCAATATGTGTGAAAAATTCTCAATGAGACTAAAAACAAACATCCAACCAATCTATTTAGTGATGTGAACCTATAATTAGTGATAGAAACTTCTAGTTGGCAATGTGAACCACTGGTTAGGGGTGTGAACCTTTAATTAGCCTTGTGAACCTTTATTTAGAGATGTGAACTTCTAGTTAAGGGTGCAAACCCCTAGTTAGCTGTGTGAACCTCTATTTAGTGATGTGAACTTCTAGTTAGGGGTGCAAACCTCTACTTAGCAGTGAACCTCTATTTAGTGAGGTGAACTTCTAGTTATGGGTGCAAACCTCTAGTTAGAAAAGTGAACCTCTCTGACTAGCAGTGTGAAGCTCTCGTTTTCAGTGTTCAACACTGCTATAGTTTGTTTTCACTTTGTACTGTGACCTACACCTAAGCTACTGAATGAATGCATTCTCACTTTTTTCCACATTTTCACCTACCGGTTTGCCACTAGCTTCCTCGAATGCTTTGGCCATTTCTAGTACAGAGTAACCTTTTCCCGTCCCTAAATTGTACACCTGAAAATAACCATGGTAGTAGATTCATAACATACAGCTTGTATATACACATTTTGTGATAATTCAAAGTCAGCAACACATGTCAATTAAGGTTAGGTATATACACAGTTAACAACAAAAAATGTGTTTTTATGTTCCTTATACTACTATTGATTTCATATTATCCTAGGCAGTGTTCCATATATCATTGATTCTATACTATTCTAAGCTGTATTCCTTTTATGACTATAATCAGTTCTTCTGGTGAAATATCGCATACATGTGAAACACCTTTTAATGCTATGTTTACATTACCCACCCTACAACCACAGTTTGTCTCGATTTTTTTCTGAGCTGCCACATGGCCTTGAGCCAAGTCTACCACGTGGATATAGTCACGCACCCCTAAAGTCAAAAGCAAGACATGGAGTTATAAGTATATACCAAATACTTCAAATTATGTCTATAACCAGATTACTTATATTTGACAGGATATCTTTAAGAAAAAAATGGATTTTCAAAAGTTTTTTTTTTTCTCAAAAAAGTGTATACTTTAAGCATGCAGAAAAGCTATAAAGCGGAAAGTCTTTTTTATATGCTGGTGTTGCTGTGTTGAATTGCTGCAACAAACTGGTGTAGAAAAACATATTACAAATAAGGTTACTGATTGTATAATTAAAATTACCCACTTGTAATGAATTAAAATTCAATCCCATCCTCACCCCAAAAAATATGTTACTAGAAATTAATTGAAATAAAAATTCAAGTCCAAAATACATAATTATGGTCATGGTGAGACAGTTTTGATATTGAGGCTTACAAACTTTTTTTACTTGGAATTTTTGTTTGGTAGAAAAAAAAGCAGAGTCCACTATTCTAAATACATTGTTTACAGACAACAAAATGAAGTACACAATTGAAGGGCATAGTTCAAGCTAGAAAAAATATATAAAGTATCACATTTGATATATAATGAATTGTTAGTTCTATGCATACATGCAGTCCCTTGAGCCCAACATCTGTAAATTACCCGTGCACTGAAAATTCACCATAAAAAGCAAAGTGGAGATAAAAAAAATTTCTTTTTGTCAAAGTGTGAAAACTGGGGAATCCAAGCTTCACTATATGCACTAAATAGCTAAGTTGTAATATAGCATCATGGTTCATCAGTGTTTGTGGATTCATTGTTGTGTTGCATGTATAATGGACACAAAGGACATGTAAAGTGTCCATCCTTCCTATCATCATTCCACCTGTCTGTTTGTCTTGAGAATCAGAAATAACCACAACTCTCCTATAATACTAACATTACACAACAGCTTCTTGTCAATATTCATAAAAACGAGATGGAAAAACATTCCCATGAGAGGTTAACAACAGACATGAAAGTCAGGATGCTAATATGATAAATTAATAAACTTAAGAGATACATTTCAACTCCCAGGAAATCCACTAACATTGCTACCAAGGCAAATTATTTCTTAAAGCAGCAACTCTTACCAAAACCACACATGCAGATGATGGATAATAATAACTACTAGTTAAGAAGAGAATGACGCCTACACAAGCAAAAGCACTCAGTAATTGTGACACTGGTGATCTACCAGGGGGCAGCACCTGTTCCGTCAGCTGTGTCATAATCGCTGCCATACACACTGAGTTCTGCCCTCTTTCCCACAGCCACCTGGGATATAAACGGCATCAGGTTGTTTGGAATGCCTTGAGGGTCTTCCCCAATTTTCCCTGATTTATGTGCTCCCACTGGATTAAAATACCGCAGCATGATAATGTTCCAATCCTACACAAATAAATAAAAAATGAATGTAAAATATCACAGTATGATAATGCTCCACTCCTACACACACAAAAAAAAATTGAATGTAAAATACCACAGCATAATAGTGTTCCAATCCTACATAAAAACAAGAATGAATGCAAAATACTTGTAAACTCCATCAGTACTGAAAATAATGATAAATTGAAATGCCCAGACTTGTTGACTACCATTTAAATGAATAACACCAAATTAGTAGCTTGTTTCTATGTCTTGTACACTGTGCCTCTGTTTTGTACCATCTGACTCCTAATTTAAATCATGCTACATCTAACTTTCTATTCACTAGGTCCTTGCTTTAAAGCTTTCTACTCACTGGCTCCGCTTTGTGGAGGTCTTTTAGGATTTCTTCGATGAAATATTTGGTTTTTCCATACGGATTTGTACAGCCTCCTACTGGATGTTTCTCATCAATAGGCAGATACTGTGGACTGCCGTAAACTGTTGCAGAACTGGAGAAAATTATATTCTTCACTCCTTTCTCTTTCATCACCTAGCAACACACAAATGAAATTTTTAAACTTAATGACTGCAATCACATACCTTTCTATTCAATGCCTCAATACTGATCTGGTTAGAGATCTTATCTAACTGACTTCAAGATATTTCCTCTTAAAAATCACAGATAGTAGAGCTGTACTGGTACTCTTTCTTTCTTAAATAGTTTGATTAAGAAATAATCACCTCATCATAAAAGTTCTTGAAAGATAACAGATTTTAATGAAAAATAAATACACAGGGGTCCCTCCAATACTCCCCACCCCTCCCTCATAACTAACCTCCAACAGATTGATGGTCCCTCCAATATTGTTTTTGTAGTAAAGCAATGGCAACTGACAGGATTCTCCTACAGCCTTAAGTCCCGCAAAATGGATGACACTGGTGAACTTATGCTAAAAACATGTTAGAACTATGTGTCATTATATTGTTTTAAATAACAAATACTGAAATAAGAGGCCCATGGGCCACAATGCTCACCTAAGTAACACTGGCCCTTCTGTTCTTCATCAGAAGATTTTTAAAAGATTTTTTACTTTCTCTATTCCCACAAAAGATTGCACCCCATATTATTACCCTTTGATTATTATTATTATTTCCCTTTGAAAGGGGAGATGACCCTTCATTTAAATAAAATTGAATCTCCTTCCCAAAAAGATACTCTATAGCAAGTTTGGTTGAAATTGGCAAAATGGTTCTGGAGAATGAAATTGTGAAAAGTTTACAATGTTATCAATGCAACCACCAACCCTGCCAACAAACAGAGAAATTCTGTTCAGAAAAGTTCACTTCAGCATTTAACTCAGGTGAGATAATTACATCTAATACACTAAATGATATTATTGTGAAGAAAATGAACACAACATGTCTGCTTGCCGTCATAGCCTCATCCTGTGAAATTATTAGATTTTGTGGGGGCTCAATTTTTTTTAGATTTCATAGATCCAACAAATTTCAAACCACACCACAACAAAATACACAAAATATTTAATGTTTCAATGTACAGAAACTATATTTATGAAATTACATCCAAACAATTCTGTAAAATCTCAACAATCCATGAAAATTGAGTGCCATAAATTTAAACAATTCCACAGTGAATTATATTTGTCTTTGATTATTTGTTTTCTTTTCATCACTTTGTATAAGTCAGTTTGATCCTTACTTTGCTGAATAAGTCCAACAGAGCAGGTTTATCTAGGAGGTCTATGCTGTAACATGGTACAGATTTTCCTGTGATTTCCTCCACTCGCTTTATGCTCTCTGAAAAATAATATGATTCCAGAAACATTTCCAGTTGTAGGGCGAGTAAAACCTGAAAATTTTCAAAATTAGTTTGAAGATATTGAAAAGTAATGTTAAAATCTTGTATAAAATATGGATACTGTAGTCTTTTAATGCAACTTTTTGATACAGTACATGTATCTTAAATGATCAGAATGCATTCTCTACATAATGATATGTCCAGGAAATTATACCACACAGGGGTAATAGCATGATCAATAGATTTGATAGTGCACAACATTATACAGTTAATATGTAAGCATTGATACACAAATGAATATAATTTTCATGTCCCCCAAGATGAAAAGGTTATAATTGTTTTAGGTCTCTGTCCTTTTGCTTCTTTGTATGTCTGTAACTTCAACCCAGATCATAATGTCTGAATTATACAAGAGACATGTCATACTTTATAATGTAAAAGGTATATATAACTATGTGAATGATAAAGTCAAGGTCATATACCAAGATCAAGGTAAATTTTGTGAGAGAGGGTTTGTTACTGCACATATTGTCGCCTATGCACATATTGTCACTGACAACAATATATGCAGAGTTTGATTGCACAAGTTGTTGACACTCAGCACATATTGTCGTTGGCAACAATATGTGCTGAAAGTGACAGGTGGGTGTCGATTTTTTAGGTTGTGACAATATGTGCAAAAAGAACTGCAAAACCATAGGTGCAAGAAAGACATCTGAAAATTCTGGGTACCCATTTTTGTACCTGGGCTGATTGAGGAAGTGAGAGTGAAACACTTTTCCCAAGGATGCGATGCTGCACCCAATAAGGTTTGAGCCCATCATAATTGTGCATTGATTCTAGAATTCTAGATCTGTGATTACTGTGTTTATTAGATTCAACAAGCAGAGCTAGGTCTCCATTAATCTTGTTCATTAACTATGATAATTAATGAACAAGAATAATGGAAAACTAGCTCTGCCTGGTAATTTATTATTAATCTATCATAGAAAATTTTTGTTCTGATATGGAAGATATTAATGTGCCTCTTATTGTTGACAGTTTACCTCACTAGAAAAACTAGATATCTTTGCACTGGCAAAACATCACAAAAGGGTCTCGCTTTGTGGCATAATTTGCTAGATTCAAGGTCCATAACTCTTTCAAGTCAACAAAGCCCAAACTCAGACTTTCTGTAACCCACTGATATGTTTATGTATAAAGTTTCCATTTGCATGAATGGATAGAAGCACACACACAGGCTAATCACTACAGGGTACCTCCCTATAGGCAGAACACCTAACTAACCACACCTATAATCAAATTAAACCAGGTGCAGAAGTTGCACTGAAATACTCTTTTCACACCCCATTCATTTGAGTATATATATATATATATATATATATATATATAGAGAGAGAGAGAGAGAGAGAGAGAGAGAGAGAGAGAGAGAGAGAGAGAGAGAGAGAAGTTATGTATTTTGAAAAAACTCTGAACACCAATGTACTCAAAGTATCAAATTAAGGCTCTGAATAACTTTAACTTCTTAATCTCCTAGGAAAATTTTTAAAATCCAAAATATTACTTCACTCTTCATAAAATCAAGACTTAAAATCCAAAATATTACTTCACTCTTCATAAAATCATGTCTTAAACTGTAGTTATTAGACTTGCAGTTAAGATGTCAGTAAATCAAATGAACATAAAACTGAAGCTTAAACAGAATCTTGAATTTTTCACAATTTACAAGGGTACAAAAATGGAATGCTCCTAAAGCCGTTGCTGTCATTTTCTATTAAACTGTTGCTTTCAAATTTGTTGCAGTGGTACTTTTCATATGAAATGGAAATAAATATCAAGGTGAATGATCTTGATCTCCACCAGTTGCACAGCAATAGCTTTGACCTCTCAGGACACCAAGCACAAAATCTCTAGCTTTTTTAGTTAAAACCTTATGATCATTGTTAAAGTGGAAGATAGTGAGACAAACAGACAGACAGCCCACCCACCTTCAAACACATTTACATACAATATGAAAAGTAACAAACCCATGCTTGCATTGGCGAGATTGTCCATCACCACTACGTTGTATCCTGCCTCTAACAGCTCAACCACTGAGTGGGTTCCAACAAACCCTGCCCCTCCGGTCACCAGAATGCAGTTGTCTCCCATGGTGTTTTCTAAAAATTTTGCAGTATTTATATAATTATTGCCAAATTCATACCAGCAATTACTAGCTACTCTATTCATTTAACATAGATGTACCTTCTTACACAATAACCTAGTTAAAAGAATTTTTACATAGTAAGAATTATCTTGACCTTATCTGAGTGTTATACAGTATAGAAAATAATGAAGAAAAAAATTGAATGAAAATATTTACAGTATAGAGATATGTTGTATAAATGATTTTGGGCATTTGGATTGTACATGTATTATGGATATAACTTTTGATCAATCATAAATAATCCATAACTGTCTTTGTCAGAGCAGAATGCTATTGACATGCATTGTTTCATCAGTTCTGATTTTGACAACTGAATTCAGTTAATGCTACTTGTATAAAACTCTGTTCTGAATCAGCAAAGCCATCTGAAATAGATTAATGGTAAAAATATATCCATCTAAATATATAATTATATGAAATCTGAATAAGACTGTTAAAAATACCCTTCTCAGTATAACAATTGTATACCATCTAAAACCAGGAATAGACTAATGATAAAATATCTATCTAAATATATATCATGGTAATTGTATATCATGGGATATTTTTACTACTTTTCTATATTCATCAATAATTATTTAACTCTGCTAAAATCTAAGAAACCTCGTCAGAGCAGATAACATTATCTTTAACTGTCAATAACATATCATTGGTTAAAATACATGTATCAACACTTCGTGCAAGTTACGTCCCTTGTCTGCCAACTTGCAGTGAAAAAAATTAATTTCTGTATGTTGGCCTTAGTAATTTTCTTATTTATACCTCTGGCATTTGGGGGTTTTTTTTGTTTGTTTCTTTTGTTGTTGTTGTTTTTTTGTCAATCGCAATCAATTACAGTAAAGCCCCAGCATAGGACAACCCATAAACTTGCATGAAAACTTAGTCATAGAAACTGCTCCAATTTCAAGCCATATCTATATAAACAAACACAAATTTGAACAATTCCCAGTTTCTGTTGTTATTATTACGTGCAATCAAGTATTGGTGTCATAATATTATTTGTTAATATTCATTTTGCATCCAATAAAATTTACTTTTGAAGTGGTGAGAAGCTCATAGGTGAAGTAGCAGAAAAATATTGAAAACTTGTAATCCCCAAATTTTGGCATTTCGGCCGTACTATATTTACCGGTATCAAAATACATTTACCGTTGCCGGTAAAGTGGTGTACCAGCACCCGGGTAGGCTCGCTGAAAAATCGAGCAACTGAAGTGATATACATGATCACCAAAGATCAAAAAAGTTCTTCATTGACAAATGAAATGCAAACTGTGATGACAAAGTAAAATTCATGTTGGGCAGGTGATATGGTCATAATTCACGAAGTTGAAGGGACAAAAACGGCTAAAGAGATTCCTTTAAACCATCTTAAATTTTCTTTAAGGTGGACATACTAAAAGCAAAAAGAAGTAAATTTCAACTAACGTCAGCAGTTAATATTTTACTGTATCTCTTCCGGGTGGATGGACTTGTGTTTACCTGTCCAGTGTCACGTTGCAAAGATCTTCAATTTGTCCGAAACGGCGCACATAAAACAGGTAAAGTTGCATTTGATTGCCAAAATCATTTCATAAATAATGTACAATTTACTTTATTGTGTTATGCAGTATTGATATTTCATTCTAACTAATATAAATTTAGAATGACTTCTTTTTATGAAATGCGAAAATACGACATATCTGCTAGCTCGTGCATATTTCATTCGCTCCTTCAAAGTTGATTGATTTTTCTGTCTTGAGATATTGTTATCTTAAAGAAAGTGACTACAGTGCATTAACTGTGAAAACTTTTGGCATCTAATTTATTATTCACTTAAATTCTATTTAATCTTTTTTTTTCCAATGCACTCTAATGAATCTTATGTACGACATGTTCAACATATAGTATTACGTCATTAGGAGGAAAGCTGTGTTTTTTTTGTACAGTATTTTGTTTTACATCTGTGAATAGAATAATACAATGGGTTGTGATGGAGGCACCATACCTAAAAGAGATGAACTTGTCAGAACGAAGAAAAGACCAGAGCAGGTAATCAAAGCCACTTGATAAAAAAAAAAAAAAATATATATATTTGCTTTTCTTTCTATGATATTGTCCAGTCCGTTAAATTATGAGTATAGCATTTTACTATATATTTGAAAATGTCTATAGTTATGTATCTATTGTGTTGAAATCTGGCAAAGTTAAGAGAAAAATGTTTTAACGTTATCCTGCAGACTGTGAACTGGTTCATAGATAGATTTATCCCAAGGGTCTATGACAACTTTAAATACAATGCAACAAATTTTGGATTGGCCATTTATACAGTTAATCAGAAGTAATTGTAAAATGTTACATTAATATTTATGGTGTGACCATTGAGACAAAGTGAAGACCTTTAACATCTTACAACACAACTTTGACTATTCATATTATATGCCACTCTATACTTGTTATCTTCAGGCTTTTATAACTACATTTAACTATATATATATATATATATATATATATATATATATATATACAATGACAGTTCACATGTTCAAGTTGTTGACAGCAGACAATATCAAATTTCTGTCATTTATGGAAATAGACTAGTGAATAATAAAAAATTAATAATTGTATTTAGGTAAAAATCAGCAGATAATACTGAATAATGTTTGAATACATACCACTTTTTGGTAATGAAGCCAAGGCCATTCAAATTGGGAAAATAATCGACATTTGGGGAAGATTGGGAAAATAATTCTACACCAAAGCTCATAATATTTGGGGCTTCTAGTTTTAAACTGCTTTGTTATCAGCTTTATTTCTCTTTTGCAATACACAAGAACATCAGTAGCAAGTTTTGTTATCATATATTCAAATGTATGTTCTTTAATTTTGGGTGTTTATGACAATTGGGAATATCAACATATTCCAATGGGAAAAAAGGTACTTTTTTTGAATTGGGAATGGGGCCTTTCAATGACCCCAA
Source organism: Ostrea denselamellosa (assembly GCA_024699665.1). Classification (NCBI taxonomy): domain Eukaryota; kingdom Metazoa; phylum Mollusca; class Bivalvia; order Ostreida; family Ostreidae; genus Ostrea; species Ostrea denselamellosa. Next base: position 3,290,276 of record JAMZEH010000073.1, on the reverse strand, counting down.
TTATAGACAATTGAGAGGCCTGCATACATAAAATTAACACATCATAACAATTTATTTGTGAATATAATTCATTTTTATGATGCTTCCAGTAAGTTCATGTGTATTAGGGGATGACTTGGCAAAAACTTGGTCTATTGTGACACTATATATTTTGAAGTGCTTTATAATAGGTAACAGAGCTTAAGTAATACATGCAATATGCCATCTGTGATTCGATAGTTTTTTTCAAAGCAAGAGAAACTTACATAATTCATGAGGTGTCTTTAAAATGAATTATAGGTGAGGAAAATATGTTAGATCCTCAGTGATGATGACACTTTTTCCAGAGCACTATGGGTAATCCTCATTATTTTTCAGCTGATGAAAATAATGTAATAATTGGAGCAAACTTCTTGTGTTGCTTTGTGATGTGAGCTTCACTCTCTATTTTAACTTCTATGAGTTGCAAAAATATTGTAACCTTTAACATTAAGTAAACATATTTTTTTATTATGAATGTCTGGTGGTCAGATGGGTTTGATAGCTTGTGGCCAGATAGCTCAGTTGGTAGAGCACCAGACTAGAGATTCAAGGAGCCTGGGTTCAGATCTCAGCCTGGTCCATTGCATTTTCTCCCTTCCTGTTACATTTGGTGCCATTATTATTTCTTGCTGAAAATGCCCATGAGGGGATAAAAATCCTGGGTTTATGTCTTCAAGGTGTGAAGAAGTTTAAGAAATACATGTACATATTAAAATGCCCTGATTCAGAAATACACTCACAGGGATGGAAAATTTCAGTGAAGCATAAAACATATAATTTGCGCATAGACCTAGGAATAATTTTTACCATTACAGAAAGATAAAACTGCTGATCTAGATGCCAAGTGGAAACACTGTGCAATTACCCAGGAACCACTCCGTGAACCAATCATGGCATGTGAACTCGGCAGGTGAGTATAACATGTAGAGCATGATAAATCTATAACCAGAAGATCACAAAAGATAGTGATCTTTATATATAATAATGTTTACAATTTGCATATACTTTGCTAAAGTTTTGACACATAGTGAGTGATCCAAGGTGGAGTGGAGTTCTATGTGTCAAAGCTGACTACTGTTTTGGCATGGTGCATGCAAAATGTAACATTATTATAATTATTTTACTGACTGTCTCTATGTCATTTTAGGATTACAGATTATTAAAGATAAGAAAAATTTGATATGGATGGAAAGTGGAGGATATGTAAAATATTTTGAAATTGAAAATTTTAAAAATAATAATATGCAGTTTCAGTAGAAAATAATATGAAGAAAAAAAATATTAAAACAATAAAAGTCCTCAAGTAATTAGTTTGTTATTTTATTGGTGCATAATTATCAAAAATGGATGATAACTCATCTTTTTTGTGTTAATGAAATATTTGGACAATTTTTTTTTTTATAATGGTTATAAGTGATAAATTTCACATGTAGTGTACATGTATAATTTAGTCAAACTTAGTGTAGAGGTTCCTGATGGATAGCACATTCAATTGGCAAACTTTGAGCCTGCTGATTGGCAACTATTTTTCTGATTTAACAGATTAGTTTCAGTGTACTTTATTATGTGAAAAATTTGAACAAGGCAAAACAGTAAAGAGAAATCAAAGAAATGGTGATAGTGTACATCTTTCTGTACTCTGTGTGAAAATAGGGTATCAAATGTATAGAAAGAAACTAATAGGAAGCATTATAAAGTAGAATAGAATATATTTAATTCAAATTCTGAGTCCAAAATAAACAATCTAGGAAGAATTTTAAACATATGAGAGAAAAAAAACCCAAACAAATATCTATTTATTATTACATATCCAATGGTTATAAATTGTAACATTTGCTTTGATAGGTTATACAACAAGGAGGCAGTGCTGGAATTTTTGATTGACAGGAGTAAATTTGAATGTGCATCAAGCTTTGACCATCTTCGTGGGCTCAAGGTACTATAAAATCGTCAAAAATGTATTACAATACTGGATAAGGCTTTCAGAATTACAACTGTTTATAGATGATTTAGTTGTTATTAGAATTCTTGGAATTGTTGGCAAGACTCCATTTTTACTTATTGTCTGTGTGTGACATATTGCTCTTATCTAATAGAATTTGATTACTATTAGGAATATTTCAAATCAGATGATCAAGATGAACAGTAAAAGTCAATTATACTGAATTTTTCATTCAAAACCTCATGCATACCTTCCACTTTGGCTTTTAATTTTCAGGACAATTTTTTGTTTTTTTTGTTTTTAGGATTTGAAAGAGTTGAAGCTGACAGAAAACAAAGGGTATGGTCGACCAAAGAGTGAAAAAGGAGACAGCTATATTGATACACAGGATGCTAGGTACATCTGTCCAGTGGTCGGAATCACCATGAATGGAAAACATGGGTAAGTATTCAGATGACGGTGTGTAGTAAAGCAGGTTGTAAAAACCAGGCGCAATGTACATATATTCAGGGTATATGATTAGCTGGCTGGAATAAAATTTATAGTAAGGGGGAAATAGTAGCAAGTATAGGGAGAGTTATAGTATCATCATTTTCAAAACCGTCTGTGAATATTTAACCTTGTAACTTACTCCAAAGTAGAAAGAAAATATTTCTGGTATGGTATGGATATTGTGGGGGTCTCATGATCAGTACAGGGTCTCCAAATTGATATAGGACCTCATGATCAATGCAAGGCATAATGATAAAAAAGTCGGTACATCAAGATTGAAGAATGATGGTATAGTATATGTATCATGGGGCCTCACTATCAATACATGGCCTCATGACTACTACAGGGCCTGGTGATCAATAGAGAGCCTAGTGATTTATTACTGTAGCATTACATTTATTTTCTACTGTGTGTTTGAGTTACATAATATTTTTGTAATTGAAAGATTGTAAAAATACATGCATTGAAATAGGGTAATGGGGAATTGATGTTTATATGAATTGTTGTTTTCAGTTTTAGCTTCATCTGGTCCTGCGGGTGTGTTTTATCAGACAGAGCTCTCAAAGAGGTGAAATCTGACATTTGTCATAAGGTAACTGTAGTATACAAACATTATCAGCTAAACAAACCCAAACAAATGTGTGGAATGAACACACCTAGATATCTTGTGTTGTATTTAATCAGCTGTGTATTTCTCCACAGTGTGGCAGTAAATTCTCCCAGGATGATGTAATCACATTAAATGGATCTGATGAGGATTTGGAGAGGTTGCAACAGAGAATGAAGGTCAGAAAGGAACAGGCCAAACTGGCAAAGGTAAGAGTCAAATACAGTCAAGTCTAGTTATACTGAATAGGGTAAGGAAAACTGTCAAAGGTCAGGAAAGAACAGACCAAACTGTCAAAGGTAACAGATAAATACAGTCATGTTGGATACAGTCATCAAAAAGATCTGAATAACAGTAACAGATAAATAAAGTCAAACTTAATTATACTGACTAGCAGGTAATGATAGCTACCACAGTCAGGTCTAATTATACTGAATAGCAGGCAATGACAGCTGCCACAGTCAGGTCTAATTATACTGAATAGCAGGCAATGACAGCTACCACAGTCAGGTCTACTTATACTGAATAGCAGGTAATAACAGCTACCACAGTCAGGTCTACTTATGCTGAATAGCAGGTAATAACAGCCACCACAGTCAGGTCTAATTATACTGAATAGCAGGCAATGACAGCTACCACAGTCAGGTCTACTTATACTGAATAGCAGGTAATAACAGCTACCACAGTCAGGTCTAATTATACTGAATAGCAGGCAATGACAGCTACCACAGTCAGGTCTAATTATACTTAATAGCAGGCAATGACAGCTACCAGACAGTCAGCAATCAGACAGTTGGGTCTAATTATATTGAATAGCAGGTAATGATAAAGGTATAAGACAGATTATGAAAACTTGCATAAGATAAAACTATTAATAGTGAATAGTAGATTATAACACACATTTGTAGATATTGGACAAATATTGTAAAACTTCTTTATAACAAATTTAGTTATAGTGAAGATGTCTTTATTACAAATGCATTAGTGTATTGGACAAATACAGTCACAATTGATAGTAACAAAACCCCTAGTCTAATATATACATCACCAGAATTCCTACAGTTTTATGTATTTGAGATATTTCTTCACATGATATACATACTTTTTTTTTTTACTATTACAGAAAGCTAAAAAGCACAAAATTGAATCTACAGAAACAGAACCAAAAATGACAGGTAAATACAGAATGTAGGCAGTGAAAGGTATCACAATTGTTAGCTCACATAAGCCACAGATTCAAATGTCAGAGCTTTGCTGATCAAATTTTGTCAGGTGTGATGTCATTTGTCCAGTGTCTGTTAAATATTTTTCATTCTTCCAACTTCTCCAGATTTTTTCAAACAAGTCAACCAAACTTGACAGAATTTCTTTGTTTCTTCAGAAGACTTGCTACATTATAGAGTTATCAGAAGTCTTAAATTGCTGTCATAGTTTTTGATTGGCTGGGACAAAACTTGTTACATTTAGAGCAATTCCAAAATGACAATTGTGGACACATATCTATAATACCCATCATTAACTTCACAGGGCGTCATTGATCACAAGTGATTTTAAAAAATAGTTATAACCAAATTATAGTGGAAAATGCATTTTGTGGTTAAGAAAAGAGACTTTCTGGGTCCAGAATTCTGGGTAAATGGGACAAAAAATGTTGAAAAAAATCTGTTCCCTTGAAAAATTGTCTGAATATCTGGCATACAGATAGCTGAAGGTGCACTGAATCACCATGATATTGTACCACGTGTATCTTACAGGTTTTTTTAAAACATGTTTAATATGTCTGATGATTTCATTTCCTCTATCCATTGAAACATTGTATTATCAATGCTTTTTATTAAAAGCTGATTATATCTGATGGTATTTTATACAAATGGGACTTACTTTGTTGTAAGAAGAATTTCATTATAAGCGATTTTGTTTTAATCATAATTCTAATAAAAGGAAAACAAAAAACATTAGTAGGGACCTGTTACAATAACATGCAACATTTTGTGTACTGTAAAAATAGTTATTTATACATTGGGGGAATTTAGACTAATGACACAGTCATGTAATAAGCACATAAATTTTTTCCATGCATATAGTTATGAAAATTTAATGTGATATATTATATTCAGTTACCACATATGTTTTTCCCCCATGCATAGTGTTGGACTTGGGAAAACACATACTTAACCTCAGCGTAAATGACCACTTTTGCAGTATGCAATTTCATTGTTAATGCAGGCCATTGTATAAGATTTTGCATCAGATGTTCATTACTCTTGTTTAGATGCGAAGAAAGCAAAGACAGAAAAGCCACCCACAAAGACTTCCTTTGCAGCAGGGGTAACAAAGGACAAACCCTCCACCCACACAAGCATTCAGAAGGATCCCAAGGCCAGCAGCACATACAAGTCTCTATTTACCTCCAGTAATAAGGCAAAGAACCAACAGTCAGCCCACTGGGTTACATACAATCCATTCTACAACTGAAAGCTTGTTTTAAACTTTGGTGTTCATTATGTAGCAGTGCCCTGTGGGTAAAAGTGACTTTTTTTCATTACTCTGGATATGAAACCGAGTACATGAGGGTTTATACTTGTTTTCAAGATTAGTGTGGGATAATTCAAGGATGAGTTCATATTTAAAATGTGTCATAGCACTGGAATTTGCATTGATATCATGTAGGTCATCTATGGAGTGATCTTTTGTACTCTCATTGTTCTTCTTCTTTTTTTTTTATATTCCAATAAAATTTCCCGAAAGCGAATTAAAGATGTCTGTACATGATACAGAGGAATACAGCATGCAAAATTATAAATAAACGTTTTCTTTTAAAATTATCGACTTTATAGTTATTACTACATTTGTTGTTTGTTCACATTGTACCACAGTATCTTACTAGGGAAAGAGCAATAAACACATTTCAATTAACAATAAAGCTAGAAGCTGCTGTCTGTGACATGTTTAATATACACTATATATACAAGCTGCTGTCTGTGTCATGTTTCATACACACTTTAGATACAAGCTGCTGTTTGTGTCATGTTTCATATACACTCTAGATACAAGCTGCTGTCTGTCATGTTTCATATACATATACATAAGTTCCTGTCTGTGACATGTTTAATATACACTATAGATACAAGCTGCTGTCTGTCATGTTTCATACACACTTTAGATACAAGCTGCTGTTTGTGTCATGTTTCATATACACTATAGATACAAGCTGCTGTCTGTCATGTTTCATATACATAAGTTCCTGTCTGTGACATGTTTCATATACACTATAGATACAAGCTGCTGTCTGTCATGTTTCATACACACTTTAGATACAAGCTGCTGTTTGTGTCATGTTTCATATACACTCTAGATACAAGCTGCTGTTCGTGTCATGTTTCATATGCACTAAAGATACAAGCTGCTGTCTGTGTCATGTTTCATATGCATATACATAAGCTCCTGTCTTTAACATGCTTAACATACACTACCACTACAAGTACACTACCACTACAAGCTACACTTTGTGATATGTTTCATATACACTACCACTACAAGATGTTCTCTGTGACAAGATACAAGTTGCTGTCTGTGGTATGTTTCATATACACTACAGACACAAGCTACTGTATGTGACATGTTTAATATACACTGCCATTACAAGCTGCTGTATGTGACATGAATTTGTTCAACTCAGTGGAGAGACCCATCATTTAGTCAGTATAAGTATAAAATTTACTTTTGCATTGTACAAGTTGTTCTGAAGATTCCAACATATGTGCAAGGTCAAAATACTACATCCCCTTCTTGTAAAATGATTTACAGATTCAATTAATTTATAATGCAAATTTTCTTGATGCCAGGTGCATAAACTATTTTCTATTGATTTTGATTGGAATAGGTACTTTTCCTTGGGTTTATTCAAATTTAAAAAGGCAATCCTTAATTTCATTTCAGTTTTTTCTATAGTGTATTTGTCTAAATATCTTTTCTTCCCAATTGATATTTTTCTTGATAAGGTGTTTGGTTTAGGACAGGTGGAAGAATTATTTCACAGTTTCTGAACATTCATTCCCACTAAATTAATTTCATTCCCTTGAAATAAAATGTGTTCTCAAGAAATATTCACTTGTCAAAGGACAACAAAGCTTGTGAATTTCACTAAGCGGTAGAGCGTTTGCTTGGCAACCAGGAGGTCATGAGTTGAGACCCACTCGTGTCATGGCTACGTCAAACGTCAACATAGATAGTGATTGCTCCTTTGCCAAACGCTCAGCATTTAGAGGTGAGAATCACAGGTTTTTCAGATATGACCGTAAAAACGGAGATCCTGTGTCGCGACAGGCGTTGGCATGTTGAAGAACCATTGCTGCTGCGGCTCTAAGCATAGGTCTAATTTTTTGGCACTTCACCTACAACTAGTGACATCTCAGTATGAGTGAAAAATTCTCAAAGGGACGTCAAACAAACAAAACTAAGTCCATAACATATACGGGGGCATATCTAGAACGAAATCATGTTCACGCCAAAGACGGCAGAGGGTCTGGGGGGCCTCCCTAAGGTTCCCAGTGCATCCAAAGAAAATCCATGGTAGGGGTACAGGTAGTGAAACCCCCAAGAACCCCTGGGTTGGTTTTTTTTTTCTTTGTAGACAGGATTTTGACGCATAGTCCACTCACCTTCAGTCGTGGACCATTCATCAAAACCCCAGCTACTATCTTGGCATAATACACTTAAAATGTAATATTATTATATAAATAGTTGGCATCTAATAGCTATGGCGGGCTGTTGGCAAAATACAAGCATTTTTTTTTTTTATCATCGGATGTGAAAAACGAGTGGATACTACATCTTCATGATCAGCTTACTTGTTATTAGCTTGCCGCGATTTAAAAATCGATCATATGCAGAACATGCTCTCGTGTATTGAATCAGTTGAGAAATATTCTCCATACAAAGGGGAAGATGGAATATTGCTACTTGAACATGGGGAATTGATGGAGAAACTGAAGTCATCCTGTTTTGTCATAAAGTTGAGTTGTCAGTCTGCCGTTAACATCTTTTAAGTTCACAGGGATATATATCCAAGTGTTTGTTTTATGCGATAAACATATGAATAAAAATGACATTAATAATAGACAAAACATCGATACATTTAAATGTGGAGCTGAAGGAAACAGCAAGAGATATTTTTCATTTTACATAAATTCTGCCTCATGAGAATATATAAAAAAAAGGACCGCCTATTAAAGGAGCACAAAATTCGCGCCCATGGGAATTCCAACAGACTGTTGGAAAACTTGACCAACAAAGACAACGTAGATATTGTTAATAAAGAACTCCAGCATAAAATTCATAAATACAATCGAGTAGTTTACGAAAATGTAAGAAATGTATTAAACTGTATCACGTACGTTTCTCCGCACAATGCTTACCGATATTGCCAGAGCATCGTTTACAATTTCAGAAATGGGTAAAGCACACATTCATCGTCTAAAATTTATTTGTATGAAATACCCTTGTTAAATTTTGATTACATCAATAGTGAACTCATTACACTTACCTCATATTACAGATTTACTGCATTGTTTTCATTCCACTATTAAGGGGCAACTAAATAGGGCGGTCCTTTGGATAAGACCGCAAAAACCGAGGTCCTGTGTCACAGCAGGTGTGGCACGATAAAGATCCCTCCCTGCTCAAAGGCCCTGAGCGCCGAGCATAGGCCTAAATTTTGCAGTCCTTCAATTGTGGCGTCTCCATATGAGTGAACAATTCTCGAGCGGGTCGTTAAACAACATATAATCAAAGCCACGCGGTCATATACAAAGCGAGATACGATTTTAACCACAATTTCGTATGATTTAATAACGAACGTTGCGGCACAGGTATCTGAATTTTAATCATTAGATAGATATTAATAGAAAAAAAGGGTGGGTCAACCAATCTGTCTATCTATGTTATATATATAAGTATATTTAGATAGATAGAGAGAGAGAAAGAGAGACCCCCCTCCTTTTTAATTTTTTGAGCAAAATGAGCCGTAGTGTCTCTTTAAAATTTAGATACCTGTGGTTGTGGTTACATGTTTCGACCAATGCATTTACTTAAAAATTCAAAGGTTGACACCATTTCTTCGATTAAAAATACAAAAAAAAAAAATGTATTACACAACTTTTACTATGCACCTACTGCATTGAACCCCCTTTTTTTCTTTTTGTTGAAAACATAAGGTAATGTCTGTGTCATTCTTATCCATACACTAAGAGAACAAAATGTCAATGAAAAGTATCACATGTATATATACTTGTATCACTGTCATATGTATATATATATGTTTATCATATGTACAAAGAAATTGTCTTTGTTACATGTTTTAAAGTATTGTTAGCAAATAATAAAATCAAAGGCCTGAAAGGCCACAAAGGCGTCGATGTGTAATATCATGTACATTATAGGGTTCTCAATAAATGCAGAGGCCAGGTAAATTAGAGAGAGTAAGAGAAGAAATGTTTGAGTGCCACAGGAGACATTTCCTCATGTTTAAGTACATAAATAAAGCATTACAATCATTTGTAAAATGTCAGTAAATTATGTTTATTTACATAAAAAGAAATAAAGAGAGCTTGGGCTGAAGTTGCTTATCCTAACAAGTTCTTTTCATACATGTACCCTCCTCCTCTTGTAAGATAATATCCCCTCAAGACTAGTTACTTTACAAAGGCTGTAATAAATAAATTGAAATTGCAGACGAAAAATGCTGAAAAGAATATAACTGCTTCAGAGTGAGACTACTTGTTTATAGAAGTATCTTCTATTCATGTATGATGTAACAATTATACGGTATTAACTCTTTGTTTTTAATAATGTCTAACAATTCAAAAGTTCAACGTAATATTTAGAAAGGTTATTGGAATTCTGAACAAGATTGAATTCCCAATGAATGCTACCTAGCCTTGGTTTCTTTGCAAAATAACGTGTTATTTTTGTCGCGATGCACACGCTACTTTCATTTTGCTTAATTGGGAATCGGGATTACCAAAAATAAAACTTAAAATATTTTTTGTTTTTGGAATAGGAACCGAACCGTGACAATGCGCAATCCAATTTAGTATTTATCTGTTTCTACTGATCTGAAATAAGGATTCTTGGTGAAACTATGAGACTATAGATATAAATGAAAATCAAATTTGAGCAGGTTATTTTGCAAGTACTTTATGATATTGTGCGACACAAATTTCGTGGGAAAATCTGTTTCGTAGTAAATTCATCCGCGAATAATGAACTTTTCTTGCCAAACAATTGTTATTTAACTATTGAACAAAGATACAATAATAAACAACGACATCAACGACGGAAATGGTATTGTGCCTTTCAAATATCAATTAAATTCAATGTTTCAATAGTAAGAAATGTTGAATTCCAATAGGCACTATTTGATTTTGCCCACTCGGAAAGGCGGTGTAGTGGCAAAATTTTGCATGATCGCTAGAAGGCTCTCAAGCAAGCTCAACGCCTTAAAAAATATTTCGGCAGAAAAATCATCTTAAATGTTGAAACACACTATGGATCGGTGACACGACTTCCCAAGAAAAAGAGAAAATAAAAGACTTTAGAAGATCATTCTTTGAAATAAAGTGCATCACCACGACACGATACACTCGTTGGATCTTTAATCAAACAGATAAAAGTGCACAATACAAAATCATGTCAACCTTAATTGGTGCAAAGATTGCACTAATATCTTTTACTTTAAAGTCCTAGGTAAAATCAAGATTATTCCTTCTAATGTGTTTATGCACATTGCAAATGACTTGTCAACATATCTCTTGAATTGTTCAAATAACTACAGATATATTCCAAAGCATTTTTATTTCATAACATATATGTAGATAATATATTCACTTGGTATGAAATTTCTTATTTTTGGTTGTACAAAGAAAAGGAGTGAGTATAACATTCTACTCATTATTGATCTTTAACTGGAGAGATGTAATCTAGCTATTATCAAAATGACCTCCAGCTGAACTAAAGAGACTAATGGAATATTAATTGGACAGACAGATTAAACTGCTAGAAACACCACCAGCTTATCATTCCCATGAGACAATTCATTTGTTTTGTGATGTGCTAGTTAAGTCTTTGCAAATTTTTTAGGGTTCATTCTGCATATATGTATATTAGTAATGTTTGAAACATAATAAGTATTCATATTAATTGTTCTGTAGCTACAATTTATGGGGGAAAAAGGAGTATTGATGTTATGTGTATCAATACAATGAATAGGGTTACTGTGTAGGTATCACACCGGTAATTGTCCAATCAAAATGAACTTAGTCAATTGTAGTTCCGTATATTTAAAAGAATAATTTTTTTTAATGCGTGATTTTTCTCATTTCCCCTTCTTCTTTTCTCTTATTTTTTGTACCCCTGATTAGGAAATTTTGTGTAATTTGTAGAAATAATCAGTTGTTTACAGTGGAACTATTTGATGTTGGTAGCTGAGGCTTCTTTCTGAGGAGCACTCGGTCTGTTTACACACGTGGATTTGAGGGTAAAATTATTTCGAAAATGCTGTGTAGGGTGTCTTTTTTCTGGTGTCAGCAGACGAGAGAGGTAACATAGAACGTGTCCGAGTGCGTTATTTGGCATCAATTTTGTAAACTGATTTTTTCCCCTATATAGTAATATATAGTGAAAATAATTACTGGTACGATACCTGTATATTACTCTCTAACATATGTAGGGATTACCTCCCTTAAAACATTGTTTTTTTTAAAAAATATATCACATTTTAAAAAGTTTAAATGACTTGATTTTACACTACAATTTACATTTCTATACAGATGCACAAATTGACAAAGTTTGTTGATTCTAGGACTCGTATCTAAATGAGCTTGAAAAAAGAGTTATGTTATATATGACCATGTCACCTTAGCTAAAGGTCAAAGTGACCTTAAAGTACTGTGCAACACACCTTCTTAAGGTGCATTAACTGACCAAGTTTAATGACTCTAGACCAAATACTTGTCCAGTTATGAGTCATACAGGATTTTGCTACATCACCTTAATCACAGGTCAAAATGACCTAACTTTAAAGTGCAACCCACTTCCTACCCTAGATGTATCAGCTGAAAAAGTTTGGCAATTCTAGGTCATATAGTATTCAAGTTATGAGCCAAAAACAAAGTGGGACTGATGGATGGACAAAATCACCACACCACAATACATCCTGTATAAGATGGGCATATAAAAATACACCACAAAACCCATTATATTTGGTCTCATTCATGCTATTTAACTTTATCTAAAAGACAAACATAATGCTGTAGGGCGTAAATTTTATATCGCTGATTCAAAAATATAAAATACTTGATCTGGCAACAATAACTTATGTTTCATTTTTGTACATAATGGAAGTTCTTACTATATTTAATTACAAATATATTTTAATTTCTATTGAAAATGTACTTAAACCTTTTAGGAAATAATAATATTGAACCAAACATTAAAAATAATTGATGTAAATGTCAGCGACAGTAATCCACACATTAACAAAGAAAGGGTGTTATATGCCCTATATAAATGTACACATATCTCTATTTCTAGTTTCTCTTTACTGGTGTGGCAGTGCAAGAATTTTTGTGCATCATCTTTAAAACAGAAGTCTGGTTTTATGAAGAAATTTATTGAGAGGAAAAACAATCTTTACAATGGATGAGTAAAAACCTCCCACAGCAAGCTTGCTACAAAGCACCATCTTATCACAATCAATTAGAATGGGTTCAGTCTGTGCTAGAATCTTAAAATCCCAAACAGCATCTCAAAACTGGGAGCTTGCTCACTCAAATCCCATCATGTCAAATTGGTAAATTAGCACAACCAATTTTTTTTTTCCAATTCCCTGAGATCCTAACACAGTCTGATAACCTATTCTGCTCAGGACACCTTACAATTGCTTGCAATAAATAAATTCAATAATCAAGTCTAGAGTAACACATATAAGGGTGATTGGATGCACGATTAGTTCCAGGAATGACTCGCTCCATCAGAAATGTCTCTTGAAGACCCATCAAATACCAAACTTCTACAGAAATCTTGCAACAATTCTGAAAAGGTGTGCCATGATTTACCATTGCAATTCATATATTTGTGTGCAAGTGACCAGCAAACTGCATGTTTACCAAACAAACCTGAAGTATTAGTAGAATGTTTCTTACAATGGTACACAATACGAAGGACAGCATTTCAGCTGACAAAGTCCATATGCCACAAGTAAATGTCAAAATATTATACCCCCCCCAAAAAACTGAATTTACAGACCCACTTTATAACAGCTAGTCTCCTTTAATCTAAACAGTAAATTTGTAAATTGTACATAAGAAATGGGCGAAATGTCCTTAAAAGTTAATGTATATCTTCCTAAATTAGATGATCTGATTTTCTAAATGATTAGTTGACCACTAAACTTGTGTATATACACATCATCAGCTGAAATCCAAATTCATGTTAAAACACAATACAAACAGCAGAGCAATCGATGAATCTGACAATACAACATTAACAAATCCAAAATGACAATTATAAATTGGATATAACAAACACCTTTCCCTTCAAGTGTTTCAAATGAAATACATAAACTACTATCTATATACAGTAGAATCTTTCACACATTCCATGATTTCTGAATCATCAGAGAAGGACAATACAATTACATATCTCAACACTCGAAATAATTCTCAGATTAATGTTACATTTAAGATTACAGAACCATTATCTGGTAAACAAAAGCTTACAGTAGTGTACTAAAAATTGTCAGTACGAAATTTAAATCTAACACATTCTAGATTGATATTCTGCATGACCTTCCTGCACTCTAGGCGGTGTAGGCAGGGGGCAGCCCCTCTCCCTTTATTGCCTCTTCATACTTGGGGGGCAGGAGAACCTGTATTAAAAGACAATAGTGAAAGCACTGATATAAACATGTATATATGGCCATGTAACCTGTGAGGTCTTGCAAAGATGAAATTCTTAACTGTGCAATCAGTGAAGAAGAAATTATTTCAGCTGTAAAGAGCGGCCAAAGGTTTTGACAATGAATGAGCACATTCACCAACTTTAATGTTTCTTCTACCCATCTAAAAAAAATTTTTTTCCAGGTCGTTTGGTCCCTGATGAATAAGGGTGATCGACATATTCACCTGTGAGTCAGGGTCCACGGTGTATTCTCTGATTTGGTTACTGCTGACAATTCTGCCTTTCAGGAAGTTGTAGCAGCTCCATACCATTCCAATTAAATAAGCCTTTAAAAAAAAACCAAACAATTAGAGTAGCTTAAAAACATTATAAATCACAATAGCCTAAAAACACTTAACAAAATCACAATAGCCTAAAACATTTAAAGTTGCATATTCTAAATTACATCATTCATCATTTCACCTGTTTTAACAGATTTATTTGGTTTTAAATATATGTTCACAAACAACTGTTACTCGGCCATTTCTAATTCATATTCACAAGACAAGTCAAGTGACAGTCATTGTCCAGTTCAGATTTCCCGATCAGTGATCTTATTTCTGTAAAGCTGTGTTATTTTGTTATACAGTAACATGCCATAAGTTTTAGAGAATTAAAAATATCTAATACCTCTTAATAATTTGTTTTACATTCTTTCAAATCTAAATTAAGACGACTGGGTCTGAGTTATATACATCATGCATGTGGAGCTATTTATAGATGCCAAATAGACTTTATGAGCAGCAAATGTATGGGTTTCCACTTATTTGTGTTTTAAATAATCTCACTGTTTTCTTTTACATGCAAATGTTTTCAAGCATGTAATTAGTGGAAGTTAATAACATTAAAAACTAATTCATCTGCTTTCAATTAATTCTGTACAAAAAATAATAGATGAACATAAGACCATGCAGCTTTAAAAGAATGTCAATAGCCTAAAAATGTCAATCTATCTTCTCAGACTACATAACAATCAGAGTAGTCTACAATAAACACTGAACAATCAGCATAGCCTGAAATCAACATGGGAGGTCCATGGGCCACATCGCTCACCCGAATCAACATGACCCTGCCATTGTTCAGTCTTTATTCCCATGAAAAATTTTAACCCCATATTGTGGTCTCAACCTTGCCCCAAAGGATGAAAAGATAACTAAAAATGAATTCACATAGCACAGAGATGCCTCAACACCATTAACACTATCGTGATCTTGCTGTTCTGGATAAGACCAAGGTCAATGTTATATATCATGGTATGACATGAAAGACCTTGCCATAAGAAATCTATATACAAAATATGAAAGCTTAAACACATATAGTTGAGATATTAAATAGGTCACATTCTCATTAAAAATAGGTCAAACTTTCTGGACAAGGTCATAAGGCCAAACACTGAAGTATATTAGTCTTGCCATAAAAATTTATATACAAAATATAAATGTTTTATCTTAAATAGTTCAAAAGAGATATTGATCAAGTCATTATTTTAAAGACAGTAGGTCAAGGTCATATATAAAGTTATTAAAGCCCTACCTTGAATAGTTCTGAAGATATTTAATAGGTTACGTTTTCATAAAGTTGGTCAAATTTCAAGGTAAAAAGGTCAAAGGTTATGGTATAAAATAAAAGGTATCGTCATATGATATCTATATACGAAACATCTATCTTGAATAGATAAGGAGATATTAAATAGGTCAAATTTCTATTGCAAGTAAGTCCAACGTCCAGGTCAAGCTCACAAGGTCAAACTTCACAAAATTATAAGGTTTTGCCATAACAAATCTATATACAAAATATGAAAGTCCTAACTAAATAGTTCTAGATATATTTAATAGGTTATGGTTTCTTAAAAGTAGGTCAAACTCTAATTTCAATGATATGAAATGAACAGTCTTGCCATAAGAAATATATATACAAAATATGAAAGATCTACCTTTAAAAGTTAAGGACATATTGTATACATAAGATTTTTATTAAAATAGGTCAAACTTCCACGTCAAGGTCACAAATTCATACACCATTGCATCACATTGAACATCTTTCTGTACAGAATGCATACACAAAATATGAAAGCCCCAGCTCAAAAGATATTTATAAAGATTTTTCCTATATATCAACATATACTGTAACACTTCGATCCCCTACTGTGGTCCCACCCTACCCCAAGGGACCATGAATTGTACAAACTTTGATCTTCTCTATGTGAGGAAACTGCAATGTAAATTAGAATTTTCCTGGCCAAGTGGTTCTTGAGAAGATTTTTAAAGCTCAGGTGAGCTAAAAACCTGAACAATCAAAATTGCTGGCAACACACTAAACATCAGCATAGCCCATAATAATCAACAAAAAATCTAATTTTTGAAGAATTGTACATAATAATTTTCATGATACGGCTAATAAAGGGATTCTACTGGTACACAACTCCATCTATCAATTGGAAACATGATCTACCTGTCATATAAAACCAATTTCATCTATCAGCAGTACCTGTTCTCGATGGTTGGTAGCTTGATTTACCTATGCTATGTACTTGTGTTTACCTGCATGACTTACCTTAACTGATAGGAAGAGAACAAAGCCCAACAAACAGAGAAGCATCAGCCACTGGGAATCCATGTCCATCAGGTGTTTCAGACCAGGCACGCATGACTGAAATATCAAATACAAGATCAGGCACGCATGACTGAAATATCAAATACAAGATCAGGCATGAATGACTGAAATAACCAATAAATACATGTACTATCAGAGATTGTCATTGTGATCCCTATCTATAATGAGAATATTACTGTACTTCAGACTGAGCACTCACAATTGAAATATCAAATGCATGTACTGTTAGAGAATGTTGACATCGACATAGTGAGAATACAATGGAATATGGAACATACATATAATTATGGTATATCCAAATCACCATTATGAAAATTTTGAATTCACAGTCAGAGGACTGAATGAAACAAAAACATAGTCGGCTCTTTAAACATACAACCTCCCACTTTATGTTTTGTAGTTAGTATGGGAACATTGCAAGTACAATGAAATGTATATTGCATGTCTAATGTTTGTGGAGATGTAGCTGTCTGTAGATTGTATGCCTTATGTTTGTGGAGATGTAGCAGTCTGTAAATTGTAGTCTAATGTTTATGGAGATGTAGCTGTCGGTAGTTATGTGTGAGAAGTTGAGTATTGACTCACCAGTCCTTGTGTTCGGAGCCAGATTTTGATGTTGGGGGAGTAGCTGAGGTACCCCACAACAGTCAGACAACTCAGACAAAAATCAAACACTTGTAAACAGAAGAAAGGTAGAATGTAGCCTGGTCGGTTCTGAAATGTATGTCAAATATCATTTAATGATTTTAACCAGAATCTTCCTACTTTTCAACATTCTGAAATACATGCAAAGCATTATTTAATTATTATATCTATAGTCTTGTGTGTTTTCAACACTCTGAAATGCAAGTCAAACATTATTAATAACTATATCCATAATGTTATGTTTTCTTACAATTTACTTTATGACATGTAAAAATTGTTTTGGCATTAAATGTATGATGAGGTCAATTTCTTTTTCAAGACTAAACTATTACTGTTAACATGGTTTTATTTAAGGAGTGACTATGGTATAATCTCCAACTGCATTTAAACAACTAAAACTATCCCTCATCAAACATGCCAAAACAAATTCAGAATGAATAGTACAAAAGTTTTTACTCAAATCTCTCTCTCTCTCTCTAGCATATGTAACTCACTCTAAGAACTCCATACAAGAGGAACAGTACAATGGTCAGCATACACAGACAAATGATGAAGGCCAGATCAAAATCCTCTGTAAATGTACAAAACAAAGAAATAAGTTCACTAATGGTTTACTTCAGCCCTTATTCAATTGTAAAACTAATTTAAAAAACAGACTCTGAAATTTTTAGATAGATTTGTTGTTAAATAGGTAATGTATGCAATTTAACTAATTATCATTTTAATATTAAATCAAGAATTTACTACATATGAATCGTGATGCTGCAAATGCATGCATTTCATGCCATTTTCTTTCAAATGACCAGCCCCGTGGGGATCCGGGTTGAGAGAATAGATCCTCAGTACCCCTTGCTTGTCGTAAAAGGCGACTAAATGGGGCGGTCCTTCGGATGAGACCGCAAAAACTGAGGTCCCGTGTCACAGCAGGTGTGGCACGTTAAAGATCCCCCCTGCTCAAAGGTCATAAGCGTCAAGCATAAGCCTAAAATTTGCAGCCCTTCACCGGCAATGGTGACGTCTCCATATGAGTTAAAGACTCTCGAGTGGGACGTTAAACAATATATAATCAATCAAATTACCAAAATCTACCATTTTCCCAAGCTATCTACCTTAAGTATGGGCTACATGTGTCACCATGATCAATGAGATACAGGTGTACAATACTTGTGATATCTTAAATGTTTCAAGTACACACCAGTTTAGGTCAATGGATGAGGCTCATGACTTCTCTTTTAAAAAAAAAATGGCTCAAAGATTGAAATTTTTGACAATTTTCAGGAAGAGAGCAGAACAATCACTTACTTTTCAATGTCATATTACAAAATTAAAAGAAAAAACCTTATTATAAGTTTCTAATGAATTTTGCATGGAAATGTTGTAAAATCTTTCATTTTCATGGGGTAAAATTTTCATGATTTGGAGAATAATAAAGCATATTTGTGAAAATAGATTCCACAGGTGTGATTTTATTCTTCATATTCAGCTGAAGTTGTGTATTTCTCTTATAAATATTATGAACACATTTCACTTGCAAACTCCTAAAAATGATTCTACTAGTCTTGCTCTTGACCATCTTTTCAATTTTCTGTACCTCTGTTCATCTTCCTACGGATGAAGATTTCTTCCTGTGTCTCAATGTCATTAGTTTTCATTGTTGTATCAATCTCAATGTCAGTGCACTTATTGGCATGTTCCTGCAGGATTTCAGGATGGATGGAGGCAAAAATAAGTCCTCCAATTAGGAATAAATGACAGATCTACAACATAAATGAAGTACATGGTATGAAGTATTCATCAGAATGTGATATCACATGACTGTGAGTTACAATGTACAACAGCAAACTTGGATGTGTGAATTTGAGAGGGTCAACACTACAAGGTTTATCTGGGTTAAATGAGATAAAAGTGGATAAACACACTCTGGGTTAACTTAACCTATTTCCAAAGTAGGATTAGTTAACCCCATTCGGGATGAAGTGTGTTAATCTAGATCAAGCACAGTGTAGTTTTAGTACTGTTACTATGAATCACATCAAAACTGAACTTTGGCTAAAAATACTCAGACAAGGTTCTTTAAAACTATGCACAGGTAGTAAAACACCTGAAACAGAATTTGATATTAAGACTCACAATAGTTTTTTAATAACTGTTGGGACCTCCTCTGGTCCTGGTGGACACATTTTTTCATAGGGACCACCAAAACTCTTATTGTTGTTGTACCTTGGTTCCACCCCAATTTTTCTATCATTCATTTGATTTATCTTGGTAATTTTTACTTTGTCATCTAATTATCACAAACTACTTCTTATTTGCATACCCATCGTTAATTTTCAAGCATGTGTCCAACTGGTTCACCAAGGCTGCTAAAAAAAAGAATCCCAATAATGGAAATAATGAATAGAATAAAAGATGGAGTGTAGAAAGGGTTGATTGTGGCTGGGTTTTGATAAAAGAATGAGTATAATACCAATTAAGATGTTAACATGTAATTCAGCAATTTATTCACATAATATGTGTTTGTGAAACACTGATTTCCCTATATGGTCAAACACTAAGGTCATGCGATCAAATATTTTGCTACCTAAAGGAAGGTCTTGTTGAAAGGAATATACATACATGTAAAAAATGAAAGCCATATCACCAGCCCTTCACAAAATTACAGCTAAGGTTATTTTTTTTTTCTCTTCAAAAGAAGGTCAAATCCAAAGGTAAATATCACAAGGTCAGACATTTTGGTACCAAAAGAAAGGTCTTGTCACAAGGAATACACATGTGAAATATGAAAGCCTTATCAAGATCCATTCAAAAATTAAGGACAAAAGTTAACATTTCTGTGGGCAAACAGACAGCAGAGTTGTTGAAAACTGTTGGCATGGCTGTAAAAAATTTTCTGGATCAATAACTTGCTAGAAAACTTTGGTCCAAATGACCATTTCAAAATATCAGATGTTCAATAATTTTAGAGCTCGGGTCAAAATGCACAGGTGAGGATCACTCAAATAATATGGCCATAACTTCTCTACCCAGTAAGAAATGAACAGCTGTGGTAGCTCAGTGGTAAAACATTCGCTTCGTAACCAGAATGTTGTGTAAGTTTGAGCTCTGCTAGTGCCATGGGTGCATCAAATCTAAGATGTAAATATATCCTTTGCCAAACATTTGACATTTAGAAGTGAGAGTCACAGGTCTTTTGGGTATAACCTTAAAACGGAGGTCCCATGTCGTGGTAAGCGTGGACATGTTAAAAATCCCTCACTGCTATGGCATTGAGTACAAAGCATAGGTCTAAATTTGTGGTACTTCACTTACAGCTGGTGATGTCTGAATACAAGGGAAAAATTCTTGACAAGATGTAATGCTAACAAACAGAACAGAAAAATTGTTGAACCTCTTAAAAAATTACAATGGCATCTGGGATATTCAAGAATTTCAAGATGGTTGGACAACTGACCATAATGGTCAAAGACTAAAATATAAAACCATAACATTACAGTTCCCGCAGCTATCACTGTGAATACATTTTCTATGACGAGGAATTTACACAATATAGATTAAACAATGTTTGTCCAAATCAGGCTAAAGAATCGGCTATGTGTATTTCTGTGTACAGGTGCTCTGAAGTGTGTAACTTTGCAATGTATCATGACAATTATGGATGTTGCTGACATTGGAGTTAATGCAGAGGAAACTGTGATATATTGTAACCAAATATCTACCAACTAGCAAGTGAAAGATTCAAAGGATTGACTAGATCAAATATGTGAATTCTTCATGTGCGCACTCAAGATTTATCATTTTTCACAATGTAATTGATCTGTTTCAATATTATCTTTGTCAGGAGTTTGTTAATTATCTATGATGGTTTATAAGGAATTTGACATCACCGGTTCACAATGTTCTAGTGATTTGTTACCTATAGTTTGTTTACTAAGATTGATATGAGTTTGTTTTATATAGTTGTTTGTTTGTTTCAAATAAATTGCTTGAACTTGTACAATCATTCATCTCAAGAAATTAATTCTTATTTATGCTGCTGTTTTGTTAATTGTGAATGCTATTTGTAATCAGTTTAGTAATAAATGTTTTGCACTTTGACAAAAATAAGCAGTTCGGTATTCCATATATGGTACAGTGAATAAAAATAAGCTGTTTGGTATTCCTTATATGGCACAGTGAATAGGGTCAAAGGTTAAAGTAAGCAGTTCCTTTGCAGTTTTTAAAGCAGTTCAAACAAATATTCATGGATGAAGGCTTGTAGAAATATCTAATTTAAAGTTTTCAGCCAAAATAACTCCCTGAAAACTGCTAGCGAACAGTGAAGGCTAAAAACTGCCAAGAAACTGGTAGACAACTGCTCTTATGCATTTGAAACATGCATACTAATAAGGCTTGTTGATGGTTAAGGAACTGCTTATTTTAAGTGAACTGTGAAGATTAAGAAACTGCTTGGGGGAAGGCCTTCCACTTTGACCTGGGTTTTCATTAAAATCAATTAATTTTACAAGCTTTTAATTCTGAAACGCAATAATAAAAGATAAATAAAATGTATGCTAGTACACCTTTATGACAAAAACATCTGGATCCATGTGAAACCTTTTATGGAAGTAGATCTATCATAGAATTCTGATTTGATTTTTAAAAATTAACTTAAATCAAACATCCCATATTCAATATCCGGATAGACTGTTTATCACTGATCACATGACATCAGTTTATTGTAGCTGCCTTCAACAGTCATTCCCATATTTATTAAACAGGATATCTATATTGTAAAATAGAAAAACTAGCAAAGAAACAACAAGTATCAAACTATTTTCATTCATTTTTGGGTAGAGATTTTCAAAATAGACGCTGGCAACCGTAGCGCCATATTGACATTGCAACAATCAGAGCTTAGTGTAATGGATATATCATTATAATAATCTTTTCTGTTTCGTCATGAAACTTTTACCAGCTGAAACAGTCCATAGAACAGCGTTCCTGTCTTGACATGACAGCAAAAACAGCACTTGTACATGTCGGGAATCTCCGACTGTCCTTTGGTTCTCATTTTGTTTCCTTTTTGTTTTCAAGTTTCCTCTTTTCCAATATGGAATCCTTACTTCCGGTTTACACCGGAAAGGTTGTCCTAAATACAGAAAATACAAAATGAAGTATGATTAAAGAAACAAAATGTGAATGCATGTGTTGATACATGTATTTAGACTTAATCTGGCTGTAATAAGTACAGATATGAAATTCCTAAAAAAAAATAAAAAAAAGATATATATATATATATATATATATATATATATATCTCCCCACTGTTTTGGACTTAAAAAAATTATGGATTAAATTATATTCCATCCAATATTATATATAAATTTTACTGATAAAAACAATTTCACAATTTTTTGAAAAGTTTTATACAGCAAATGTCATTAAATAAATGGAATGAATACTGACAGATAAGTGAATGAAAGTTTTAAATAATTTTTTTAAATGAAATTATAATTAATACACAGTGCAAGTTTTCAATGAAACATTCTTTTTCCATATATTAAATTGTGTTCATAGTTTAACAGAATTTAAACTTCTTTTAGCTGGAAACAAGTGAAATTTTGATGTTAAACAGAGTTGACACTATAGCCAAAATTGAACCAAAGCAATTTTCAGCCTCAACTCTGTGTTATGTAAATAAGATTTCAGCCTTGTTTATGTTTGCATTAGCAAACTAGTGAAATGTTAATTTTGTAAATTTACATGATACATTTTACCTCAAGAATATATGAAATGTGATATATATCAACATATATTTAAATTAATGTATAAATATACATTTTTCAAAATTTTATAAACAATAACGATTCTCACTAATTGTTTACACAACAAATAATAAACTCTGTAATGAGTTTTTGTCACAATGTATAGCCTTAATTTTTTGGTGAAACCTTTTAAACACATTACACAGTAAATTTTGATAATTTGGGGAAAATCGTGAATCGGTCCCTTTAGAAATGCATGTTAATCTCAGTTTATGCCAAAATCATAATTACTTCTTATACTAAAATAATGCTAAGTATTCATTACTGTCTGTATAATACATTATTATATGCATACAGCATTTGGTGTAATATGTACATGTTGTTTGCATGTCAGTAAGACTGTATCATTGCAGGTTCCGTACTATATGCCTACTGTGACACATGACCTCCGTTTTAAAGGTTATAACAGAAATACCCATGACTTTCACTACGAGAGGAACAACAGTCAATAAATTGATGAAGTGCCAAGATCAAGAATCAAACCAGGATCTCCTGAAGTGTGCATCCTAACCACTAGGCTACAGTGATCAATAAAGTTTTATTCACATATCATTGTGCTGTATTAAATAAAATGTGTATAACTTTAATAAAATTTTCATTCACACATCAACGAGGCGTATTAAATTGTATATAATTTAAATAAAATTTTATTCACATATCAATGAAGTCATATTAAAATGCGAATAACTTTAATAAAATTTTATTCACATATCATGGAGTCATATTTAAAAAACATATATATATTTGATAAAATTTTTGTTCACATATCAAGGAGTTGTATTTAAAAACATGTATTTTGATAAAATTTTTATTCACATATCAATAAGACATATTTAAAAAAGAGTTGTATTAAAACACGTTTGAATTTTAAAAATATTTAAATCCCTTCTTCATAATTTATCTAGAAGTGGACTCATTCCTTACACTAAAAACAAACATTTACATTAAATTTATGAAAGTCCAAAAGTATATTCATTCTTCATACTATTAACCAGTATGTGTATTACAGAAGTAAAACAAAACTTAACAGACATATGTAGAATATTTTTTTATTCGCAAAAATTTCAATCCTCATACCAGGGTATAACTTTCTTACATCTTTAACAAATTAGATCTCTCCAACAATAACTGTAATTCAATGTGTAATGAAGCTGAATAAATATATAATATTATTAATATTTATTTTGTTCTTATGTTTCTTTAGATGTTTAACATAAAATTCATTAAAAATTACAAATATGTAAGATATACACATAATATAATGTTTTCAAATTGTCGAAAAGCCTCCCATATACATACTACGGCACATTCAAATATAACACCCATTACAAAATTAATATCTCCCATATACATACTACAGCACATTCAAACGTAACACCTATTACAAAATTAATATCTCTCATATACATACTACGGCAAATTCAAATGTAACACCTCTTACAAAATTAATAGGGCAGATTTGAGTAGAGAATCTGTTCTGACTTTTGAAAGATATAAATTTAAAACATATAAATTTAAAACCCTATGACTTAAAGAAAACGTTGATTAAGAAAACAGTTACAAAAATCCCTGAAATATGTAAATTTGAAATTACACGCTATAAATAATTTCAATATTTTAAGAGGCCTGCCAATATCCATTGCTAGATATTCTAAGTACTGGACACATTAAAGTATATATTCACAACCCCTACAAGACACAATACAAATCAATACAATCTTTTAATAAAAAAAAAAAAAGTCTCTCCCCCATGCTGAGAGCTCTGTTATGTAACATTGAAAAATTCTGTATTTGAAAAAAAAAAAAATTATCTAAAAAGAGTTTTATAATTGATAATTTCCCAAATTGAATTTTTATGCAGTCTTTAATCTTTCACATCCCCCCTCCCCCAGACAAAAGGACAAAAAAACCTAACAGAAAAATGAAAAAAAAAAATGTTGCCTCTTGAACATATTCTTTGACAATTCACTTTATTTAAGTGAATCAAGAAAATACATCACAAATAAATGCACTAAACATATTGCAGAATGGCGAGAAATGTCTAACTTCTCTATAAAATTCTCTGAATAAATAATTTCTGTACATTAAGAACTTTGGACATATACATATTATTACATCAACTGGCACTCATAAAATCCTTTTCTGACACAGCACCTCATATGTGTTCTTGATGTCAGTGATGCAATAACAAAACATACGTCATCTACCGGTATTTGTGTCATATAACAACAACACTATGTACAGACATCGATGTTACTGATTATTCCAGAATATGAAATATAAGCTCCAAGACCACTGATCCCCCCCGACAGAGAGGAACTGCACTGTGGATGACAGGAATTAACTCGTTGTCAAGGTCATTCATGTAAAGATCAGGCAATTTTTCTTCATTGGCTCCAATTTCATAGCCCACCTTAACAAACATAGATTCTTTATTAATTATTTTTATTAATTATTTGTTAGGAAATGTACAGTCTATAGAATTGAGTCCAAAATCATTATACAAGTTCTATTTCCTTTTAACACTAGTGATCACTATAAATTCTCAAAAAAGAGGACCATGAACCACATTGCTCACCTTAGTCACCTTGGCCCATATTTAAAGTTTTTCCTATATATTTGCATGTAAACTGTGATCCCCTATTGCAGTCCCACCCAACCCCTGGGGTCCATGATTTTGACAAACTTGAATTTGCACTATGCCAGAAAGTTGAAATGTCAATGTGAACTTCTTGGCTCAGTGGTACTTGTGAAAAATATTCTTAAAGATTTTTCCTATATTTTTTCATGTAAAATTTTGATCCCTTTCAATCTGCACTATGTCAAGAAGTTTCCATCTAGCCCAATGGTTCTTGAGAAGATTTTTAAAGTACCCCTCCATATTTTTACATTTTTGTGAATAACTCCCCTTTGAGGGGGCACAGCCCTTCATTTAAACAAACTTGAATTCCCATTACCCAAGAATAATTTGTACCAAGTTTGATTGAAATTGCCCAGTGGTTCTGGAGATGATTTTCCCCTATATTTTTGCATGAAAAATTTGGATCTCCTATTGTGGCCCCCACCCTACCCCCAGGGGTCATGATTTTATCAAATTTGAACCTGCACTACGTCAGGAAGCTTAATGTAAATTGGAACTTTCCTGGCCCAGTGGTTCTTGAGAAGATTTTTAAATGACCCCACCCTATTTTTTCATTTTAGTGATTATCTTCCCTTTGAAAGGGATATAGCCTTTCATTTGAACCAACTTGAATTTCCTTCACCCAAGGATGATTCATACCAAGTTGCATTGAAATTGGCCTGCTGGTTCTGGAGAAGAGGGTTTTTAAATTTGACAATGTATTTTTGGTTTTTTGCTATTATCACCCCTTGGAGAAGGGTGTTGCCCTTCATTTGAGCAAACGTGAATTCCCTTAACCAAAGGATGATTTGTGCCAAATTTGATTAAAATTGGTCCAATGGTTCTGGAGAAGAAGTTGAAAATAGAAAAGTTTACAGACGGACACAAAGACTGATGATGGACAACGGGCAATCAGGGAAACTCACTTGAGCTTTCAGCTCAGGTGAGCTAAAAATTGTAAGAAATTTCATTAATACCACGCTCAACAATGGAAGCTTTCCTAAAAATGGACACATATTCAGCCTAGAGGAGCTAGTACCTTGTCTGTTTCTAGGGACACCCGTAATCCGATCTTGACCAGGTCAGCTTCCCTAAGCTGGTCCAGATGTGGAGTGAGGGCGATACATGCAGCACTGGCCAGAGTCTCTGCCATTCGACTGACGTCCACAGGTTCTCGAGATCCTCCGTCTTTGTTCTCTATGAAGAAAACATCTGTCCATCTGATGACCCGATGTTCTCCCATGTAGTCAGTGCCATGTGGAATGTGGACACTTGTGATCCCATCCATAGCCATTCCATCTACTGGACTCTTCACTCTGTGTACAAGTTCAAAACCATCTTCAAAATAATCTTATGCTGCTTTAATAAAAACCTTCTATTTGAAAGTTCTTACAAATATAACACAGTATCCTGTCCAAGACTGGCAATGCTAAACAGTGAAATTCTTAAGCTATCCATTACCATACACAACAGAAGCATAAATTATTATCATGTTTAACTGTGGATTAGTTTTGATTGTGCTGAATCTTAAATTACCCAATATTGATGTGTTTGTCCTCACGAATCCACTGGATGAGAACCACTTCCTCAGGTGACTGTGACGTTAGAGGGCCACAACCAATGGTGAACTCCCTCATGTCCTTAATGGACTGTTTGAGGGCTGCCATGGACTCAGGTGTGATCTGGACCATTAGGCCATCTTCTACTATACTGGATTTGGCTCTCAGTCCAGAACTGGCCTTCAAGGCACCATTAAACACAACGAAACTGGCTCCTGTCACTAAACCATAATGAAAGGAAAATACACAGAATGAGATCATTCAAATTAAAATGGGTTTATAAATATACATGTAGTTGTATCTACTGTATCTATGCTCTGTTTGTATGCCATTTTTATGGCATTTATTTTGCTCTTCTGTATCACTAGTTTCTGGTTTTGAAGTTTATCGACATCTTTCTAGCACCAATTGTATCTGTTCCTTTCTAGAACTGACTTCCATCCATACCTTTCCGTGGCTTGTTCTGTATATTGATGGCCTGCGTCTGATAATTTCCGTCATCATTCTGTATACACACTAGATGGGAGTCGGCCTCGGTGCTGAAACAGGCTCCTATTGCCATCACATGCTCATTGCTGTTTTCCACCACTTTCATCAGCTGAAGGAAATGTGGATGAGATGCATTATTTACTATATAACTCATTTTACACATCAACATGAAAAATAAAAATTCTTTGATTTACATAATACAGTGTTTTGTGTCTTGTGTACTGATAAAATACTGTGCAGATAGTAAACACTCAAATAACTTATCTTGTCTTATAAATATATCTAAAATATCAGTCTACAAATATAAGTGAATAACCATATTCATTGAGTAAAATGGAGTCTTCAAATTTGTTCATATACTGCAATTATAAATTTAATATGCTCCAATTTTAAATGAACAATGTTTTCCTTTTTTGAACTCACATCTTCATATCGATTTCGAGGGAAGCTAACGGTAGTGCGTTTGTCCTGCATGTGAATTGTAATTCCACGGATCTGGGGCAACATGTACTGGAAATTCCGAAAGTCAGCAAGGAGATTCATGATTGTGTGTCCTATTTCGAAGAAGACAGGTTTTCGATTTCGGATACTGATCAACGGACAGGGGTAATCTGAAAGAAAAGGTAATTCGAATTGCAATAGCACTGACATTTCTTTAACTCTATATTGATATCTCCAAAGGCCAACTATCTAATATCTTTATACTGAAGGACTCGCATGGTTTAAAGAAATTTCACATTTACAATAATTATGACTACTGCTTTGTTTTATTTGAAAAATAAAGCATTAAGATGAAGAAATTTTCTACAATTCATGAGGCCTTTTCCCTCCATATCATAAATTACATTAATATGAAAGTATATGCAAATCTTACATCTGTATTCTGCCCCAAGCCTCAACAAAAGGCGGATAGGAAAGACTTTGGCCCAAGGCATTTCCCATTTCTGTAGAAGGATCCCAAACAGGTAGGGGGGTGTAGGCAGCACAAGTTTGTGGAGACACTGGAACGTTGGCTTTATGTAAAGAAATCCTCCATGGTCTCTGTCGTCGAGGAATGTCTGTGTAAATATTGAATGTCCCATGTCCGAAACCGTGTTACCTACAGCATACAAAACATCATCAGGAATCACAGAAAGTAAGTCAACTTAAAGGCAACAATCTCCGGGAAAATTCACAGTAGACACAAAACAGCACAAAAAAGGATGTCTTAAGTAGACACAAAGCATGCTGAATTATTTTTGACAAACGGCCTTCATGATGTAAATCAGTAAAACTGAAGTTTTAGTCACCTCTGCCTGCTTCCTCGTACACATGGTACAGATGTCGGAAAATGTCCACAGGAATTACCTCCTCCTCTGGGAGAGTCTCTAGTATAATGACGATTTCATCCTGGCCAACTGTACACATACCTCGTGACGTAAAACTCCAACACACCCGATTAACACAACAGTCCACTAGGAATATAGATAATAAAATAATCATGTCATAATTGATTGATTATTTATTGCTTTCCGCCACACTCAACAATTTTTCAGTTATCTGTTGGCGTCCAGTTTTTGTTGGTGGAGGAGAGAACCCAGATACAATGTACCTGGGAAGAGACCACCGACCTTCCGAAAGTAAACTGGCAAACTTGCTCACATAACGCCGCGGCCGAGATTCAAACGCGCGCTGACAGAGGTGAGAGGCTTTGTGATTTTGAGTCCGATGCTCTAACCACTCGGCCACGGAGGCCCCTGTCATAATTGATAAAATGCTGTAAATAGTCACCAAATAAAAATTCATTTATTTCACGATACCACATTATATTCACAAAACAAAATTAAACACAGCATCAACTTACATGTGAGTATCTTGACTAAAACATGGAGGTTAGAACAAAGTGCAAAGGTAACAGGGTCAGCATTGCCATCTGAAAAAAAAAAAAAATATGAAAAAAATGAATAGGTAATGATTGGTTGAAAAGATCATGCAAGTTACAGGTGTGTATCACAATGATGATCACTTCACTTCTGTCCTTGTAGATCATAAGGGCAATATTTTAAACTGTTTACCTTTTATCTGTGGTAAGTACTTCTCTATAGATGGGTTGTCCTCAAAAACTGCTTCTGCAAAATTACAGATTTTGATCCTTAGACACAGTTCTTTATCCTCTATTTACCTGACACAAGACTTCATAGGATGCATTCTGTCAACATACCTATGAAATACGAGGGATGTTCCAAAAATAATGACACTTGGCTATTTTCACCCACATTCATTCATCTTTGATCTTTTTATTCATCCCTGCCCTTCAAAGTACTCACCCTTGGCCTGGATACATTTTTTTAGATGGTCAATCCACTTATGGAAACATTTTACAAACTCCTCAATAGGGACACCTATCATATACTGAAAAATTGCAGACCCAATGGCATTTTGTGATTTGTATATTTTTCCACGAAGGTGGAATTTAAGTTTGGGGAACAGAAAGAAGTTGCATGGGGCTAAATCTGGAGAAAACGGGGTGTGTGGAAGGACAGTAATCTTTTCCACCTCCAAATACGCCGTCACAATGTGTGCTCTGTGTGCATTGTTGTGCAAAAGTCGGAGATACTTCATACCTGTTTTGGGGCAAAGACTTTCGTAATATTTCTTCAGTTTTTTAATAATAACACTTTTATAGAAGTTAACTGTGACTGTTTTGCCCTTTGGCACAGAAATTTGCATGACAGGGCCTTTATTGTCAAAGAAAATAACATGTAAAACCTTCTTCATGGTTCGTAATCTTTTAGCAATACTAGGACGTTTTGCATTTTCTGATGCCTAGATTCTGTTAGCAATCTTAAGTGTACACCCAGGTCTCACCAACAGTACCTAAATTATAAAAAGTCTTTTTGGTATATTTTGGATACAATTTTAATAATTTCTTTGCATTTTCAACACAGACTCTCTTTTGTTTATCACTAAGCAAATGAGGTATCACCTAGCATTTATCTTTCTAAGCTTTAGATTTTTTTTCAAAATACCATGAACACGTGCAAATGACAAGTTTGTCATCTGAGCCAATTGCCTCATGGAATATCTTGCATCTTTCTGTAAGATTTTGTGGATTTTTACAATGTTATTATTGGTTGAAACTGTTGCAGGCAACCTTGGCGAGCAGCCTCTTTGAGGTGTTTGTAACCTGTTTTAAATTTAGCAACCCACCTACAAACAGACCTATTAGACATTTAACAATTCCCATATATATCACAGACCTCACAACGAATATCTACAGGTTTAATGCCAAGGAAGGACCTACCTTTTATAAAGACCCTAATTTTTAGTGCATTGTTTGCTCTTTTCCCAGTCATATAGTGTAATGAATACGCTATAAAGCAAAGTACACTGTGAAATTGTGAACATGAAATTTTCTTCTGTTCAATGATCAATCTAACGTGTCAGTGTGGTTTCAGTAAGATATTTGCATGCTTTTCACATGAAGAAGGTGAAATGACATTATTTTTGGAACACTCCTTATACGCTGAAGAAACATCATTTCAGCAACAAGTGTCACAGAGTGTCAATGTTTTTATTGTACTTTACTGTCCAACTTTCAAAATATGAAATACTTGCTGGATCTCATTATATTTCATTGTTTTCTTGGCTGTAATATGATAAATAAAGTATAATTTATTTGATTTTTACCTTCATTAGGCTTGAGACTGACGACTACTGGAGGTAATCCAGACTCAGGGATCAGACATTGAGTCCTCAGGGTCCCACTAGTGCGCACTCGTCTCCCACCACCATCTAAAACACAAATGGGAATTCATTTCACTAGAATCACCCTTACTTGTGTAGACTTCAAAGTATCAAGTTCTGATTTTTAAATTAATTTAAATTACCATTTACATTTGTAGCAATCATATTCTTCAAAGTATTTCTGAATATTGTCTTGTACAATACAGTTATTGTGGATATTAGGAAAATATCCAACAATAGTCATGTTTGTAAAATAAACTTTGTGTATACATTTGTGTTTCTCTGTTGTAAACCACATGTATGATGATCATATAACCAGTTTATCACCTAACAATGCCTGATCATGTGACCATCATATC
The DNA here is from genome assembly GCA_024699665.1 of Ostrea denselamellosa. Taxonomy (NCBI): domain Eukaryota; kingdom Metazoa; phylum Mollusca; class Bivalvia; order Ostreida; family Ostreidae; genus Ostrea; species Ostrea denselamellosa. Next base: position 3,258,401 of record JAMZEH010000073.1, on the reverse strand, counting down.
ACTTGACAGTGTTTGATCATGTGATCATATACCTGACAGTGCCTGATCATGTAACCATCATATCACCCAACAGTACTTGTCCATGGGACCAGTATATCAACTATAGTAACCTGTTTATGTGCCAGTTCTAACCAACAAAATTCAATATTGATAGGGCATGCATGGAGTCAAAGAAAAAAGAACTATGCATGGAACGGGATTACAGAGGCTCCTTAACATGACTTTCAATATTCTTAATCAAAGTTGACACTATTTTCAAATTTATGAAAATTGTATGTTCAGCTTTTTGATGTAATTTGTTGAAAAATGCCAGCAATTCAAGACATAACAAATCATTAATGTAACACTTTCCATGGATTTTTTTTTTAAACTTTCATTGACAAATGCAACTTTTGTACCAATTTCTCCTTTTCACAAATATGCACAATTTAGAAATATATCTCTCAAAAAAGTTTGTACAGTCCACATTTCCCATACTTTTCAATCACAATGAAACTTTAACCAACCATATTCTGACAAGAATACACAAACAAGATGTGTTTGTGAAACACTGATGCCCCTGGATTACAATGCAGTGGAACTATGTGACATTGTAGTTGAAACTTGGTCAATGGTCAATGTCATGGTCACAAGGTCTACAAATCTGGTATCATTGGTAAGGTCTTCTCACAGGAAATGTATATGATAAATGAATAGCAGTACCTCTTATAATTTTAAAGATATGACTTATTAACATTTTCAAAAAATAGATCAAAGGACAATGTTAAGATTACCAGGTCAAAGATTTTTATGTCAATGTAAAGTCTTGCCACAAGGAATACACATATCAAATATGAAAGGTCTACCTCTTATTGTGTAAAAGACAAGATTACAGATTTTTTGCCATTGACAGACGAACAAGTCAAAAACTTGATAGAATTCTGGGGGCATGATAATGTTGTAAAAAAAGCCAATATTATATGAAATTCAGATCAATATTCACCAGGACTACCTGCGCTTGATTTTTCTACACGTTTTTGACTTCTGGCAGATCGACGCAACGGTAGACGGGATGATGCCTGGTTTGAACCATCCAGCTCTGTCAGATCTCCTCCCGGCCGGATTCCGTCAGAAAACATGACCTGTTTGGGCTCCTGTCGTCTTTGTGTCCCTAAAATTAGATTTTCTTTCATGCTGTAAACTGTGTATATCCATGTATCAAGTTCCAAGCAAAAATTACATAAATACCGACCAATAATAAATAGTCAGGTTCAAAATCCGCTACAGAAAATTTGCAAAATGCAAGTAGGAATATCTAAACTGCAAGTTAAAATTCAGTAACTCACAAAAACTTGCAAGTTGAATTTTTTTTTCATCATTGTAATCTAACATGGAATAAAAATCATCACAATTTCAGTGTTAGTTTCTAGCTTCATCTATTCCTATTATTTATGGTCACCAGTTTTAAATCACCGTCAACATGGCAAATGTCATAATTAGTTTTTAAATGATCAAAAGACATAGGACATAGGTGATGGGAAATTAGACAGCGGCAGCAATGATTATCGTGTTCCGACAAAGAGAATCAAATTCCACCCAACATCTAAGAAAACAGTGATTAAACAGAAGTTTAATATTATCAATTAACAACATGTTTTTGATTTAAAAATTTTGATAAATATTGCATTTATAGTTGTTATATATAGAGTAACAGGTGTAACACAAGTAATGCAGTTTTAAATGGAAAAAAGACTTTGATTTTAGAAAATGTGAGTAGTGTTGGGAAATTGCTAGTTCAGGTTTTTGGTACTGGCAGTCAATTAGTAGTTGTCAATCTGGGGGGTTTTCATCCCTGTGGTCATCATATCATGAATGGTCATATCAATGTCCACATCTTCTGCTATCAAGATTTGGAGAAATATTACCAATAAAAATCCCTTAACAGTCCTTATAGGACACCATTCATTCAGGTCACCCATCCCCTGCACAGATTCTAACATTGATCAATGGACAATAGTGAAGACCTAAATACTAAATTCTGCATACTCCTTATCATGCATGAGAAATTGATATTCACATCAATTCATGAGAAGCCTTTTTCTTGAAATCAAAATTCTTGACTTTTAATTTACTACCACTGTAAACCCCTTGTGAATTAACTTTTTGCAAACTGGCGCTGAATGGTCATTTCACTTCATTAAGTATTTGCAATATGTGGACTTTATAACAACTAACATTACATTCCCCTTAAATTTACCAGCCCCCTCACCCATCCTATCTTATAAAACTTCATGCCAATCTGATATAAAATGTAGCAAAATCTATATTCACAAATGCTTCCAGTACTATAGAACATAGAAAATATAGATTTTATATTTAAAACAGAGGTGTCTTGCAAACATATCTTTCAAGTTTAATTACATTTAAGTTAAACTGTAGCATTTTCCTATAAGAAAATGACAAAATCTTTATAATACCAGAAATCTCAAATTAATTTTGAAAAAAAACCCACCCACCCCCCTCCCCCAATTTATCACATGTGCTGGACTCCTCCAAAGATGAAGGGAGACATGATCAAATCCAGAAATAAAGTAATTCAGTATACCCTATGGCTACTGAAGCATGAAATGTAGGTCAAATACAGCATCAGAAGCATGAAAATAAGAAAATATAGGTCTGACAGTGTTGGAAGCATGCAAATCACAAAATGTAAGTCTAATACAGTACTGACAGCATACACGATACAGAGCATCCATCAATGAGCTATGTGAACATTTATATTTTTATATTATTTTATAGACGGACATGTAATTACAGTTTGTCTCTATTATTTCTATACATCATGTTGCCTTTGAACTCTGTGTATTAAAATACAACCTGGGGGGGGGGGGGGGGATATCTCTTTACAGTCCGAAATAATTAATAATGAATGTGTGTGTGTTGTTTTTGTTAATAAAAATCCCCACAACAGCAAAACAAAGGGGTCAAAAAGCAATCTGCTGGATGTTACAGTTCAAAATACATGCACTCATCTGAAACAACCTATTAATTCAGTATTAATATTTGGACACACATGAAATGTTTGAGATTTTGCAAACATTTACACTGTTAACAAATTCACCAAAGTTATTTGAGATGTAACTTGTATATGATCCCTAGTGACCACCACACAAGCTGGTATTTCTCCAGTGTGCCTGAGAATTGGTGAGTTAGTCAGAAATCATCATGCACATTAATAATGAATTCTGAATTCAGTAAGGGGGTTGATTTAATAATCAAGTGCTAAAAATGGCACACAAAGACAGCATAAATAATTAAAGCAGCATAAAACCAATACATGATTTCAAAACATAGACCATACAGGCTTTTATTTACTTCAGTCATGTCTTTTCAAGGTTAGAAGTCTCTTCTACATATATATATGTGACAATGACATTGCATCCTACATGATGTTTGTTGTTTGTTGCTTGTTATATATTTCCTTTTCAATACTGAAAAAAGGTTAGCACTCTTGTCATTTCCACCACAACAATACAGCCCTTGTTAATTCATCAACACATGGTATACACACCAATCAATCCAACCTTACATTTGAGTCCTAGCCCATGAAGCATGTATATCAACAGGTCCTTCAATAAGGATGAGAAAAGATACTTTGTAGAAAGTTGTCTAGATATGTGGCAGTGCAGAAATTGCACACATCTGAGTTAGTAGCAAGAAAGCACTGAACTGCTGGCAACTGTGTCTTAAGTATTTGAAAAATTCATCAAATAGAAGCTTTTTTATTAGAAAATCTCTGTACATAGCTTCATGACATCTTGATTCAAATGGAAGATTAAGAGGATAGAATTGCTAAATCATTAAAATGTATTTTGGTATAATTGATTGATTATATATTGTTTAATGTTCCACTCAAGAATTTTTTAACTCATATGGAGATGTCACCATTGCCAGTGAAGGGCTGCAAAATTTAGGCCTATGCTCAGGGCCTTTGAGCAGGGAGGGATCTTAATTGTGTCACACCTGCTGTGACACAGGACCTCAGTTTTTGCGGTCTCATCTGAAGGACCGCCCCATTTAGTAGCAGGGTATACTGAGGACCTATTCTAACCTAGTGACATCTCCATATGAGTAAAAAATTCTCGAGTGGGACGTTAAACAATATATAATCAGTATATGAGGCACCTCACGGGAAGGCACTGTTTGTAAATGTGACCATGGCATTGCACTGCTATACAGTAAACAGCTCAATGTCATTCGGTTGCTGTCACAAAGGGACATTTGCCTGTGGACATTTTAATAGTTAATGTCCGATCTTTTATCACCTGCCTGTTTCTGCCCAGAAATGAGCCTGTTTCAGATTATGAGATGGTCAGAGAAAGCTCACAATACTTTTCATGGTGAGCATTTTCAAACCACACTTGTGATCTACTTTGTGAGTGTCTACACCTAAATATGTGAATGTGATTTAAAGTCACTTTGACTTTATATCTATGCATGATTGTAATTTATAATCACTTTAACTTTATATACTGGTATAAGTACAATTGTGATTTATAGTCATTTTGACTTTGTATCTATGTATGATTATGATTTAGTCAATGACTTTGACTTTATGTCTAAGTATAGTTGTGATCTATATTGTTTCTATACCTAAGTACTATTATCTAAAATTAAAATAACATGATGACAGTTATCATTTCAATGTCTCTAAAATCACATGATGATATTTCTCATTTCAATGTCTCTAACATCACATTATGAGCGTTGTCATTTTAATGTATCTAAAATCACATGATGAAATTTGTCATTTCAAGGTCTCTAAAATCACATGATGAGATAGTCATTATACGTCTTTGTGTGAGCGTACTCACCGTCACGCTTGAGTACACCAGCGGGGGTTGAGGCTGCAGATCGTTCACTTGAGGTTGATACCATACCTCGTTCTGCTTCATTCAACAAATCCGCTGTGGAAAAAAACCAAGGCAAAGCATTCAAAGCTGGCCAACATAAGAACCCAGGCCATGAAATTAACACATGCAGAATCAATTGAGCAAACTCCAAAGACTGTAATGAGAAAGCGAAAGAAGTGAGAAGACACGTCTTACAGACATTATTTAATGATGGACAATATCAGCATTAGCTGACTATTTATAAGTTTGTATAGAGACAAATTCTAACTTAACATTATACTGATTAGCAAGAGAAACAGTCAAAAGAGTCTACAGAAATTCAAAGCTTCAGAATAGTGTGTCTGTTCTGTGCTAATCAAGATTTTGTGACATAACACTGTAACACTTTCAGTGGAATGAAGTCAGTCTACACCTATCATACATGAAAACAAGCCTTCTTAATGATCAATGATGCATTTTCTTACAGAATTGTTATTCCATATTTTCAGAAGTTGTCATATCAGGTTATTGAGTTAATCAGTGAATTTGATTGTTAGATCGGTGTATTTGATTTTAAGGACATGAACAATGATTCTCAATGATATATAATTTTTTGTGAGATTTCATGTATCTCTATCTTGTTTCTATAAAAAGATTGGGGTATATTACCATGTCTGTTTTAGAGTTGGCATATTTTGATAGTTCCTGGTTGTTGCAAGAAAAAATGCAAATCCAGTTCTTATGAATTATAGTAAGTTGTGTATTAATGAATATTACTGTAGCAAAGAAGGAAAGAAAACTCTTTGGAACAATCTGGTATTGAACCTGAGACTTTTGCATTACTAGTACTGATCTAACCACTGAGCTACATAAGTTGATATACAATATATTGTAAAATTACAATAATATAAAAGTTGAATCTGCTTTAGAAATGATACAAAAACTCTTCATATCAAGGAAATGAAAAAAATGATTTTTGAGAAAATATCAGAAACATTGTGTATGTTCTTAATATTGACTGGAATATTTGATTGTAAAATTGACTGAAGTAACTATGTGATTGTAAGATTTACCTGTGTATTTGATTGTAAAATTGACCTGTGTATTTGATTGTAAAATTGACCTGTGTATTTGAATGCAAGGTTGACTGGTGTATTTAACTGTAAGATTGATGAGTGTATTTGATTGTAAGATTTACTGGTGTATTTGATTGTAAGATTTACTGGTGTATTTATTTGTAAGACTGAAAAATTGACTGGTATATTCAATTTCAAGGGTTGACTGTTGTATTCAATTTCAAGGGTTGACTGGTGTATTTGATTGTTGATTCATTGATTGTTTGTTTTACATCCCATCAAGAATTTTTCACTCATACTGAGACGTCACCAGGTGTAGGTGAAGTACCACAAATTCAGACCAATGCTTATCACTCAGTGCCGTAGCAGTAAGGGTTCTTTAATGTGCCAACGCCTACCGTGACACGGGACCTCTGTTTTTAAGGTCATATCCGAAAGACCCGTGATTCTCACTTCTAAATGCTGAGTGTTTGGTGAAGGAGCAATCACTACCTATTTTTCGTCTTAGGTTTGACGCATCCATGGCACAAGCGGGACTTGAACTCACGACCTCCCGATTACGAAGCGAATGCTCTAACCACTGAGCTACTGCGACTGGTAAAATTAAGTGGCATACTTGATTGTAAAACTGACTGGTGTATTTAATTGCAAGGTAGGCAGGTTTGTTTCATTATAAGATTGACCTGTGTATTTGACTGTAAGTTTGACTGGTGTATTTAATTGCAAGGTAGACTCATGTGCTCCATTGTAAAATTGACCAGTGTAATTGATTAAGATTGACCAGTGTATTTGATTAAGATTGACCAGTGTATTTGATCATAAGTGTTGACCAGTGTAATTGATTGTAGGGTTGACCTGTGTACTTGGATTGTAAAATTGATTAGTGCATTTGATTGTAAGATTGATCTGTGTATTTAATTGTACAACTGACCAGTGTATTTGACTACGATTAACCAGTGTATTTGACTGTACGATTGACCAGTGTATTTGATTGTATGGTGTATTTTATTGCAAGATTGACCACTGTATGGGTTATGAGACCTCTTGTGTCAGCATATAAAATCTAGAGCTGTCCTTAATGGGATCAATACAACTGGGGTCTGGAGCTCACACAAACATTGTAAACTTCAAGCAGGACCACAATGAAAACTAGCTGTGTGCTAATTTGTGTCATCCTGGGTAAATAAAGGATATTATTATCATTAACTTTTCTCCCAGTGACCTTGTCCAGATGACCTTTGACTAGGATCATGACACACCTACATGCAATATGCAACCTTGGTTAATCTTTCAGTTTTGCACAATTTATATCTTTTTTGACGGTTCTTGACCAGATGACCTTGATAAAGAATCAAAACACATTGTAAAGTCTCTGGTGCATTATGATTTCTTTATAATTTGGTTCTGCATTCTTCTTTTTTCAGTCTTTGACCAGACAACATATGATCAAAACACATCTTAAGGAATTTGGCAACCTTTTGTGTCCAGAATAATTATTAGTACTCTGTTGCAAAGATTTAGTTCACCCATTATTTCTGCAGACATGGACATAGATAGACAAAGTGATTCCAAACAATCCTGGGTCAGAATCATGAAAGAAACACACAAATATCAATGTTTCAAAAGATCTTCAATCCCCACCTCCAACTGATTTCAAACAAGCAGTCACAACAATACATTTGCTAGTCACACAGAACCTTTTCAATGAATCAAACATTTCCAAGGTTATTGCACTCCAAAACTAATATAATTTGTAAAGAAATAAATGAAAAAAGAACAACTTCAAATAGCTATAGCTTTCTCCAAACTAAATAAACCAACCTAAAAATATAAGCCAGGTACAGGTTCCTTAAAATAAAAAAATAAGAACTTTAATGGTTGGCAGAGGGGTGGGTTAGAGAAAATCACTCAACAAAAATGATCTAAGGACAGACAGACATCCCAGTACTCAGCCTCCTTTTATTACACCTGCAGATCTATACATTCACTTTCAATCATTTGGAGTAAGGAAATACACACCTGTGTAATAACAGATTTACCTTTTATCAGCAGTACACAGGACACATACCTGTTTAATTATAGATTTACCTTGTATCAAGTGTACACAGGTCATACACTTGTATAATGACAGATTTACCTTGTATCAGCTGTACATAGGTCACACACCTGTATAATTATAGAATTTATTTTGTATCAGGTGTACACAGGCCACACACCTGTATAATTATAAACTGATCCAGTATTAGCTGTGCACAGGTCACACACCTGTTTAATTATAAATATACCTTGTATCAGGTGTACACAGGACACTCATCTGTGTGATTATAAATTTACCATCAATCAGCCAAAGATAGGGAACCTATACCTATATATCTATAGATTTACCTTCAATCAGTTGATGACAGGGCACACACACTCGAGCTTCCTTGTTGTCCATGTATAGAAGGCGACTCTTCAAATTGCAGCAAGTAGAACAGAACACCTACCAAGGAATTAAATAGAATTAAACAAGTGTTAATGATCGACAATTTGTGCATTTGATGAAACACTCCACTTGTTAAATTACATGCATATGGTTGGATATTCTTTTTGTTGCTTTCCAATTTAAAAAAGGTCACATATGTTAATACACTGAAATTAAACTTATACTACAGTTACTGGGTTCTACTGAGATGATGTACTACAGCTACAGGGTTCTAATCATCTAATGAGATGTACTACAGCTACAGGGTTCTAATCATCTAATGAGATGTACTACAGTAACAGGGTTCTAATGAGATGATGTACTACAGTTACAGGGTTCTAATGAGATGGTGCACTACAGTTACAGGGTTCTAATGAGATGATGTCTATAGTTACAGGGTTCTAATGAGATGGTGCACTATAGTTACAGGGTTCTAATGAGATGATGTCTATAGTTACAGGGTTCTAATGAGATGGTGCACTATAGTTACAGGGTTCTAATGAGATGATGTCTATAGTTACAGGGTTCTAATGAGATGATTTACAGTTACAGGGTTCTAATGAGATGGTGTACTGTAGTTACAGGGTTCTAATGAGATGATGCACTCAGTTACGGGGTTATAATTAGATGATGCACTGTATTTACAGGGTTATAATGAGATATACTATAGTTTTTGGGTTCTAATGAGATGATGTACTACAGTTACAGGGTTCTAATGAGATGGTGTACTGTAGTTACAGGGTTCTAATGAGATGATGTACTACAGTTACAGGGTTCTAATGAGATGATGTACTATAGGCATAGGGTTCTAATGAGATTGTGTACTGTAGTTACAGGGTTCTAATGAGATGATGTACTACAGTTACAGGATTCTAATGAGATGATGCACTGTATTTACAGACAGAGTTGTAATGGGATTATGTACTGTAATTACATGGCAGCCATAATCTATTAATCTTTTGATTGTGGTACTTCAAATCCAAGAACTTAGAAACATACCTTTCCACAAGCTCGACAATGATGTCTCCTCTTGGTGAACGTGAACTTCATGTCACAGCCCATGCAGTTTGGCGCCTCATTGTCAGGTATCCATCTTGGAGCCACTTGCCCTACACCTGAGGGATTATATCCTGCCTCTAATGGTTCTTCATTTGGTGCAGGAGTCTCCACTTGAGTTGTCAGATCTGCAATATGTGATATCTATACTACACAAACAAAACCATTTATAGAACAGAACCCAATTAAAATGTTATTATACTACACAAACAACATGCAAGTTTTGAGATATGTCCGAGCTACTTCCCTCTGGAGAACACTTGCCCATAGTAAGACACAAAACAATTTGTTTACATGTGGGAGTAGAACAAATATTAATCACTACATATATGTGCTCAGTAACTTTCTCATATGCAGTTTCATCACCTGAATTCAACTGATACACAAGCTAAGTAAGTGATAAGTATTCAGAGAGTAATTAAATACATGGAATTCTTTTTATACCACATTATTTTGTTGGTTGTACATATCATATCCAAGATATTAAATGCAAATATGACATTGTTTTTATGTTTCCACTTTAATAAAACATTTCATTGATAGTATTTTGTATTTCCTATATTTAGATAATTAAAGAGAAGCTGCATTTACATTTTATCATCTTCCTCACTGACTGTAGGTCCACTCTGTCTCACTTAGGCTTTCAAAGCTCCACTAAATGCACCCCCTAGACAGAATAGCTCTTTCTCGAAAATGGCGTTTTAAAATGTTATAAATGAATAGTTTTAAATCCTTGGATTTGATATTCATTATTTATAAATGTGATTATTGTTTTCAGCTTTGAACCCTTGGTTTTGATATCCATTATCATGATTATACTATATATATTATTGGTAGGTTACAGTCACTGTGATCTCAATTCCACACTTTAGGTCTACAGTGAAAATAATGAGAACTGAACTGCAGCATAAATAGGAAGGTAAACAGATCATATTCACTTAAACTGATTTTTGTTTTATTGCTGCTTAAAAAGTTACTAAAACTATATTATAACTCTACCTTATATGAGGAAACATCATTTGCTAGTAATAAATTCTTACCCTGAGAATTATCCTGTGGGGCCCTGCCCTCAGGAGTACCATCAACTTCTGGGCTAGTCTCAGTGTTGTTGGGGTATGGGAATGTAAAGGGAGCTGATAACCTCTCATGACCTGGCTCGCCTCGCAGGGGGAGGTTCAGACTATTAGGTCTCCGCTGCTGCTGAATTCCCCCTTCCCCTGGCCCCCAGGAGTGAGGACGGCCCACTGACTGACCATAATCATCATGGGGTCTCATCAAAGCTTCCTCCATGCCACTTTCCTGCAGTGACAAAGCAATGGCTGCAGCTAAATCAGGGTCCATTTCCTCAACAGAGTCATTCATTTGAACACATGATTTAGTATCATTGACTCCTTGTTTACTTTGCTCTAACAAGGTATGTTCTTTGTTTTGTTCAATGTGTGTGGCCATCAGATGAGTAGGTTCCTTTGGTCGAGCATCTAATACCTTTGGTAGCTCACTAAGAAGGGCAGTAACTGGTTGTAAGGGTTCCTTGGGACGTGCACCCATTGGGGAGGGTGAAGGCTCCAAGAAATCTTGGTTTTCCAAATCAGTAGACTCTCTGGGTGAAACAGTCATTTCTGCAGTAAGTTCTTCACCCTGAGAGACTTGTTCCTGTCCATGTTTCTGCACAGTGTTCAGTAAGTCTAGTCTCTCATTACTTTCCACATCACAGTGAGAGAGTTGTATAACCGAATTGGTCTCCATTAAGTCACTTTTACTCACATTTTTATTGTTTTGTTCTCCTATTTGGGAACAATCCATGAAATCTGGAGAGTGGATCACAGGTTCTTCAGGGTGAACGGTTGCTTTCTGTCCATCTGTTTGTATGTTAGCACTCACATCCCCAAGGTATCTGTCAATGTCTGATATGTCGACTTCGGAATCACAGAATCCCACGGCAGCTGGTGAATCCACAGTTATTGGCTCCATGCTTGAGGGGATTTTCTCATTGCAAGTTGAATCTCCTGAGGACACATTTTCTGTAAAATTCACTTCTGCCATCGAGAACTGATCCTCGCTATGGGAAATTTCCGCTGAATTGTCAGAAACATTGCTGTTACTGACTTTGCCTATCACCCCTGGTACTGTGTTTGACTGTGTCACAGCAATGCATCCAGACTTTGGAGATCTGCTGTCAGATGAGATATCCTGTGACTCTGATGCAGAAATGGAATCCTGGCTCCCTCCTGTAATATTGAGTGACTTTACACTTGTGTCCTCCTGTTGAATACTCAGAATCTCCTCCCTGTTTGGAATGTCCCCACCAGCCTTGTATGACTGTTTGTCATTGTTTACAGTTTGCATTTGTCTATCTCTCTCCCCTAAAGAATCTGACACATTTGAGGAGTTTTCCTCTCCATTGCTCATGTCTGACCTCTGAAAGGAACCAGGCATAGAATGTTGATCAAAAGTTTCCATTCCATTGACTGTGGTATGAATAGCAGATCCAATCTGTGCTGTACTGTTCACTAGGAGAGTAGTGTCTGCCATGTTTACAATCTCACGGCTCACTGGATCTGTATTTTCCTGTGCTGGTGGTTCTGTTTTATTCTGTGAATTAGTTTGTACAGAACTTGTCACGTCTTTGATCACCTGTTGCTGCATTAAGTTGCCAGTATGAAGTGACATTGGCTGCAGCACCAGGTTTGTAGGAGAGAGGGTCATATTACTGTCTATACTGTTCACACCTGAATCAATGGAATTGTCGATAGAAGGATAGGTAGGGGGCATCATTTGCTGGACAGATCCAGTCTTTGGAGAGGTGTGGGTCCCAGTGTCTTTTGCATGAGATTGATATGCTAATGAAGAATTTAAGTGGTCTGATTTTTCCCCAACCTCTTGAATATAGGTCAGGTTTGACTTGTTAACCCCATTTGAGATGGCATGGGCCAAGTCTGGGGGGAATGGCTGGTTCTCATAAACTGGTGTAAACTCATCACGAGCCTGTATAGGGTATTTATAGTCCTGGGATCCATTTGTGACAATATCCAGTTTGTGATCACCATTCATGACCAAGTGTGCTGGCTTTGCCAGTACTTTTTCCTCAACAGAACCATTCTCCGTAATGCTAGATTTATAATCTGTGGAGGGAGCAAAGTCAGCCTCTGACAGATCAAACTGGTCACTAGGGCTGTAGGGAATGTCATAGACTGTCATGTGGTTGCTTTGATTTACACTCCCTGTCCACGAAGAGTCAGAACTGGCTGTGATGTTAGATAAGTCCTCCCATGGCCGGTCCTCCTTCAGCGCCACAAAGCTGGAGAAATCTGATGGTTTGGTTTCCTGCCCAGGACAAGACTTTCCTCCAGTCTCTGTCCATAAATGTAAAAATTTTATCTTTGTAATTACAAAGGAATAATAATAATTATAATGGCTGACTTCCTTATGAAACTTGAATGAAAATAAAAATATCAGCAATACATGTATATTCCTTTTATTTATATTTAATTGCCTAGCTGGGTAGCTCTATAGGTTAATGTGTTGACTGCTGATCTGTAGTTGGTGCACTGGAGTCTGACAACCCCCCCCCCCCCCCCCAACATTCATTTCTACTAAAAGTGCATTTTTAAACTAAATATAATAGTAAATATTCTCCACTTTCCATCCATATCAGATTTCTTTAGTGTTTAGTTTGAGATATCACTGCAGTTTTATGACCGGAAATTGTTTTATTTAATTTTTTTTAACTTTTCACTGTGCATTGTGGCCAAATATGCAACTTCTTTCTATGGAGGTTCCTTGTAACTATGTTGACTACTGTATGTAGAGGTTCCATTTAACAATGGTGATTACTTTATTTACAGGTTCCTTGTAATTACACAGATTACTTTATTTACAGGTTACTCATAACTATAGTGATTACTTTATTTACAGGTTCCTTGTAATTACACAGATTACTTTATTTACAGGTTCCTTGTAATTACACAGATTACTTTATTTACAGGTTACTCATAACTATAGTGATTACTTTATTTACAGGTTCCTTGTAATTACACAGATTACTTTATTTAGAGGTTACTCATAACTATAGTGATTACTTCATTTATTTTGAAGATCCTTGTAACTGTGGTGATTACTTTATTTAGAGGTTTCTTGTAACTGTGGTGACTACTGTATTAGAGGTTCCCTGTAACTATAGTGATTACTGTTTGCAGAGGTTCCCTGTAACTATGGTAACTACTTTATGCAGAGGTTCCTTATAACTATGGTGATTACTTTGTTTAGAGGTTCCCTGTAACTAATGGCGACTACTGTATGTGGAGGGTCATGGTAACCAGACACTCACCTTCTGCCTCAAAGTCATCTAACACTTTATCCAAATCCACAATTAAGCTATCCATGTCGTGTCACAAATCTGTTTCAAAAAATCATAAGAGTAAGAAATGCATGATTCTCTTCCTTTTCATAATCTACTGTAATACAGATTTACAGAGTTTTTGTATCTTAAAACATAAGTGTTAAAGCCTGTTACATATTATATTCATGGCAGTACTGATTATATATTTCTTAGAATACAGGCTCTAAAGTTCACAAAACAATTACTCATGTGAAATCAGTGTGCGAAACTAGCTTTTCTGTACTATAGACAACTGGTCTGCTATGATTTCAAATTCTATAGACTTGATTGATTTACTATAGACCAACAACAAAGTAACAAATACCCTAAATCTTTACTGTTCTCATTATTTGCATTTCATTTCTTTCTAAACTTGAAATATATTTATCACTCAATCTTTAATATGCATAAATCATTCACAACATCATTTATTCTTAGGTGATATTTTCTACAGTCTAATTCATACAAGTAGTGGAGGTAAATAATAAATGAACTGCAGAATGTAAAAATATGTGTAACTGTCTTAAAAACTGCATCAATTCACTATATATAGAAAAATTGGTTTTAAAATATATCTCACTGTAGACTGGACCTTTTTTTAATACATATTTTGTCTATTGACCTACCATTAATTTCATACACTGTGAAATTGAAACATTGTATATAGTATCCATGCCTACATAAGTACCTTACCTGTAAGTGACCAGGACAATGCTCTCTACTAATTACAGGTACTGTCATCCATCATCTTAATCTTACTCACAATAAGACATCTGTCAAAAGAAACGGATCATTCTCAAACATTGCTGCATCAGCTGATTCTTCGATTATTCCTAATTCTATGACACTCAATCTAGAGTAGATAATTAAATCTAATTGTTAATCTGAAAGTGGACAGAATGCTGTCTGTGTGGGGGCAAAATCTACTTAGTTTTCTAACAGTAAACACCACACTTTGCTGGCCTGGTCTGCTTTAGTTTTACCAATAAGTTATCTGAAACTCTGTAAATTCACCAACATGTAATAAAATGTGTTGACTGAGATCTAAATTGATGCTCAGAATTCTTACCCTCCTTAATGATTCAACTGTGAGATGGTATAACCCCAGGTGTGAGTTCCCTAAAAGCTGTACCAAAACTTACCATTTCTTTCTTGAATTTCCCATTATGTGAGTATGAATTGTGTTGTTTAAAAAAAAAAAACATAATCCATATCACTTTTAAAAAAATAAATAAAAATTTTTCACCATTATCTATCACCATTTATCTGCCCTAAATACTATAATATCCAAAAACTTTGTCAAACTAGCAAAATCAAAGTTCATTACAAATCAAAAAGCACTACAGCAAACAAAATTCTCTTTTGCAGAATTTTGATCTTCATCAGCATGTGATGGGTCTAGCAAATTCATGAAAAATCAAATTGTCCACAGACATTGTCCATGTAACTTTATGATATTTCATGTAATATGATAATAGTTTATCATATCATATATAGCTTGTTTGTGAGCAATGTATGTGCTCTATATTACTGATCATTATCCAACTTCTAATACCTATCTATTTCTGGACAAAAATCAGCTGTTGTTTTACACATTTTTAGACATAATTTTAATGCAGTATTTGCAGATCTGCAAACTAACATGACAACAGAAATATGCAAAGTTAAGACATAACTTTGATGCAGTGTTTGCCGATTTGCAAACTAACATGACTACAGAATTATGCAAAGCTAAGCATGCTTTATTTGTGTACGTTAACTGCAACATATCTTCCGGCATAATTCTATTTGTATCTACACTGATCATCAAGAATAATTTCACTGAAGCAAAATATGAATCTCTTAATTAAACCATGGGTATGTTAATTCTTACATGTAATATACAATTTTCACATGTTATACAAGATATTATGAAAAGACATTACATGTATAAATCAATGCCTAATTAATATAGTCCCAAACAGGATGAAAATTAACTACCAGGTAAAATCCCCTATCTATAAAAAAGTTCATGTCATTGCTAATTTCATTTCTCACTAAAGAAATCTTATATTTTCTGTCACAAAAGGTCATTCTGTTACTATCATGATATTATAAATAATTGATACTGGATAAGTTATTTGTGACAACAACTGACAATTTTTGTTTTCATATATCTAAAATAATCCACATTAAAATCATTCTAATATAAGCAAAAACTTCATTTGTATTAAATCAAATTTAATGGTTTCTTTTTACTCTCTTTCATTGAAAGCTTTCAGAATGATTTAAATGCCTCAAGTCATGAGTTAAATGATGAAGTCTCTGCTACTATAAGAAACTGTCATGTCACCTGTTTATGATATCCAGTGTACCTAAAATTTCTAAATACACACATGCTCTCTCAAAAGTAAGGTTTGGTAAAAAATGGGTTGGGATTACCCTTGGGGCACTTGCCTATCAGAATACTCGATGCATCTTGATATGTGCATAGAGGTCAGGACCTCAACTGTTTAAATATATTTCAACAATTATGAAATAGGGTTTGGGATAACCACTGGGTATTTGCCCAACAGAATACTCACTGCATCTTGACATATGCAGCAAGAATATATATAGTATAGGGTATGTTATATGGTAACTAGTGGCTTCCTTACTAGTTACACAAGAATAATCGAGAGTACATTTAAAGGCAAACACTTGCACGTGGGTATTACTGTCTTTAATATTTACATTCACTGAATCTTTTCTCTTACATTTCTTTCGAAACTGACATTGCTTACATGAATACATGTTTGCTGCAAACTCATACAATCCATGTTTTAGTACCACCTGTCTGCATAATCATTACCAAATAAGGAACATCATCAAGGTCATAGGGTGAATTGGTTGTTCTGTTTAAAGTAACCAATGGGATAGACAATAAAATGTCTTTCTTTATCATTTTATTCGGTGATGAAGGTAGCAATCATTGAAGAAAAATTTACATTAACAAAGAAGCATTTTATTGTTTAAATGACAGCAACTAATTTTTGGGAGGTTAATTCTTGCTATGTTTGCTTATAAAATGCATTGTAAAGGATCTTTTGAAATGAAAATTTGTGTATATCAGCCTAATAATAAAACACATTGTCATTTATGTATTTACAAAATAATTCATCACGATAAAAATAATGAAATTTCCATTATGAATAATGTAATTAATTACATTAATCAAATCATTAAATTGAGTTTAAGAATTGAACTGAACATATTTTATTGTCAAGATATTAAAGACAAAAGGATTGGGTACAAGTTCTTAAAACCTGGAATGCCCTCTCCTTTTTAATAATTACCTCAAAACTCACATTTCAGATGAGATCTTACAGCTCATGAGAATTGTACCAAGTTTTGTTCACATTAAGTTGATGTAAATTTCTGATACTAAAGTTTATTCATGTAACCTTTTAATCTTGACAATTTTATCCCAAAGTCTGTATATTTGTAAAATAAATGCTTATTCAGTATATACATATAAATATACATACTAAGGACAACCCATGAAAGCTCAAAAGCTTATTTCCATTAGGGTTCTTCAATGCACAAATTTTGGTGCAAAGGGGTCATTATGTGGGGTGAAACCAGAGTATCTGAAGGAAACCCACACGTGTCCAAGCAGGCGACCACCATACCTTCTCACATACAACCACTGCCGATCATGGGGACTGAATTCAGGTCACAGCGGTGAGAAGCAGGAGCACTACAGCTGCATTACCCTAGAGACACCATGTGGACCTCTGTAACATACAGCCCTCCCAGGTTCAAGATACACTTTTGTCATCCCTATGTAGATCCCATTTGATGAAACAACTGAATGCAAAGTATATCATCTTCAAGAAAACAGATTTTCCCATAATCTACCTACCCAAAGGAAGAACAAACAAAGATCTTTTTAAAGGTTGCCTTACAGTAGCTCACTACACCACGGCTTATACTCTTTAAGACGCAATATGTCACAAGATAGCAATTTAAATATTTTGTGAAAATGTTTGTAATGATCGATTTGGTTGCATATCATTATACAGTGGTTAAAGCAACGAACTGGAAAACCACTGATCCTGAGTTCAAATCCTCCAGAGGATTTTGTTCACATTTACTGAAATAATACTTTTGAAAATCATGATTTTTATCCAAAATTGCATATTTTCTGTCTTTTTGAAACATACACTTACCATCATACCTTTCATAATCAAACACTTTTGTGTTGATCTGAGAAACTCTTTCAAGATGTAGTGAGACACCTAACTTATAAATGTACTTGTTTCACTAGGCATAATCCTCAAGTATTGAGGTATGAAGTTACCAAGAACTGAGATTTTAAATCATTATTCACATATTTTCTATTGTTCATCTATGTATTTACAGAAATGCTGTCTCTGGTCACACTCTATTTCAGCACATTTTCTTGGGGGCAAAAGAATTACGTTGTTTCCAGATAGAGGGGGTTAAGTTATCTCTAGTCTGTCAGGAATCGCTGTATTTTTAAGAGAATTATAAATATTAGGAATCAGATTGCCCAACTGCATGGACTGCAGTTTTTCTTGCAGGATGTCAAAACTTTCACCGAGTCACTCAACTATTACAGCTACCAACAATGTGTCATTCCGTACTACAATATGTCGTAGGAGAGTTTCTAAACACTTTAAAAACTATCCAACTGCATTATTTTTTACTCTTAATCTAAGAGTCCATTACGAGGACGAAAAATGTTAGACCCAGGAGACCACCTGCCCCAAATTACCCTACTGTTATAATGCAGATAGGGTAAAAAATTGTTGGTAAGAAATCTGTTACCTTTACGGTGTCATTTTTAGATCTCCTAACTCCGTCTTTTCCTTCTGGAAAAAAATAATAAAAGTAATGTCTCTTGTTCTAAAACCTTAGCTGTCAGTGATCTCATACAGATTATTTTCATGGAAGGTCGAGGTCGAAATGTAAGAATCACGTGACTTTTATATTGACTTTTTAAACGTTGCGCTTTCGCAAACTCACTGAAGTGCGCAGCGCTTGAACAAATTGATGACAAGGATGAAAGGCCGGTGAACAAAATGACACAAATACAGTAAAGTCCGCGGATGTTATGTACAAATGAAAGCTCTAATTTTGAAAAAATAAAACAAATTAAGCAGTTGTTCTCCATATCTTGCATATTATATAAAATGCGGCTTCGAAACCGCTGTACATTAAAAATGAAAGTAGGATTGTGGCGTAAAGTGCTGCAATGTTGTAAAATACACACAAGGAATCTTTTGGATCATCACACTAAAGATATGGCAGGCAACAACAGAGAACAACTGTTCAAATATCTCCTGATTTTGGACTTTGAGGCCACGTGTGATAAAAAGAACCCACCTCTTCCTCAGGTAGGTCCGACAGCCTTGTTATTTTATAGCCTATCCTCGAGTGCCCAGCAACATTTGCGCAGTTCATCTAGCTTGGTGCTGCAGGTAAAATAGGGGAGAAGACTACTGTATACTAGATAGGGAAGCGTGGAAGTGGCGGAAACACAAATGGTGATGTAGGGACAGAGTATTCAATTTATTGAAGGAGGCCAGTGAGAGGAAATTCAGAGAAATAGTGGGTGTGATTAGCTGAAGGATTGTCAAATCGAAAAGTTCAAAATTTGCATGATTTCACAGTTTCTTTTTCATCCAATATATCGTCAATTTGTATACTCCTATACGTGTATTTCAGTTCTACAATTTAATATGATACAAGTAGTTGAGACTTGGAATTCATTCAATTAAATGTTGTAATTCATTAATTTGGTTGATACATGTATATTTTTCCTACCAGAACACCAATTTTTAAAAAAGTCTAAATTAATTCAATTGAAAGTTTGTTTAAAAATTCAGTATTTTGGCCAATAATTCAAAAATTTTATTTACAAGCACCAACTTTTGAAGTACCATTTTTAAATATTAAGACAAGTCTTTGTAATTTATGTGCAATTTTAGAAATTGAAATTACTCCTATTGTGTTCTTTTAAACTCTCTGTCAAGTGCAAACAGGTCATTATTTATTTCTAATCTTCTAGTATTAAAATGTTTTATATCCTTGTTAGAAGACATTATTAGGTATCTATTTTATGTAATGATTGATTTGTGTTGCTTATGTTGTGTTGACACACAAAACAAGTCAAGTTTAAACAAATAAATCTTAAGTAAATTTTAAATGCAAAAAGGTAAAGTTTAAATCACTGTATCTCAATAACAAACATTATGACCCCAATTTTTCTTTTTAATTTCCTAATTCTCTTATAATGTAGAAATTAAAAATACACTTCCCCAAAAATTTACAATACCACAAAATTCAGGTGCAAACATCTTTAAGACTTTTGCTCCAGACAGCCAAAAGCACTAAATCATGAATCCCACTAAAATAAGTATATATACATACAGTATTACACATGTACAAATGAAATTAGATTCATGTCATATTGAGCATTTTACACTCTGTCAGTGAAAATCAGGACCAGAATTCCCATAGGTCCTCAGTAACCCTTGCTTGTTGTAAGAGGCGACTATTTAAAAGGGGTGGTCCTTTGGATGAGACTGTAAATTTTTTTGAGATTTTTGAACATTCAAGAAAGTTGTGGATTTTTTTTATTTTGATGGGGGTGGGGTGGGAGTGGGGATGGGGGTGTTGTCATTGTACAGAATTGATTCAGACTTTGTGTATATATTATGTATATAATGAAGTTGTGCACCTGTCCTTTTTATCATGTCATTATGTTGATTTTTCTATGCAGGAAATTATTGAATTCCCGGTCATCAAACTTAACACAAGTACCCTGGAATCAGAGGCTGTATTTCACACTTATGTAGAACCAGATGTCCACCCAAAGCTGACCCCATTCTGTACCGAGGTAAAACACACAAAACCACAAACAAATTTGTTACACTCAGAAGATCTGAAAATCATTGGAACTCTTCTGTGGAGGAACAATAGATCATGTTTGATCATATTGTAAATCACAACAAAACTAGCCGTTTGTGAAAATGTAGTTCTCACAAATATGCTCTTACAAACAGAAGATTTAAGCAATAAATAGTGATTCACAAAAGTTTTGTCCCATGAATAGATACATCATTGAATCCACACAAAAATTAAACATGATCTACAGTATGCTTTATATATATAGGCTTATAGAGATATATGTAAGCAATGACACATTGTGTACTGAAAGGTAATGAGTTTTAGTAGATACAATAATGTACTTTCTTGGTTTCTTTTTTTTTCCACAGAATTAATGACATTCAGTGCATTTATAGTCACACATATTGTACCAATTAAAAATACTAGAAAATTTGAACCTTAATTTAAACGATTGTGTTGCTTTTACACTCACATCACAGAAACTCCACCTTTTAGACAGATGGATGAAGTCAAATGATATTGTCACTCTGCATGTATTGTAAGATTTGTAACCTGTGTCAAATATCTTTTTCAGCTAACTGGAATCAGGCAATCTCAGGTGGATGGACAGCCACATCTAACAGATGTTTTAAACAAAGTAATCTTAATTTTTGCAATGGTTTAAATTACTGGATATTTTTTCTTTAACGTTTCAATTTGAAATCTTTAAGTTGCTTTCTAATATATTGCTTCAGAAACATTTGTGATACTGATTAAGGGCATAATTATTAGAAATGTGTTGATTTGTTATGACATTTTATCTACTTGTGATCAGCTAACACTTTATATCCCCTTGTCTTTTTCTTCATCATAGCTGTTCCCAACATGGATGAAAGAACAAGGACTTCTGGACCCAGACAACACTAGTATATTTGTTACATGTGGGGACTGGGATCTCAAGAAAATGTAAGTATGGGTCTTTAGAAAATGCAAGTAATTTGGGTTCTCAAGTAAATGTAAGTAGTTTGGGATTTAGGATCTCAAGTAAATATTTGGGATCTTAAGTAAACGTAATCAGTTCAAGATTTCAAGTAAATGGGATCTCAATATAAACAGTTTGGGGTCTCAGGGAAATGCAAGTAGTTAGCGGTATATAGTTTGCGATCTTAAAGCAATATAAGCTGTCAAAATTGTTATTTTGGGGTCCCTAAAATTTAATCGAAATTTTGTAAACATCTGCCTTCTAATACCTGATTTTATCGATTAAACTTTTGACATGTTGTATTTTTTGCATTAAATGTAAAAATTGTTCGACAGTTGAAATTAAGTCTTCCCGTACCTTAATTTTTCCAACATTATTTCCGTATGCAATGACCTAAAGTTGAACTCATTCGGCAAAATCAAATGCGCAAGCGCAATATTTCCGGTAAGCACGAAAGATGTCTGACACGAAAGGTTCGAAGCGAGGGAGAAAGCCGACTTTGACTGATTCGGGACGAAAAAGATATAAAATCATTTAACATCGTTAACAATGCCAAAATAATGATGGTAACTAGATTTTATCTCACCTCGCCGTCCATATTTTAATGACCCGGATACAACCCGATCCACCCCGATCAGCATCAGAATCATTCGTGTCAACATCGGTTATCTTCGGGATTGTCGCCGACGATTAATCAGCTGCCGTTGTTAGGGTCAAACGGAATGTCGAGGAATATTTTTCATCACTTAAAGGTGTGTAAACGATGCATAAGAGAGGAAATTCGATGCAGTTCTTTTTTTCAATCATATCAACGTTCATTTAACCTCTTTTAATACCACTATAAAAAATTGCAATTTCGGCAGCTTATATTGCTTTAAGAAAATATACTTGAAGTTAAGCGACTAACAGCCTCACAACAGAAACTTTAATACAATGTCACAATCCTTTATTATTTTTTCATCATTTTTGCATGGATCATGATCATTCCACCCCAACCCCCCAACCTTATCACCTTAATGATTTTGTTTTTCATCTGGGATAGACACACTTATTTTTCCCCCCTACTTATATTTTGTAAATATGCATTAAAGATCATTCAGATATGTTCTTTTTTGTTTCTGTCACGTATATTTAGAAATTACATTATCAGTGATCATAATCTTATAATCACTTATAACTTAATTTCTAAAAATATGTGACAGAGACAAAAAATAACACATCTGAGTGATCTTTAATGCATATTTACAAAATATAAGAAGAAAAAGATAAGTTTGTCTATCCCAGATCAGAAAAAAAAATTAAGGTGATAAGGTGGGAGGGAGGGTTGGAATGTTCATGATCCATGCCCCAAGTGCCTGTCCAATTTTGTGGATGTTCAGAGAGGCTTGAAGATAATTGCATTGCTTGGGTACTGATGCCTTTAGGTCCGTTACTGATTTCAAGGCAGATTTTCAGAAAGATACCTTCAATATTTACATACTTTTTGATAAGAATGATGGTTTTCATCCTTTTTAATTAAATACAAACAAACCCTAAGCACTTTTCACACTTATTAGAATAGCACTTTCATACTATCTCATCCTGTGGGGATTTGGGTTAGAGTAGATCCTCAGTACCCCTTGCTTGTCGTAAGAGGTGACTAAATGGGGCAGTCCTTCGGATGAGACTGCAAAAATCAAGGTCCCATGTCACAGCAGGTGTGGCACAATAAAGATCCCTCCCTGCTCAAAGGCCCTGAGTGCCGAGCATAGGCCTAAATTTTGCAACCCTTCACCAGCAATGGTGATGTCTCCATATGAATGAAAAATTCTGGATCGTGACATTAAACAATATAATCAATCATACTATCTCATAATAATTTTAGTATTGTCTTGTAACATGACCAGTTGCAAAGACCCCATTTGATAAGTACTTAAAGAGGAATTGCATGAATAACAAAGCAGAATTTTTAGTCCATGTACTATATGTGAAGTATTTGATCAAACATGGAGGAAGATAAAGACCTGTTTATACATATCTTGTTTTACTGCAGGCTACCTTCACAGTGCTCACATTTGAAGTTAGGACGAAATGATCATTTCAGAAAGTGGATCAACATTAAACAGGTACAGCTCAAAACTGGTCCTGGTAGGTATCTCTCATCTTGAGACAATTCATATGGCAAGTGGTAAGCACAGGTAGTAACTAGTTTACACGTGTGAATCTGTAACTACAGTACTTAGTAACTACTCTGTGTGAATTTGTAACTAAAGTACTTAGTAACTAGTCTGTGTGAATCAGTAACTACAGTACTTAGTAACTAATCTGTATGAATCAGTAACTACAGTATTTAGTAACTAATCTGTGTGAATCAGTAACTACAGTACTTAGTAACAAGCCTGTTTGAATTTGTAACTACAGTACCTAGTAACTAGTCTGTGTGAATCTATAACTACAGTACTTAGTAACTAGTTTGTGTGAATCTATAACTACAGTACCTAGTAACTAGTCTGTGTGAATCTATAACTACAGTACTTAGTAACTAGTTTGTGTGAATCTATAACTACAGTACATGGTAACTAGTCTGTGTGAATCTATAACTACAGTACCTAGTAACTAGTCTGTGTGAATCAGTAACTACAGTACTTAGTAACTCATCTGTGTGAATCTGTAACTACAGTACATAGTAACTAATCTGTATGAATCAGTAACTACAGTACTTAGTAACTAGTCTGTGTGAATCAGTAACTACAGTACTTAGTAACTAATCTGTATGAATCAGTAACTACAGTATTTAGTAACTAATCTGTGTGAATCAGTAACTACAGTATTTAGTAACTAATCTGTGTGAATCAGTAACTACAGTACTTAGTAACAAGTCTGTGTGAATTTGTAACTACAGTACTTAGTAACTAGTCTGTGTGAATCTATAACTACAGTACTTAGTAACTAGTTTGTGTGAATCTATAACTACAGTACATAGTAACTAGTCTGTGTGAATCAGTAACTACAGTACATAGTAACTAGTCTGTGTGAATCTATAACTACAGTACTTAGTAACTAGTTTGTGTGAATTGTAACTACAGTACATAGTAACTAGTCTGTGTGAATCAGTAACTACAGTACTTAGTAACAAGTCTGTGTGAATTTGTAACTACAGTACTTAGTAACTAGTTTGTGTGTACATAGTAACTAGTCTGTGTGAATTTGTAACTACGGTACTTAGTAACTAGTTTGTGTGTACATAGTAACTAATCTGTGTGAATTTGTAACTACAGTACTTAGTAACTACTCTGTGTGAATCAGTAACTACAGTACTTAGTAACTACTCTGTGTGAATCAGTAACTACAGTACTTAGTAACTCATCTGTGTGAATCTGTAACTTATGGTATTTAGTAACTAGTCTGTGTGACCCTGTAACTACAGTACTTAGTGACTACTCTTTGTGAATCTGTATCTACAGTACATAGTAGCTAGTCTGTTATGCAGGATCCCAGGCATAGAAGTGGCAATGTGCTAAAATTTCTGATAGAATTGATGTACAAGAACTTGTCTTTAGCCTGTTAGTGTGTGTTCTCTAATATATATGCAACAACAAAAAAATTAATGGCCACCTATCTATCATCAAACTGGTTTGAATTTAACTACATTATGGTATAGATTTCTTGCCAATACATTGTTTCCATCAATGATCCTGCATTGTAATTCTAACACACTCTTGATTTGTATTTATTCCCTAGCAGTGTTGGTTAATGAAAGTTTGGCATTACAAAATGTTTTATTTTCTGTCATTGACCCTTAACTTATTTTGTTGAGTATAGTATCTTCTTTATAGTGATTTGAAATGCATAATGTACATGTTATTTCAGTATTACACATCAAGGGTTTAAAGTCCAAATGAAGCCTAGGGTACAGCTCTGTTGGGTGCATGTTATGTATATAGCGTCATTGTCTAGACACCTGCTCTAAAAGATCACAGCTGAAATATTTCATATAGTTAATCAGGACTCTCACTCAGTAATTTCTAACTTGGGCCACGGCTGTTGG
This sequence comes from Ostrea denselamellosa, assembly GCA_024699665.1. NCBI lineage: Eukaryota > Metazoa > Mollusca > Bivalvia > Ostreida > Ostreidae > Ostrea > Ostrea denselamellosa. The sequence goes on along the minus strand of JAMZEH010000073.1, from coordinate 3,232,671 downwards.
AATTAGGTAGACACTGTATTCATATGAATAATAATTTAACAATAATGTGAGGAAATCATTCAAATATTTAAGGAAGTGCTATTAAATTGAAGTAAACACCTCAAACTGTTGAAAAGGATATTTAACAGTCTTAAGCTTAATAATAAGGAAGATATTGTTGTTTTCATTTAATACATGCATCCACACTTTGTGCCGGTTACATCCTTTGTCTACCATCTCCTGGTGAAAATATCTTATTTCCAAGTGTAGACCTGTGTAGTTTTCTGATTTGTAGCTTTAACATATGTTACTTTCCATCAGGTGCAGTCAACTACAATAATGCCCGAGGGTGGGGCAATCCATAAACTTGTATGTAATCTTAATTAGCTATAATTCACTATAGTCACCTCTTACATTTGGTAGGATAAAGAAGGAACACAGCTTTTCAATGAATGACCTTTGGCTGACCCTATAACGGGGTGTAACTCGTGGCGAAGTGTTCATACATCTATAGACATTCTATTGGTCCCAGTTTTAAAGAAATAAGGTTCCCAGTTTTAAAGAAATAAGGTTCTAAATTATAAAATATTTGATCATATGTGTTTTGCATCATACTGGATGTGCTTCGAGACACAATTCCTATAATGTGGCCTAGTTTTGATGTGACAGATTTGACCTTGACCTTATTAATCACACAGTTTACATCTTGACTATTCAGCCCATCAAGAGTTAAGTCTCTATCATGTGTAATTCAAAAGTCATGACTTTAAAATGAAAATCTTCAGTTGGGGGAAGGGGGCATGAATGCTTTCCTATCTTGTGACTTGGAATAAATTATACAAGTATAATGTTACAAAGATAATGTTTTCTACAGTGTTTCAGTGATGTTACCTCACATTACCCACGGGGCATGATGGACATGTTGAGAATATTGGACATACCCCACACTGGGCGCCATCACAGTGGGATAGGTAAGATACACCACCACATATCTGAAGAAAATCTTAACATGGTGCATTAAAGAAATAACTGAAATCTGCTTTGAAACAATTACATACACATTATTGAATAGATTTTGTAAAATACAGGACTGTGGACTGTGTACAAACACTATTTCAGTTAACTGGTTGAAGTTTGGTACTTCTAAATTTATTTATTTTTTTGAACAATTGCATTTCATTTTTATCTGCAGTATTATTGCACTAGTTGAATGATGATGTCCATGCCCATTACAGTTTTTGCAACAAAATAAGATAAGTTTTATTGTCCTATTTTCATTTAATTTTAGATGATTGTACAAACATAGCAGCTATTGCAAAGGAATTGATCAAAAGAGGTCATGTGTTCAAGCAGACGTCTTATCCTTGACCTGGAATGGAGCATTTTCTGCTGGACAAGAAATTAAACGATGAAGAAATGACTGCACATGCTCATGGCTGAGACTGTTCAGATACATTTCTGTGGCGGGAGATTTAAAGTTTTTTCGCTGTGACAAACTGTAACTGGGATCATAATGTTCTCTCAGGAGAGCTTCGACAAATTCAGGCCATTTCCCACTCTCCCCCAGTGAAATCCAGTCATGCAGTTTAGACTTATGGTGATAATTTTTAAGTTTTAAGAGTTTTTCTTTTGTAAACTGGAAGTTTTTAATATAGTCTGGATAATCTTGTATTATGTGTTGTACTCTTTCTTTCATTGGAAGATTAATACGAAAATGCTGTGATTTTCCCATCTCCGAGTGTAAAACTCCAGGGACATGCACATTTCCTATTCGAACACTCTCAGATTCTACCCACACTACCCTCTCAGGATTAAGAGATTGGAGTCTTTCCACTATTTGGGATTCGAACCATTTCTGTGATGGTTGGGTTCCATTCATCTCTTCTCCTAGAACTGATCCTTTATGATTAGCGAGGCCCTCCAAATCCAATACTTGTTCATCAAGGGCAGATAGCTTGGATAAAAGATATGTCTTTCCCGATCCAGTTGGGCCTAATTGAATAGAAATTAGAAAAATAATCATATGTAATACAATGTATTTTATATAACAAGTAACATAAACATTCTTCATTTGTACATTACCTGATATGACCTTGTACGTAAACTTGTTAGGTAACTCAGTTAGACAATCTTTAACTCTCTGTCTGTAGGTCTTATATCCTTTCTCTAAAACATACACATCAAAACCTATTTGTGCCATCACTACAGCCACACTGTATGACCTTTGACCTCCTCTCCAACAGTAGATCAAGGGAGAATATTCTTTTGGTTTTCTTATCAGATATTTATGAATCATCTGGCTAATGTTTTTTGTGACTAGTTCAGCCCCATATATTCGTCCTTTGAAGGCATCCTCTGAATACAACTTCCCAACCTCACATCTTTCAGAGTCACTCAGTGCAGGAAGATTTATGGCCCCTGGAATATGGTCATCTTTGTACTCGTTTGGAGAACGAACGTCAATCACTTCACTGACATTAGGGTTGAAAGGGTCTGTGGTTATATATGGCAGTCTGGACTTGGAGTAATGGCGAAACTGCGAGAATATGAAGCAGCGAAATCTAGCAGCAGCAAACAAATATGTCTGTAAAATATAAAAAATAGCTCGTTGTTCTAGTTTCTTGCAATTGGTTTAAAGTACTTTACAGCTGTCCACAGTCCATTGAATATCAAAGCTTGCTAGTGCCTACAATTTCTTGCTGGAACTTTACATCATATATACAAAAGTACTGTATCATAGAAATCTAGATTTAGTTAGTGAGATGGCATATTTGAAAATAAATAAATTTCTTTTAGCAATACAGGGCCTTTGGCTGAATTTTCTATTCCGTGAACAATTGCTGTCACATACTGGAGGCAAAATTGTAATTAATAGCAATTAGTATTGGACTAATGGTAAGTCTACTGATTAGCAATAGGTCTAACTGTCCAGAGATAGGTCTTACTGTCCAGCAATAGGTCTGTCTGCCCAGTGATAGGTTTGATTGTCCAGCAACAAGTCCAACTGTCCAGTGGCAGGTTTGATTGTCCAGCAATAGGTCTGCCTGTCCAGTGAAAGGTCCGACTGTCCAGTGATAGGTTAATGATGTAATGTTATTGAATGCATACATCAGTATTATTTAACCTCATAGTACACACAATAAACTGCAGCTCTGAGAAGAGTTGGGAGCCACAAAACATTCCAGTTAAACATCAGCTAGATATTCTGCAGTTTCATATTTTTGTTTTGAAAAAGCAGCTCTGGGACTTTGAAATTCCTTATCTTTCCACATTAGGAACAGAGACTGGCTAGCATTTTGTTATTGTTTTTTTAAAAAAGTGAACTGAAAACAGTTGCTGTCTGAATGTGCATTTTCTGTTTTCCCAACTCTACCTACATTTTTGCTGCCAACCCTAAATATTGATAATACATATACGGAAAATAAAAATGAAGAATTTTCAAACTGATTTTTCTCTTTTTGCATTCAAGTTTCTCTAATTTACATTTTGACTATTGATCTTCAAAATGTTTGAAAAAGTATTTGAAATGTATATAGAACTGCATTCAATGCATATCAAAAACTAAGGTTTCGAATAAAATGCTGCATTAAATAAAATGTTTTACTTACCTATCCTACATAACTTGGGGGTTGGGGATGGGAATGGGAAACACACATATATTTTATTTTGTCCGAAATACAATTTTAGCTCATAAAGCAAAAGCATGGAGTAACTTTCCAGGAAATAGCATTTCAAAATCTCATCAATTTTTTTGTTTTTTGATTAGACAATTCCATGAAATTTGACGCCCTCAAAAATTAATGAACTCGCAGTAATTATTGTGGCAAAGTAATCTGGTGTGATTGCCATCAGCCAAATTGATCCAGGGGAAGTGGAGCGCCTGAATTGTAATGTGGGGGACTGGAGTTCATTTGGTGCTGAAGGCTTGGTCTATTCCAATTCCTTCCCATAAGACCAGCCCCTGGAACTGAAAAGTGAGAGGCTTGCTTATGATCTTGGGCTGTGGGACTTCCCTCAGGGGAGACTGGCCTTAAGGAGAGAGGAAGGTGGCAGTCAGCCAGGTTCGATCAATTCAACAGGTCCAGGACAATCTCTATAGTTAGCTATATAGCTTTATAAAGCTATTTGAAATAGCTTTATTTACCTTGTTTAGATTGAATTAGGTTGGATTTTTTAAGTACAATTGCATAGCCAAAAAGTTGCACAATAATATACTTTGAACTAACCAGAACAATGTTCTTATTAGAGTTCATAACAATACAATGTAATTTTAAGAAATTTTATAAAAAGAACAATTCTTTTGTTTTGTTAACTGTCCACTTTCCTGTGTGAGTTGAAGCATATATAAATATGATGACTTTACAATGTGGAATCTGATATTGCTTATCCATCATTCTGTTGATCTTCATTAACTTTTAAGAAGTTTTGAAATAGCTAAATCTAGCTATTTCAAATAGCTTTCTAAAGCTATATAAAGCTATATAGCTAAATATAGAGATTGTACTGGACATGATCAATTCTCATGAATCATAGTAATGTCTGTCCCCATTCATCATTATTTGCCATTCAGACAACCATTGGAAAACATTAGACTGGCACTGCATTGACATATGTAATAGTAGTAGATTGGATGTGTTGATTTATTCAAAGGATCCCCAAGACCCTTCATAGTAAACTGTCAGAGAATTGAAACAAAACACCAGCATTTAGTGAGAGCATTACCTATACAAAACTGGACATGATCATTGGATGCAAATTGTGGCTAACAGCAGAAATTAAAAACACCGAGATATTTCCAGAAGGATACCAAACAAACGTACACTGAAAAGAGTGTCTTCATCTTAATTCATGACAGCTTGACTTCAGTGAAGACAGTAGTGAATCACTGTGTGAGGCAGTATGGGCAGAAATACACACACAAGGTAAATCCGTACTGATCGGCTCATTCTACTGACCACCCAGTTCTACTGTTGAAAGCCTGGAACAACTTTCAACTACTGTGCATAAAATCAAATGCAAAAAGGACAAACGCCTAATAATAGTGGGTGACTTTAAACCAGGTACACTGTTCGGTAACACACGGGCATCAAGAACTACTAAACATGAATGAGCATGGACTAGAACAGATACAGCCAAAACTGACAAGACTTGATAATATTTTGGATTTGTACTCTATTCTAAGCTTAGTGAAATCTAGTGATACCATCCCTGGAATATTGGATCATCAAATGGTCATCATAGACTTGGACTTAAAACCAAAATATAATAATAATAATGATTGGTTTTTATATAGCGCTTTTCCAGCATATGCTGCTCACAATGCTTCACATTACATTATTACCCAAGCAGACCATATAACATTCCAGACCTTTCTCAGTGCAAGCTGTTGTTAAGGCACTAGAGCACTAACATTTTAACAATATCTTTCACTGTCTATAACCAGGTACCCCTTTTACACTTGGGTGGAGTGAGGAAGTTTGTGTAAAGTGCCTTTCCCAAGGACACTACATCAGTCCTGCCGCGGCCAGGACTTGAACCCACAACCTTTCAGTCGAAGAGTCTTGCAGCCTAACCACTAGGCCACCGACACCGTTCAAATGCAGAAAAGTGTATAAATGCAAAAAAGCTGACTGAGACAGAATTTAAAAATCAGTGAAGGGCTTCAGTGATGAAATCAACAACATCATGGAGAAATCACTCGAAGAAGGAAACAAGAAAACATTTTGGAAATATATTAAAGCTAAAAGACATAATAACATCGGTGTGGCAGGAATGAAGGTGTTTTACATCAAGATAGCCAGACAAAAGCAGAACTGTTAAATAAACAATTTTAAATCTGTTTTTACCATATAAAATCCAGAAGTTCCTTTACCACCTCTGAAAGAAAAACAGTTCCCCACGATGCCAGACATTGAGATAAACGTGGAAGGTGTGGAGAAACTGTTAGGGAATCTTGGCACCCACAAGGCTAGTGGCCCTGATAACATCCCAAATATTTTACTGAAATTTGTGCAAAAGAACTAGCACCAGTTCTAACCAATATATTCCAACATAGCCTGAACACAGGTACACTCCCCGATGACTGGAGTCATCTGCGAATAGACAGACTTGAGAAGTAACACATTTTGTTCAGTCATTAATGTGGCCAATAGCAGTCTGACAGTATTCAAAAAGGGAAACAAACATACTGCCAGCAATTATCAACCAGTATCATTAACCAGCGTCTGTTGTAAAACCCTTGAGTATATCATATGTACAAATATATTGAAACATCTAGAACTTCATAATATCTTAACTCCCCTTCAACATGAGTGGACACTCAGCTTGTTGTTACCATGCACAACATCATGCAAACATACGACCGTAAAACACAAACTGACATGGTTATATTAGACTTTAGTAAGACCTTTGACACTGTGTCTCATAGGAAAATGCTATACAAGCTAAATAACTACGGAATCTCAGTACAGGTACCATACATGCTTGGATAAGATCATTCCTAACTCAACGGGTATATCACTCTACAGAGACGGCTCTGTTGAAGGTACACCATGATATTGTGACAGCACTAGACTCCAACTCATGCGCTGTTCTTTTGATGTTGGACCTGTCGGCTGCCTTTGATGTGATTGACCATTCTATCCTTGTTAAGCGTCTTAAATTTTCCTATGGAATAGGTGGCGATGCTCTGACTTGGATAGAATCTTATCTCAACAATAGATATCAGCGAGTTGCGGTCCTTTCATCTGTGTCGGCCGATTTTCAACTTAATTATGGTGTACCACAGGGGTCAGTCCTAGGACCAAAGCTCTACTGTATGTTCTCCAAACCCATATGCGAGATTTGCCGCAGGCACGGAATGTCTTTCCATAGCTATGCTGATGACACTCAAGTATATATGGTTATCAAACCAAGCTTGACATGGGACACTATAGCAGGTATACTTGAGGCATGCCTATCTGATATCAGCGATTGGATGAAGACCAATATGCTTAAATTGAATCAAGACAAAACAGAACTTATTATCTTTTCTCCAAAAAACAGACCTGGTGCGTTTGAAAACTTCAGAATAAATTTTGATGGTCAGATTATTGATGCAACTTCCTGCGTTAGAAACCTCGGAGTGCTCTTTGATCGGACTCTTGACTTTGGATGACCATATTAGTTCAATTTCAAAACAGTGTTTCTACCAACTTCGAAATATTGGTCGAATTTGTAAACTCATTTCGGAAAATGCTTGCAAAACGCTAGTGTGTTCCCTTGTCACATCAAGGCTTGATTATGGGAACGCATTGCTGTATGGTTTGAGTTCGGGCTCCCTGTCAAAGCTACAGAGAATTCAAAATACAGCTGACAGAATAATAACAAGAACCAAGAAGCATGATCATATCACTCCGGTGCTGATTGGTCTTCATTGGCTACCAGTGGAATTTCGAATTCAATACAAACTTGTTTTGACTGTCTTCAAGGCGTTGCAAGAGAAGTCACCAGCATACATTCAGAACCTTGTTGATGTATATATTCCATCGAGATCGCTTCGATCAGAGAATTCGAAATTTCTGGTGACGCCCAAGGCACGTACCAAATTTTATGGAAATCGGCGTTTTGATGTCAGTGCAGCTGCACTGTGGAACAGCCTTCCAGCCGTTTTAAGGTTCGAAGACAACCTGGCCAGTTTTAAAAAGTAACTTAAGACGCATCTTTTGAAATTAGCTTTATTTAACTGACCCTTTCATCAATTTAATATTTAGATCTTAATCTGTGCTGAACATGTTTTACGAATATTTTAATCACTGTTTAACCCATTTCTATATCTAAACCCCCTTTTATATTTTGTATGCCCATGTTATTTTCAATTAATTTTAGTTGTGTATATTCATTGTGCAGTTTCAAATAATTATGTAAAGCGCTTTAGAGTAATTTAATTATATTTAGCGCTATATAAATGTTATAATAATAATAATAATAACGAGAACAGTCATAGTTGAAGGTGTAGCATCCTCACCATGCACAGTGGACTCTGGTATCCCTCAAGGCACTGTTCTGGGACTGCTTTTGTTCCTCTGCCACATTAATGACTTACTGAAATGTGTCATTTCCCAAGTCTGTCTATTCGCAGATGACTGTCAATTATATAGGCTGATCAACAATATCAAATGATCAAATACAGTTGCAACATGACCTGACAAAGCTTGAAGCATGGGCTAAAGATTGGGGCATATGCTTCAATGCAACAAAATGTTATATTACGTTTATATCCTGAAGCAAGACTCCACATCAATACCGTTACATGCTAGACAGCCATATCCTGGAACAAGTACAGAACAATCCGTATCTTGGAATCACTCACAGTGAAAATCTCAAATGGTCATCATATATCAATAAAATTACAAACTGCTCTAATTCTACCTTAGGATTCATCAGATGTAACTTTAAAGTCTGTTCTAAATCTTTAAAGGAATCAGTGTATACATCATTAATTCGATTATGCATCTGTAGTATGGGACTCACACCTGGCAAAAGATATTGACCAGCTTGAAGGTGTACAGCGTAGTGCTGTCTGATCATATGCAATGACCATAGTAGATACAGCAGCGTATCGAAAATGATTGAAAACCTAAAATGAATACCACTATCGGAACGTAGAAGAGACAAGCGGTTAGTGCTACTCTACAAGATCGTATATGGCCTCATAGCAATTCATGCTGATTCACTATTCACTTTCAACGACAAACCATCCAGGACTCGGCATTGTGAAGCCATCAAGTTGCTGACCTGCAGTACTGATGCATTCAAGAACTCATTTGTGCCAGCAGCCATCAAAGACTGGAATTTTTTACCATTAAATATCGTGAACAGTGAAACTCTGAATATGTTTAAAGCTGCACAAGCAATTAGATATGACTATTTTTGCACTTTTTCTTCCTGGATAGACATTGCTCAATTGTGAGTTTATATCCAGTAACAATACAGATGAAAGGATCTCTACTCAGCCAGGATCTGTACTATTAGGTTAACGATGCTGATACATATAGTCAGTAACATTACATGAAGTTTCAAGTTAAATAGTTTGATTCATAGGACATTTAATGTTATACCTTAGACTTTGACATTTCTATGACAGATACACATGTCATCTGTAACTCGAATTTTCTTAGATGGTTACCGGAAGCAAATTTGCGAAACAAATTATAAAACCGATACCAAAAAAAAATTTCCCGGTTTACAAATTATTTACACTAGTACAGTAAATGTACAGCGTAGTGCCACAAATGTGGAAACTTTCGTCATTACTTTCACTAACTATTCATTCAAAAGAACTACTTTAAAAAAATATTTTAATTAAATTATCCGAGGTGACAATAAGTGTTGAATTAACTCAATGTGTCACTTCTTTGAACAACCACTAATGATATACATGTACGATTGTACAACACCATATTTTACTTGTTCAAAGGATTACTGACGTATTTTCATGTTTTTTTCTAGACTCCCCCTAATGATTGCAATATTTTATTTTCTTAAATTATGTCGTGCGCACAACATAACAATATTATAATATATCGTGCACACAACTTATTATCTCGTGCGCATAAGACCAATCCGAGACTGCACGTTGGTCAACGTCGTACATATTCAAAATTGTGTTCCCTGAACCTCTATTCACCAAAAAACAACATCTAATCATGCATGGAGATTAAAGGGTTATTCAAGGGGAACACGGATGGGTTTACCTGTATTTTCCCCAGTATCAACATTATTTCTAGAGTTTAATATAGGTACATATAAATTAGAGGCGAAATTTTCACTACTAGATATAATGTTATGAATTCTTTTTCCTTGTATCCACAACATCATACATGGTGTCATTATCAGTTGTTATTTTCACGCTGTGAAAATGTCATTTTTATTCAATGAATAAATTATAGTATTTCACTGTTGAAAATGTGATAAATGTTGCTTATCAACAAGAGTGGAAAGAACTCATTTGAGAACATGAAAGTTGTACAGCTCATGATACAGTTGCAAGGGTATATACCAACAACAGCCAAAGACATGTACTGTACAATTCAACAAAATACGTTTCTACGTAAGTTTATGATGCACAAAACCACAACTATTTTTTGCATATATCATACTTCAATATTCTACGGGTTTCATAAAAACGTTATTATGGACGGAAAACCAAACCTGCACAAGAATTAGTCAATTTAATATTTATTAATTCAGAATCGAAGCACACAACATACAAATATTATTTCTTTTTTATTTCTAATATGCCGGTTTCGAGATACGTCGGAGTTGTTTCCCTTCAGAGAACTCTTGTGCATAGTAAGGCGCGAAACACTTTGTTTACTTGCGGGAGTGGGACAAAAATTCATCACTGCGTAAGTGAACGAGCTCAGTAAGTTTCTCATACACAGTTTCATCACCCTAGTTTGACTGATACACAGACTAGATAAATGATAAGTATTCGGGGAGTAATTAAATACATGCAATTCTTATTATATCGCGTTATTTCATTACTCGTACGTTTATATCCATGGCATTACTATCAATTATGACCTTGTTTAAATATTTCCACTATAGTAAAATATTTATTTCGATAGTATTTTGTATTTTCAACACTTTACATATTTAAAGAGAAGTCGCTTTAATACAATTTATCATCTTCCTCACTGACTGCAAGTCCACTATGTCCCACTTAGACATTCAAAGTTCCACTAATGCACCTCCTACACAGAAGAGTTACAGAACTCTTATCTCGAAACCGGCGTATTACACTATTACATGTTATCAATTTTATCTAAATTTACTTGATTAATCTGGTAGAGTAAGATTTTTTGGTGCGGAGAGGTGATTTTGTGACATCACGGCATGATGGTCGGGCCTTGGTGGGAATGTTCAAAATATCGTTAAATTATGATTAATAATTGATTATTTCCCGTCGAGAATTTTTCACTCATATTTCCACTCACATTGAGACGTCACCATCTGTAGGTAAATTACTACAAATTTAGACCTATGCTTAGAGCTCAGGGCCGTAGCAGTGAGAATTCTTTAACGTGCCAATGCCTCCGTTTTTAAGGTCATATCCGAAAGGCCCGTGATTCTCACTTCTAAATGCCGAGCGTTTGGCGAAGGAGCAATCATTACCTATGTTTACGTCTTGGGTTTGAGGCGGCCATGGCACGAGTGGGACTAGGCTTGAACTTACGATCTCCCCGTTACGAAGCGAATGCTCTGACCACAGAGTTATCATGACCGGTCGTTAATTATGTCCGTTGTCGGATTGTTGCGAGGGACTTTAGACTTCTGAAGTGACGGATGAGAAGGAAAATAGTTTCTTACTTTAACCGTGCCAGAGAAAAGGTTTGTTTCGGCGAACTTAGTAATAAAATCGGCGAGAGGAGAGGGTCAAAATGTCGTTGCACACCAAGTGTGTGTGTGTGTGTGTATATATATATATATATAGAGAGAGAGAGCCTTTTTCTATTTATATCTATTTCTTGATTAACATTCAGATACCTGTGATCCAACTACAAAGCACTGAATATCTTACTTTTAAAGTTATCATTTTCACACATGTATAATGAGGTTTTTAAAAATAACTTCTAAATTTTTGCTTTCAATTGTACTTGTATTTCTCTGGCTTGTTTGGATTTATATTCTCTCCAGCCTAATTTTGAAGTGAAATTATTCAAGAGCAATAGTAATCTTCTTCAATACTATTGATACTAAATTCAGACTAAATACATATTTAGTAGGAACGGGTATCAATCTAATTAAAATTAGATCCTTTGGTCCCTTCACTTACACAAAGGAGTAGCAATAGTAAGTGTTTGAATCAAAGGGTCTAATTTTAATTAGATTGGGTTAAAGTTTCAGGACATCATTTTCCATCCATGTTATTTCCTTACAGAAAATGTATTGTTTAACTGTGTGAAAATAAAGAATAATGCATGAACTTCTTCTGTTGTTCTGCCTCATCAACATTATTAGCAATTTTTAGTACTTTAATTTTTATATTGTCGCTGTACAACGAATAGAACAGAATAGAATACTTTGTTTCTAATTCAGGGTCCAAAGTGGACATGAGATATAATTACAACCAAGAGAAGGGATGTCAATCAATAAAATATACACAGTATCAATAACAATAGCTGACAAGGCATATACAAGCACACACACAAAAATTAAAATTCTATTATAATTACCATATCATATTATTATCAATAAATCTGCCAACAAGATCAAGAATTTCTTTCTCTTCTCAGTTGAGTAGCCAAAATAGTTTTTGTTCATTATCTAAAACAGAAAAATTTGGATACTTTTTTTTCAATAAATTTTAAATTTCCTTTCTTTCATTATCATATTTTCACATGGTATCAAAAATGAATTTCATTTTCAATGGCAATAGATTTGCCATTTTTGTATAATCGGTCTTCTCAAACTCGCCCATTTTGATTTTTAATCTGTGAGAAGAAATTCTTAACTTGCACACTAATCTTCTGTGATGTAAATTTTTAACTCTAGAAAAATAATTTTCATACCCCCAGTTTTGTTTAATTTTCACATATGTCCTATTTTTTCTTTAATAATTAGTCCTGCAATTTTGAATACAAGTCCTTCACATGATAATCAAACAGGCGTGGATCCAGAATTTTTTTTCCGGGGTCGAACCTTTTCACAAAATTGAACCCGTGATATAATGTTCAACCCTTTATTTTCCAACTCTCGAAGGAAACACTCTATATAACCACTGACCACGCAGGTGACCTTTTTGTCGTGTATTGATGTTTTCTGGTAGGAATTAAGTGTTATTTAGCTGAAGAGACTTGACTGAAATAATCTTCGTTTTCCTTGCCTGATAAATGATGTTACAATTTCCTTTTGGTCAATTTCTAATGAATGGTGAAGATGCATTAATGCAAACACAGTCAACCCGTCCTCTTGCTTAGTACTGCGCATGTAACTCTTCATGCGTCTTAATCCAGAAAAGGATCTTTCGGCCTCGCATGTTGTGGTAGGTAAAACACAACCAATGTGAAGAAGAATTTCATGTTCTGGAAAACGTCCCCATCTAAAAAGTTGAAAAGATTGGGCAGATTGCAGAGTTTGTCTGAAGTTTCTTTTCTCATGTTAACACAATAACGTCTCCAATCTCTGAGTTCTTTCCCCATGTCCTTTACAGAAAGACAAGGTAGGTTGCTCCCCCAAAATATTAGTTCTAAGGCAAGTTAGGACAATTCCTTGTGTGAAATATTTGTCATATTGACAGGCAACAAAGAGCATATCGAATATGTCGCCAGATCGTCTTTCTTAAACCTCGTATGTAATTCACCGAGGAAAAAGTCCAGAAATAGAATGGCCACAACAGAAATTAACTGCAGTGAAAATGTCAATATCTCTTTTCTGAAGTTTGAGAGTCAAAGGCTTTATTGTATCTAGGACATACCTTGCAAACACTAATGTTATCAACACAGAGAAGGACGTCATCGAAGCCAAAAGCCCTTGTGCGGTCACTTTAGTTTGTCCCAAGACCAGTCTTCACTGGTACTTCCGTCAAAGTTTTGATTGAGAATGTGCTGCAGACATTTGATGACGAACTTGTACATGGTGTAGAACACATCAAAGCAGATATGACGCTCAACCCACCTAGTCTTACAGAGTCCAACTAGCTTCTTTCTGGAAAAATCTACAAACCCATCATTTTCTATAATAGTCTCAAGAAACCCTTGTCGTTTAGGGGAATTGTCAAAAAAAAATAAATAAATAAAAAATAAAAATAAATAAAAAAACAAACAAAAAACACTGAATTAGGACATCTATCATATTCCTCACAAGAGGTAATTTGCAGGCTGAAGCGATGCTCAGATTCAATACAAGACTCCGACAGTGAGTGTACAAAGCTAATTGGTTTAGAGACTTGATTCGTCCCTGACACTCCCGTTTTTCCGATGTCATTGCTGCAGCACCATTGTATGCTTGCCCTTGTGGAGGATTTCAATAAGTTTATCAGCAATTGCTTCCCCAGTAGTTCTGTCTATAATTGCAAAGTCAAGAATTTCCCCCTTAATGATGGCAGGGTGTTCTCTAGTATCTAGACATCTGAGACACAAGACTAAAACTTCTTAGCGTACTTGTCAGTTACCCCATCGGCTATGATGGAATAAAAACCCCTCCCTTGTAAACCCTTCAAAATTTTACTTCTGATGTGATTTCCAATGAGCTGGATAACCTCAATCTGAATGGTTTTGCTGGTATATAAGGCATTCTTTTTTGCTTTTTGTAGACGAGACCTGAGCTGCTCATCATGCTTTGCCAACAGTTGTAAAATTGCCAAGAAATTACCTTTATTTGAGGAATCACTTGTGGTATCATCTCTGTGTCCTTGGAGAGGAACATTTTGTTTCCCACAAAGAATGGTCGCATCTACTATTTTCTCAAGCAACTTTATGTTGTGTTGATACTGTGCCTAATTTTGCTGATTGAGTTTTTACGGAAGAGACGAAGATGGCACTTCGGATGTCATCTTGGTTGTGTGATAAACAGATCTCATACTCTGGTGGTGTTCTGAATTTTGATGCTTTAAAAGGGCAGATGTTTTTCCAAGGTCTTTCTTATACGCAGCAAAAGGTTGCGTTAAAAATGTATTTTGATGTTGGACATCTGACTGAGGAAACATGACACAAAACTTGCACAGATCGCCATTTAACAGTTTGCTGAAGGTCAACCATGAAGACTGATTCATCCAAGAAGACTGAAATGATAAAGTCTCTCCGAGTTCACCCGTATTCGTTGTTTGAGCACAACCTGTTTTTAACTTGGCGACATCGTCTGGCAAAGGTTGATTTTGAATAAATCTTAAGAAAGTTAAGAAATATTTATAATATAATAACAGTCAACTCATTTTTCTTATAAATCGTTATATTGTAATTTTTTTTTTATCTTTGCAAATTCCGGGGGGGGGGGGGGGGGGCCTTGGACCCCATCAAAACCAAGACGTAAGAATATGTAGTGATCTCCTTTGCCACACGTTCGGTATTTAGAAGTGAGAATCACGGGTCTTTTGGATATGGCCTTAAAAACGGGGGTCCCTTGTCGCGGCAGGCATTGGCACGTTAAAGAACCCTCATTGCTATGGCCCCGAGCGCTAAGCACAGGTCTAATTTGTGGTATGCCAGTAGTACTTCACCTGCAGCTGGTGAAATCTCAATATGAGTGAAACATTCTCGATGAGACATAAAACAACTAACCAACCAAAGTTCAAGGTTAAAGGTCACCAACTCATGAACGTGACTTATCGAGATGTGCGCACGAGATTATAAATTGTGTGCACGATATATTATGTTGTGCACTCGAGATAACAAGTCGAGTGCACGACATAATCAAATATAAAATTGCACAAAGGTACAATTACAATATATATCTGATATTTTGATGCCCCCCCCCCTATAAATTGTGTCAGGGAGTCTCTGACACCCCCCCCCCCCCCCAGCACTGTTCTTAACCCGCTGGGGACCTGGACAGCCCGCGAAAAGTTTTGCATTACTATAAGAAATTCAAGTGTTGTTACGCATAAAATATTTCTCTCTTTTTTTTTCTTCTACAAAGATAAAATAAAATATATCTATATACTTGTTTGTAAATATAAACATGAAAATAGATTTTAAAAATTATCCTTTTTAAATTGCAAGCGCACCATTGTTGGTCAAAACTGTTCAAAAGGCCCCGATCTGATTTTGTAAGGTAGCCCATATCACACACACACACACACGTGTGTATGTTCGTGCCCTTATCGATTCTTTACAACATGACCAATCTTGGAAGCGAGCATATATGTAATTTTTAATCTATATAATCTTTTTCCTTTCTTTCTTTACTTTCGTCCTTTATTCAGTGATTGTGAATTAAACTTCGAACGAATAAGTTGTGATACGAGTTGTCTCCCTCCCTTTGCCACGAATGAACATCCGGGAAATTTTATGAAAAGCAGACAGACTTGCAGATTGAGGAAAACCTGCCGACGTTTCATCTAAAGATAATCTCACAAAGAAGAGGTACCTTGATTTCTGCTGTTGTGTTTTACAACAAATGGTGCGTGATTTTACGATGCCTGTATATACTGTAATGTTGTTTTTGCATAATTTTAAGTCATAAGTCCATTTAGCATCTGACAGATGCTCAACATGTATCGATTTTTTTTCTGTTTGGATGATAATGAGAGTAGAAAAACACAGATGCACTGTATGAAAAAAAATGGCGATATAACAGTAAATGTATTAATTTTATACCAGGTCTTCGAATCTCGTATTCAGCAAATGTCATCGGACAGAATGATGTTGAAATCTCGACGAGATGCGGCGTGACTGATATTTTGACTGACGTTGTAGGCGCCTGTCAAAACATCACAGCCAAACCGAATCTCACTGAGATTGGATATTAGAACTGAACGTAATGACCTATCACTTGTTATTAGTTAAAATACAGGCATTAAAACTCGCCCGCTCCTTGCACCTGTTCTAAAATTTATTCTGAAACTGGAAATTTTGTTTCCATGTCTGACAAAAAATCAGTGCTGCTTCATATTTCTTGCTCTTCTGATTTCATTGCAGAACGAGTGAAATTGTGAGTGTCAAACTGTAGATTGCAAGTTCGATTCTCGCAGAGGTACATATATTTTTTCCCTGATCACTACCAGACCTGCATTTTTTTTTCACTAGATAAAGTGAATTTTAAAGTTTTGGATTGCAAAATATTGATGTACATATTCTCCACTTTTAATTCTTAACAGTTTTCTTTAGTGTGATATGCGTCCTTAACTTCCTAATTCTTTCTAAAAGTTTAAGGAGTCGGTCTTTGAAGCACTTGATCATTGTACACTTGTGTAGTTGCAGTAGTGTAGTTGTAAAGGTGCTTGCTTCACAACTGAAAGTCATGAGTTCAATTTTCATTCCTAGCACCTTGTCAAACAAATCTAAAATGTTATAAAATTGGTAATGACTGTTTCTTTATCAAGTGTGTGTTTCATTAGAAGTTAAAGTCATAGTTTTGTAGATATGACCTTAAAAAATATAGAGGTCATAGTCATTTTCAGAACCCAAATGTTTTTCCTCCATGAATGCAGTGTAATAGAAAGAAAACCTGTGGGTTTCAACAATGTATCATAGTAGGAGTTGGCACAATAAAGAACCCTCACAGCAAAGTTAAGAACTTAGGTTACCCAAATTCTAAAGAGTTAGTAAAAGCAACACTATACATGTATCTTTTATATTATTTGCTAATATATACAGTTGTGTGTATGCCATAAATGAGTTTGCAAAATGGTCGATGTCAATAAATTTTGTAAACCAAACATTTCTAAATTTGATTCTTTTTTTTTTATCAGTAAAAAAAAAAATCACACTTGTTTTTGTTAATATTTCATAATATGTCCCCAAGAAAGCAATACAGCCCATATTCTTCTTGGTAGACTTTGATAAAGGTTTTGATATTAACTGAAGGGAGATTACACAAAGATTGTTGAACAAATGTTTCATGTCATTGACACTGCTTGTCTTTGCACTCTAACTTTCAACACCTTCCATACATATCTATAATGTTTAGGTCTGGGCTCTGTGGTGGCCAGGGTAATGTTTCTATATCATTGTTTGCTGCCATTCATTTAATCTTATGGAATGTGATATGGGGCACTATCCTCTTGGAAAACCCAATGGCGATTTGCAAAATGACCACTGGCCAAAGACGCTCATCCAAAACTTCAGTATAATTTTTCGTGATCATATTTCCATCAACAGCTTTCAAGGTTCCTACTACATGAAAAGAGCTACAGCCCTAGCACATGACAGAGGACCTACATGTCTCCCTGTCACCATGCAAACCAAGGCACTCAGGGTCTCAATCACTTGTTTACTTTTCTCCATACATGCAATGCGATTCATACTTTCAATTTCGGTTGAGCATGGCTATTCTGGGAGTTATCGTTTCTAATACTTTCACTTTAAAATGCATAGGTAATAGTTCGGCGGTGATTTTGTTTAGCCAGTACTCTAAATCAATTGACTAGCATGTAATCAACATGCAGGGTCATGTTGAGTTAATTAACAAAACCAAGTTGTTGTTTATTTAACAAAATCTAAGTTCGGTGAGATAGTTTTTCAAAGGTGTGAATTTCGACAGACTTAGAGGTGTGCAGAGTAGATCGGATGTAAAAATCTAGCACCTGGTATACCATTATGTTCAACAGAATGGAAAATTAGCCTGATTGCAATATAAATCGGGTAATAGTCAAGGAAAAATACTTAGATAACTGTAGTATTCGTGATTATTCTTTATGAAATATACAAGGTTTCAAAGTGAAGACATGACTGGGACTAGCGGTTTTCTTCAACATATCCTGAGTATTTGACACATCCAAGTCAAGACTTAAAAGATTTGCTATGCACAATGGATATTGTAATTTATTTAATGTCTTTCACATTGAATAACACATTTCCAGCATTGTTGTAGAAAAGGAGAAGCAACACTTCCTTACTTTCTTTTATGACCGGAGAAGCCATGCAGATTTTTTTAGTTACAAGTGTACATAAATGATCTTAATAACAAAAGATTTTTTAAGTTTCAGAAAATTTGTACCTGTTTCATAAATGAGATTCTTAAACAGATTAAATGTAATTTTTGATGAATAATAAATTGTAAGATAACATATCATATTTTAGATGTTTAGCTATTATTAATTTTATTTTGGAACTATTAAAACCATATTTGAAATTCTTAATAATAAATTCCAAAGACATGTACAGTTCTACATTGTACAAATTATTTCGGTATACTATTTACAAATAAGCAACCTGTATTAAGAGGCCACCTGTCTTATGTGACCTTTTTTCCATTCTCCGTTTGACGATCTCTTAATACAGGTTTAACTGTACACGTGTACATCAAAGAGGCATTAATAATGCTAAAATACAGCTTTTTCCCTTTGATAAATCAGACTTGCATGTTGTGGCATAATGTTTCATTGTGATGTTGTGTATAGGGTCAAGTGGACTGAGATACTTTTCTATAAACATCATGAATTTTATCAGGGAGCCTTATTTATTCTGTGGAATACTGATTTTAGACCAATGCCAGTCAGTCTCATACCCACTCAGTGAACTGACAAAGTGATGTTGATTGAAATGTATTTAAAGTGTATTTTAGCATGAAGACATAATCAAATTAATTTTAGTCTTTAGAAATCACACTCCTATCTGATGTTTTAGAAGTAATTATAGAATGCAGTACTTGTTACAGAAGACTCAAAATGCTCCTTTAATATGAAAAAAAAGTAAATTTATAAATCAAGTAGATTTACCAACTTAGTCATGCACCCAGAAAATTTGCAGGGGCATTTGAGATCAATTTGAACACTATCAAATTAATCAGGTTAAGATGAATCTTTTAGGACTGGCAGAGTGATTCAGAACTGAGCTATGTGAGATCATATTTCCGAAGATTTGTTAACAATTAGAAGTATTTTCCATTTAATAGGTGTACCAAGGTGTACAGTTTATGCAGGTAATTTTTTCCAAAGCTAAGTGAAAGGGAGTGAAAAAAAATAATAGAACAAAATTTCTAAATACTTGGATAAAAATATCTACTCTGTGTGTATCTAACCACCAAGCAAACAATAAATGTAAAACAGCTTTGCTGTTGCTAACAAAAATTCCAAATTTAAACCTATCATATCTGACCAATAAACCCAGATCATAATTTCTTTTTAAAATCTTTAGAACTATAAAAGTTAGATTTAGGTTTCAGAATTTACTGGGTTTTTTGGGGGTTTTTTTGTTTGTTTTGTTTTTTATTCAATTGATCTACTGTCAAGATTCCTAAGCAAGCAATTGATATAAAACAGATAATTTGATGTAGGTTGGCCTTGCAATGAATTTTGGTCTTTGTACTTCACATTTGAAATGAAAGAAAACAAAACATTTGATTTCTGCCAGCAATCATCATTGAAAATGTTATCTGGAGCCTTGTCAAAAACAATTCTTGACATTTTCTTAGTTAATGTCATGATTTAGCTACCCTTAAAGTGCAGTGTTGTACAACCGTGCTCTCTGAGATCAGTGAATATGTTGTGTTTCACAGGTAGCTAAAGCATCATAATGATCTCAAAGACAATAATTATATAAGATATTATACTATACATGTGTAATGTACAGGGCAATTTTATTATCCATTGGTGTGGAATATTCTACCTTATTTTTATTTCAAAGAAGAGATAGTTTTTTTGTGATTGGATTAAATGGGGAAAAAATTCTCCTCAGAAATTTTGCAATGCTTGGCCATTGTGTTTCACAAAAAAAAAACTTCTGTGTTAGTCTGGCACAAAATCTTTGCATCTTGAATTTTTCTTTTGAGCCATTACATCACGGTTGGCAATTATCTTTAGTAGTCCTTTTTTGGGGGTGGGGGTGTTTCTCAATAGGCATGATGGAGATAAAATGTTTCAAGTTTAGTAAATGTTCACATTGTCTTGGTTAATTAGAGACCAATCATCCATTTTGGAATTACTGCAAAAAAAAAAACAAACGAAAAAGATGCAGTAATATTGAAACATGATCAATTGCCATTGACAAGCATTCGTAAACTGCTGTACTTTTTTTGTTAATTTTGCATCCAACTTTAAAATTGGTATGTACACTATCATCTCTTTTTGATAAAGGCACTGAGTGAATAGATCATATGTGATTTTAAACATTTACCAATGTGAAGTTCCTTACTGATGAAGCCAAAAAATTCTAAATAACTATTCCATGAAGGAAAGATCACAATTGACATTTCCATCATTTACTAGGAAATAGTGGGAGGGAGTTTATAAAGCTTTTAAAAACTGATGTGTAACAATTAAAGGAAATCAATTGGTGGACACATGATCAGTACCCAAGTTTGTTTTGATCAATCATTCGTGAAACTTGTATAAATTTTGCGAGCCAGCAAACGATTAATAGTTGTTTAAATGAAAAATGGTGGTCCAAATGAGTAGTGGGAAAGGATAGTGTGAGATGCATTAGTGACTTATGATACAAAGAAAAATTGTGCATGAGTTCATATATATTTTTTAGCTTAGTTTGGTTGTATTAAGTACAAATAAAAATTATTTACCATATCACCTGTTTTTTGTAGCAAGATCTGTTTATTTTAACCATTTTGGGGCAAAAACAACAACAAAATCTCTTGATTTCTGGAAATATTTTATAACTTTGACAAAAATCATTTCACCAAAGCAAACAAGATGTTACATTTAAGAGTTATGTCTTAATCATTAATGAAATACATTATAATTTAATTTCATGTCTTACATATCTGAATTTTGGGGTAAAGTCTCGGATTTTTGTTAAAAAAAGTACAGATTTCTGGAAATATTTTATAATTAAGGCACAAAACATTTCAACAAAGTAAACAAGATGTTCAATCGCCAAACGCTCAGTATTTAGAAGTTCAAATCACAGGTCTTTCAGATAAGCCCATAAAAATGGATGTCCCTTGTCATGGTAGGAGTTGGCACATTAAGAACCCTCACTGTTATGGCCTTGAGCGTTTAGATGGGTCAAAAGTTGTGCTACTTTGCCAACAGCTGGTGTTGTCTCAACATGAGTGAAAAATTCTTGACAGAATGTTAAACAATCAATCAATTTATAAAATCAAATGAAGATAAAAAAAATTCATTTCTGTGTGTTACAAGTCCCAATTTGGGGTAAAATCACATATTTTTAATGAAAAAGCACACTTTTCTGGAAATATTTTATAACTTTGGCAAGAAACATTTCACCAAAGTAAACGAGATGTCATAATCAATTTAAAATATCAAATGAAGATAAAAAAAAATTTCATTTCTTTATGATACAAGTCCCAATTTGGGGGTAAAATCACGCTGGATACACTCTTCATGTATTCCATAGAATCTTCCTTCAAAGAGGAATCTAGTGTTACATGAAAATAACAGCACCTTACACCAGACAATAACGAGTGTCCTGTGAATATGAAAATTTTGTGTCTGTTTTCTGCTGACAGAATGATGAGTCTGGAATCTCTCCCTTTGCATATGGCACAAGCTGAATGGCTTTTCCCAGATGACATTGGTAAAGGAATGATCTTTGGACTTTTGATAACTGGTTCCACCTTTGATGACTTGCTGGTGGTTCATGATTTGAATCTCTCAAACACACAGTGTCATTATCTAAGTCTGTATTGTTCTCACTATTGCTTCTTAACTAATATATGGATTTGGCATAACAACTTCTGCATATCAGTGGATTTCAGTTTTTATGATTTTTTTTTTTCAAATATAGCATTGATCCCAGTTGAAACTTTGAATTCTCATTCCTGTCAGTTATAGTTACAATAATGCTGCCCCCACCACCCACTCTCTGTCCTAAAATTCTGACAATTTTCCCCTATAAATTATTGCAGCTATGTCAGTTATATAAACACTATGGCATCTGTTCAATGATTGAAATTTATGCTTGGATTAAGATTAAGAAAATGAAATGCAGATTGGCAGTATGTCCAATTTGCAAACATCTAAAAAGGTGATGCTAAGACAGAAGCATAGATTTACATAAATAGAATTTTATCTCTAGATGTGCAGAAAAAGACTGACATAGACTAACTATGCTAAGAAATGTGAGCTCCAATTGGGGGAAATTTTCCCAAAATGTTCATCCTGCTGGTGTGGTGTAAATGTGATCGTTTGATTTCTAGTTGGTAAGAGGGGGTTTCCCTGCTACAGAAGAAGCTAACTATTGAGTGTCATTAAACGCTTGAATAGAATGGATTATTGATCTGTCTGGTTGTTGTGTTCTAACAGAGTACAAGGGCTGACCCATGAGGCAGGAGGGGCTTGTTCAGGTAGGGTTATACTTGGACTTTTTAAAGGTCTCAATCTGAAATAATGATAGCAATTGTCTTAACATCAATTATCAGTGCTTAATTTAGATTGTGGAGGTGGATTTTGGTCTCGTTTTGCTCTGTTCATTAATTCTGGGTTCTGCAGCAAGTGCAGTCATGCTGGATCTCCAGCATATTTAATGGGATATTGAGAATATGTTTCATTGACAGTGATCTTGTAGTCAGTTAGTCAGTTTAGCCTGAAATTGTTACACTGATTTAGGTCTCAGTTGTTGATAATTTAGTTTTAGATATTGTTTGAAGTTAAATTGATAATGAGGGAATTAGGTCATTAGTATGATATTTCATATATTAAGTGCATTAAGTAATTATTAATGATGAAATAAATAGTTTTTTATTTGTTATGCTTGATAGATTTTCATGTATGAACAGAATGGGCATAGGATTTAAATTTGGTTAAATCCATTAATGCAGTGCAGTATATATGTATACTTTAATTTACAAAAGAGTGTTTATTTGGTTCTTTAGGAGGTTGTCTATAGTACATTCTACCTTCTCAATGAATACTGTTCCAGAAGGCTGGGGTACATATATAGTGACAGAATTTGGTCAGAGGTATTCTGCTCTTTAAATCTCATTGTATTGGATGTGTATTGCTCAGTAAAGGGACACATTTTATCAATCTCTTTAAAATCTTGCAGGGTCATCTGGCATGTTTGTTAGTAGCTTAGTACAAATGAGATCATGCACTTGAGTTCATTCATATCGACATGAACACATGCCCTTTGAAAATTAATTCTAATTTATTACTGACAGTAAATATTGACTCCATGAATGATATTGGTCTGTGAAGCTTTGATGTGTTAATGTGGTATTATCTGTGTACTAGAACACAACAGTGGTCTTGATTGCAATAAGTCATTTTAATGAAACTTGATTAATAATAACCTGATATTGTCATAAATCAAACATTTTATTCCAAACCTTTATACATAGAAGTACAGTAATGCCTATCTTAGCTGCCATGAATTTAAAGATTCTTTTGATGTCAACACTACTGTCATTCAGTAATATGTTAAGATTTACGTAATGATTTTTTAGGTCACCTGAGATGTAAAACTTGAAATTTGGTCAGCATCTGACATCCAACGTGTATTATCAATTGAACATTTTTGACCTCTGATAACTACCATTCCAATTCTTTTCAAATATGGTATGAAGCATCTTGGGGACAAGGGGGACATAAATTGTAAATTTCAGGACTCCTATACCTCTGTGGCATCAGGGGTGGGGCAGAAACTGCCAAAATTGACCAATTTTCAAAAATCTTTTCAACAACTACACATCTATAAGAAAAATTAAATGTATAGTAATGTAGAGCAGGAAGGCCTCTACTAAAATTGTAAATTTCATGATCCATATGGTAAAGTGTCAGACTCCAAAGTGGGGCCAAACTTGGTATATAGTGTCTATGTGTAAAAGTGTAAAACATAATTAAATAACATCTTCTTAAATGCTATTGATACTAAATTGAAACTAAATGGATATTTAAGATGAGGAGTTAGTCCTTTACTAAAATTGTAAAATTCACGATCCCAGGAGTAGGGGTTTTGGTTTCAGAGTGGAGCCAAAATGGTCAGTGATTAAATGTATTAACAAATGTAACTTTTTAACTTCTTGATAACTACCATTCTATTTGTATAAAACATCTAAATAACATCTTTTTAAATACCTTTGATACTAAATAGAAACTAAATGGATATTTAAAATGAGCAAGTGGTCCTTTACTGAAATAATCCATTTCATGACCCATGGGGTATTGGTTCCATGGTGGGTCCAAAGTTATTATAGTGATTATTATTGTCTTTACCATTTGAAAGACTAATTTTACTGATAAAAACTAACTGCATAGTTAGGAAAAGCAGAAAAGGATGTACCAAAATTGTGAATTTCACAACTCCAAGGTTTGACTCTAGGATGGGTCCAAAGTGGTCATTACATATATATCATGTAAAGCCTTTCATCAATACAGGCACTTTCTGGAGCTTTTAAGTTTTAAGATCACATCTAGTTTTATACTGTTGCTGAATTTAGAATTAAGCTTAGATTTGCAGAACAGGAATTTTTGTGCTAGATTTCATAGCCCCTGGGGTTAGTGATACTTTAACTAATAACTAATAGGTGACTGATAAGGCCTATGGGGTTCTTGTTGAATTTACAGTTGGCACAGTGAGTGCTAAAGATTAAGACAAGGAAAATTTCAGTCTACACAGACATCCACTGAATTTTTAGTGTAGAAAGTAAAAAATAACACTACCTTAATCTCAACAACTGTCCTTTTTGATCTTGTAAAGTCACATGTTGTTGATTCAAGTTTTACAAGAGTAAAAGGTACATACACTCAAGGGTCAAAAGTTTTTCTGCAAAATAGCAAATGTCATTTTCAAACAGAAGGTGTGTGAACAAATCTTGCCCTAGTATTTTATTATAGAACCATTTCCTCTCAAAACACACCAAATTCTCGTAGGAATGGAGTTATATACAAAGATTTTATGTACAGTCAGCACTCGTTACAATGGCCAAGTTTGTTTTCAAGCATTTTGCCGTTGTAAGGATATGCCAATATTACTGGTACGAGTTATTCCCCTTTGTTTATACAATCTCTGTGTACATTCATACCTTCCCTTTTCCCCCCATATTTCTATTTGAAATGGATAAAGAAATTCATGATAAAATTAAATTTGAATTAAATTTCTATTTGATGATGACTTGGCATTCCGATGTCTGTATAGTATTTGAACAAATACGTTGATGCATTATTGTGTTCATTTCCATGTGTCGTGAGTTTGATGAAATGACTAGCTATCTGATCTTGAGATTGTGTGGGATTTTTGGATTGAATTTGATGATATCCCATTTTTCCGAAACATTGATTTGGGTACGATGTTTTTTCTTCAGTAGTTATGACATTCTTATATTTTCCTACCTCACTATCACAATTCAGTATAAAAATGAATCGATTATATATATATATATATATATATATATATATATATTTCAATTTAATTAGGAGCACCTCTTCATTAATGCCCTTCTTGGATTGAATGTTTATTTTATAGGAAGCCATCACACATACCTGTGCATTTATTTTGTGCTACCATCCTATCAAACACTAATTAGTGCATCAATAAACCCCCACCCATGCTTTTGATAAAATAAACATTATTGGACAGCTGTCTAATGCATAGGTGACAAGGAATTTAATCAGATACATAATCTTGGTCAAGTGTGAAAATATTGCTGATAGCTAATTGTCATACATGTACATGTATCAACTCAACAGTATCAAGAAACCTGTCATTATACTGGATTTTATATAGCGTCAAAATGCACATTTGTTACCGATAATTAATGCCGGTGCCGGAATATGAATATGCTGTTATATCAAGCGATATATTCTATGCTACTTTGAGCCATTTTGAAAGCAGCAGATGATGTGTAAACAAAAGAGTGATAACTCTAATTTAGTGTAACTTCTGAAAACCTCTAAGAAAAGACTTTCAAAATACCTGAAGTATTCTTACCTGATTGCTAAAATTAAAAGAAGATCAGAGATTAAATGTTACGTCATCGAGTGATGAACATAATGTTGGCCATTTTGCAGAAAAACATTTGACCCTTGAGGGAAGGAGGTCTGATCCCTCTCTCCCTCCAACCCTGAATTTGGCAGAATATAGATATATTTATGAATACATACCTGTTCTCACCCTAACAGTAGCAACATATTTTGAGCGCTATCAGCTGGTGTTTATCTGATGTAGTCATTCACTGAGTTGAGTTTGATGAGCAGACACATACCCTGGGTGCAGGACATGTCCACAAACTACTAACATTGACATTTTAGCAAATTATTATTCCTACAAAATTTTATTTCCTTTTTCACAAGTTTTCCAATAAACCAATTTGAAAAAATACTCTTCTCAGTGCATTCAAATTTTGATTGCAATATTTACATGCAGTTGAACTTTAGTATGTCGAACACTGATATATCGAATACCATGGATATATCGAAGGGATTTGGAAGTCCCAACCACTTACTCTTTAAATATTTTACCTTCGATATTTCAAATACTCGGATATCTCAAAGTTTTTTTCTGTCCCATTGAGTTTGAGATAACAAGGTTTGACTGTATTCAAATATATACATGCATTCTCACGTTAGTAGTACTGTCTAGAAATTCACTAGAAGTATTTGTTATGTTCTTTTGACTGATAGCCCTCATGATCAGCACAAGTTATAAATGTAGTAACACAGTCCAAAACTGTCATTGCAGATTCATGGTTGTATCAAATTGCCCATAAGTTACAATTGTTAATAGGTGTAAAGAAAAATGATAATCTGATATATGGGGGCTGTTTGATATGTGTATTGTACCACAGCGCAATAACGCTTTGCACGATTTTGTGGTTGATGATACTTTTGAATAGCTCTATTCAATACCTTCTAAAACTATAAACACGAGCCTTCAGCTCCACATAGTTTTAAAATTATAGTCATTTCAATAGAGCCAGTCATTGACCACTGTTCTAAAATTGGTTGGGAAATGGGTTGAGACTATTGAAGAAATTAGAGCTTATATAAAAGATCGAACAAAACTTAAGCATTCGGTAATGCAGATTTTTACTGAATTGGGGGAAGTTTATGGGTCTGATGGGGTATCTTATGAGACAGTTCGTTGGAGGAGAAAAAAATTTCTGACTGGCACAGTCTGTCAAAGATGCAGCAAAATCTGATTGACCTGTGACTGTAATAGGCAAAGCAAATATCTTAAAAGTCAGGGAAATAACTGAAAGTGATGGCAGGTACACAATACGTTATATTGCCAAAGCTGTTGGCATTTTGCTATCATCGGTGTATTTCATTTTGCAGTGTATTTTGAAAGTATGAAAGATTTCTGCCAGATGGATACTGCATTATATTGACAGATGACCAATAATGGGTACCAGTACAAACTGCTAAGCAATTGCTCAAAAATGTTTCCCAAATTCAATCAAAGACAATTTGCGAACATTGTTACTGGTGATGAAACATGGATTCACTATTTCGAACCAGTAAGAAAAATTGGATACAAAATATGGCTAACTAAACACGGTAGAAGGCCTGTAGTTGCCAAAAGAACCATAAGTATAAAGAAGATTCTTTATTGCATATTCTTCTTATGTGATGGTATAGCCATACAAATTCCAGCGCCAAAGGGCAACATGTTACAGGTCGTTATTACAGAGATGTTATACTAAAGAAGCTCAAGAAATATTATCATAAACGATGCCCTGTGTCAGGATTTAGGCATGTTCATCTAATTCATGAGAATGCTCCATCACATACAAATGAACTTGTGAAGCAATTTTTGAAGTCGGACAAGGTTACTGTCTTGCCACACCCACCATACTCTCCAGATCTAACCCTATGCAATTTTTTCCTTTCTTGAAAACTTAAAGAGTTCTTATTTTGTCGTCATTACAAGTTCCGACAAGCCATAGGCTCAGCCATCAGTCAGTGCCACAGAGGTCTACATAAATCAGCGTACCGTGACACATTTTAGAAATGAATTCAGAGATTGAAATTATGTAATTCAAACCATTGAGGAGTCTTTGAAGGGATGTAAATGTTCATTTCACTATTTGAGTTGAATGCTTTTGAGATATAGTACAATACACATTACATATAGAGTAACCGTCATATATCTTATGAATGTGTTTTTAAATCACAATGTGGTTTGGTTTTCACAACCTGAATTTTGTGGCCAGTTTTGCCAGTTTCTTTACAGAGGCTTGACTGTATATCACATGCTGATCTAAGAAAGACAATGCAAAACATTGCCTTTTCATTGTGACTTCTGTTAAGATGATTATATGAATTGTACTTCAGTAGGATGAATTCATAAAACATGTTTGTTCAAGGCATAATATGACACAGTTTGCCAAATTTTCTACAACATTAAGGACATTTATGGAAATCATATCTAGTTTTCTTGGGGGGTGGGGTGTGAAAGGTGCACTGGTGATTTACAAAATGGCATAGTACTGTAGATTATACAAGTATTATTGCACTGTTCTTTGTCCACCTTTTATGGGAATTGTCATGTGCATGTATCTCACCTCATACACCTCCAAACCTATTCATAATTACTTATATTTGGAAATATTACTGCATGTGTCAAAGTAAACATTCATTAGTGTTAAGATGTATCAATGAAGTTGTGTTAAATCCTAGGCTGGGTTTGTCTGAGGAGAGGAGAGGATGTGTGTTTGCTTATTTAGCTTTCCTTCTGAATCTATGTAGTATATGAAGATGGTGATGATATCAAAACATTTTACATGAAATTAAAAGATAAAAATTCTTTAATGTAATGTGATCAGTATTTCTGTGTAGACAGTCATATTGTCTGGATTTATAGTGTAATGTGATTAATTTCATTCTTGACAATGGTATTGACCGGGTTTATAGTGTAATATGATGTGACCAGTATGTTCTTTGTTGACAGCGGTATTGACTGGGTTTACAATGATGCTGGTGTGTGTTAATTTGTTAATCAGTAACACATCCAGAAGCAAGACATAACAGATCCATCTAAAACCAAGAGATCTCCACTCCTAGAAGGAGACCAAGATTTACAAAGAGAGACTGAATAAGGGTTGTTATGGTAACTGATCAATATATTGAGTTAATTGCCGATATTACAGCATTTAACTTCTCTGCGTGTATTTGATGTGTGGCTGCTTATTGATGCAACTGTTTTTTTTTTATCTGTAAAATTCAAGACAATGTGAGAAAGCCACAGAATCAATTGCGGTATTTTAAAACCATTCAGTCTGCATTGATTTTGTTAGAATTTAGCGGCATGCAGATCTATACCCCAGTCTGTTGTAGCCATGTGATTGTAGCATGTAGGCTTTCTGGGTTCTGTAATTAAACTGCAGCTCGCTGAACACAGCGACTGTGAATCTGTCGGAAGAATTATAGATTTCTGGGTAAGAGACCCACAGGATATACCATTTGTAGAAAAAAGACTTTGATCGACTATAATCACTATTATAATACAATCAAATCAATGGCTTTCTCCAACAAGATGCACTGCTAAAAATAGTTCCAATATTTTCAAGAGTTAGAATGATTGATAGACCACCGTAAATCAAATGATTTGTCACATGTAGTGACGTCTATACTTAAAATTGATATCTTTTTGATACCTCATGTTCCATTCATGGTTCTGAACATCATTAACAGCCCACTTAAAGTATTGATGTGTGTTAATTTAAAACAGAAACAACTACACTTGTTTTTATTGTTTTTTTTATAAAGCCACTGAAGGGAAAATCATAGTGATACTATGAAATTTGTTATAGAAAAGAGTGTTAACTATATTTTTTGTAAAGGCTAAATTGTCAAGAATAGAATTGTGCATATTATTTTTCCAAAAGTACAAAATGTGACAAAGTTGCAGTCATTTTCAGTGCTTTATTTTGAAAATTTTTCAATGTGCAATGTAACAATTTCCATATGGAAAGTACTGATTTGTATTTTTAGAATTATATTTAAGCATTGACAACATGTTCATAAATATAAGCTATTTTTACAATCGAGCATTTAAATTCAAAAATTTAAATTCTAATATGTTTTTAATTTGATCATTTCCAAATTGGCATAACATATAGTGTCCACGCTGTTTGAAGTCAAGATTTTAGAGAAATACTGACATTTTACTTGTTGAAAGAATATTTGTGACTCCCAAAAGTAAAATAAGTATTAGTTGCAAAATTCATATGTAAATTTCTTTAAAACTTCTGGTCTGCACCTTGATTGTGTTAAATTTCTATAAAAACTTCTGATCTGCACCTTGATTGCATTAAATTTCTATAAAAACTTTTGATCTGCACCTTGATTTCATTAAATTTATGTCTTCTGTAAACATCTGAAAAGGCTTTCCTTGTTTACATAGAGTAGAGTAACAAAGAACGTCAGAGAATTTTTCAAAATACAGCGTCATTGGTCCATTGTGCCATCTCGTGAGAGAGAAAAAGAAAACTCGTCTTGTGTGTGGGTCATTGCCCCTTCATTTTGCCTGATCTTGTATTATCCTAGTACGTCAGTATACAGAACATCACAGCTGATTGGTTATTAGTGAAAGAAGCCAATCAATAATATTTATATTGATGGCAGTGGAGTCTGACATCAGAGTTTGATCAAATACACAGTATTACGTGGGACTATCTCAGTAGCAGGTGTTGTCTTGGCTATTTGTAGCCCTAAGGGTAGCCTTCACCCTCACATTTACCACTGACCACTTCTCTTTGTGGTGTTATAGTGTGGCTTGGATTATTAAATATTGTGTGTGTGTGTGTTTGGCTATAGACCATTGAAGACTAGATTGTGATATTTTATATTCATCTGACGAAGGTATAATTTCTAGATCTGTCAGGATTCACTAGGTTCTGTTTATATACTGAGCATCAGTTGTCTTGATCTTTATAGAGTAATATTAAAAGTGTATTCAGGTAAATATTGATTCCTTGCATGGCCTGGCTATTTTATATATATATAAGATTTTGTGTACATGACATATACCTAATAATGATGGGATAGTAGTCCAGAATTATCTCCCATCCCCCTCTTTATATACAGTTGGGTACAGTTGTTAACAGCTTCTGATATTAATCATGAACTCTGTTTTATATTGGTAATAAATGATAATAGATTCATAACTGCTACATTTGTATCAGTTGTGAATGTGTGAACTACTCAAATTTCTTTTTGGTCAGTATTAACATGTACAATGAGGCTTCTTGATTGTGAATTTTACACATACACCATAGAATCACTTATTTTTTGAAGTGAAAATTGTGTGGTTTGAGGAAAACAAAACAGATATTTGTAGAGACATAATTTTGTGGTTCCTTTTTCCTCCTAAAAATGTTGATATTTCATGTGAGTGATTTAATCTGTTTGTCATGGTCTCTGTATGTCATATTGAGTAGTCATTAAATATGTGTCATTCAAAAATTGATATGAAATATTTTACAGATGGCATCGGCAAATGATTCAAAATGGCAGAAGGATGCTGCAGACCAGAATTTTGATTACATGTTTAAGCTGCTGATCATTGGGAACAGTAGTGTGGGAAAAACCTCCTTTCTTTTCCGGTATGCTGATGATTCCTTCACCTCCGCCTTTGTCAGTACTGTTGGAATTGACTTCAAAGTGAAAACGGTGTTCAGACAGGATAAACGGGTCAAATTGCAGATATGGGTAGGTGTCATCATATTTAGAATAATTCAACTGTGTCCATCCCCTCACCACCATTATAATATGTCTTATCTCATATTACAACAGGAAAAGGTGTATCTGTGTAACATGGATTATAAATTGCAATAAAGAAGGCACACAAAATTTAAGTCACAATAATTGAATTAAACTGGGTCAAAACATTTGGCTTTATTGTAAAGGATTTGTGGGAAATGCTTCATTTTCTGACGTCATAGAAATGATCATGCTCAGATACATGATTTCAATTTAAATAATTTTGAAATTGTAAAGTTTTAAGTGATGTACGCAATTTAGTTGTTTGTCCAAGGGTCAGGATGATGCCAGTCTTGGGCTCCGGAGCAAGGTAGCTGTTGTAAAGTACATGAAGAAGTCATTCCAATTAGTCTCCATCTTTCTCTTGCGCACAAGGATAATGGTTGTGTTTATCCTCTTTCAATTGATACAGATATAAACCTTTAATGAAACATACAGCAAAGAAAGGTCACACAAAGAGTTGTACATTAAAACATGGTTATAGTGAACATGCATATAATGAATTCACACTTAAAGCAAAGTGATTTTCATTCCCTGTGGTTTTAAAGCATATTATGAACTTATTGGATCTAATGTATTACATTTAGAATGAATAAATTTGTTCTTCCCAGCACTTTGCTGTGTGTCTTACTGTATTCAGTACATATACATACTGTTCATAGTACTCTCAGAAATTTTGAAGTAGATTCTCCAGTTTCCTCCCATGCTAATGACCCCATTGGGCCAACATTCCAACCAATGCAAGACATGAATATAGAACATGTTTAATAAACTTTATAGAGATCATTAATTTTTTTTTATCAGTACTATTTCCTCCGTATTGTCAATGTTGGTCACTCACGAGAATAAATGATATAAATTTAATAGTAATTTTACCATAGTAAAACATGACAATTCAATATTAATATCAGATTTATAGATTAGCATTACATAAGTGAGAAAAATCTTGACTGTATGTTAATAATGTGTAATTCAAACTGATTGTGCTACAGTGTAACATCAGTGTAATGTACCTGACTTGTCAGAGAACCTCTCTACCCATGAATAATTTATTCACAAGTAATATGGCTTTATGGAATTTCTTAGCAGCAACATCAAATTCCTTAAAAGTAATCATTTATTGATAAACTGATCTCTGATTGGTTGAGAGTAAACTTGAATTAGGATAAGTGGGGAATGGAGAGGAAATCTTTGCTTATCTCAGATACTGGATCAGCAGCCCACAGATTGATCAATCTGTAATCTATTATTTAGTATATCAGTCCCAGGGTGTCAGGTGGGTGAAATCAAACTGTTTTATCTTGTTCATCAGGAGGTTCTATACAGTATCACTATGGTTACAGATCATGGGGATATGCCATTATGTGAATGTGTTCTATGTGATCATTAAATTCTTGTTTTTTCTAAGTCTTGTTTGTTAATTACAGATACTGTGTAAGATACAGTAACAAAGTTATTGAAATCCTTTTTAAGTTCAAAGCAAAATTTTGGTATTTCACTCAGACCTGAAATTGATTGACCAAAGTTTTTTCAATTTCAAGAGATATTCAGTGCTTTCATTAACCAGTGAAACCTTCTTAATAATTATAGTGTATCACAACAAGTATCAATTTAAGCCTTTCAGCTATCTACTGCAGCTATATTTGTATTTTGTTTATCACCCAGTTTTGTTTTCATGGGTTTTTTTTGGTTTTTTTGTTGGTTTTTTTGAGTTTATCGTGCCAGGTCATGAAATTTAGTGTCCATTAAAGTCAGTTGTTTACTCACAAAGGAAGAGCATTTATATAGCAGCTTTCCTTGAAATTACTTATTCATAAATGAATATCAATGAAATTTGATGGAACCACGGTATCTGAATGTTGTTTGAAGCAATTATTAGTCTAATTATTGTCTTAATTATCAATCTAATTATTGTTTAACGTAAGTAAATGCAATGCTTTGATGTGACTTGTGTACTTATAGTTTGACCTTCACTTGACCCAGGATAATCACATATCATTAATGCTGTATTACAGGACACTGCTGGCCAGGAGCGGTATAGAACTATCACAACAGCTTACTATAGAGGTGCTATGGGATTTATCTTAATGTATGATGTCACAAATGAAGAGTCCTTCAATGCTGTCATGGACTGGTCAGTATAATGTCTAGATTTAATCAGAATTAAATGTAGTCGTGGACTGGTCAGTAAATTGAGTTGGAATTAAATGTAATCACTGACTAGTCAGTATGATTGTCTAAATTGAGTCAGAATTAAATGTAGTCATGGACTGGTTAGTATAATTGTTTAAATTGAGTCAGAATTAAATATAGTTATGGACTGGTCATTATAACTGGCTAAATTGGGTAGTAATTGAATGTAGTCATGGACTTATCTAAATTGAGTCAGAATTAAGTAAAATGAGTCAGAATTAAGTGTCATTAACTGGTCAGTATTAGTCACCAAAATCAGACAGTATGAAATGATGCTACTTGGCATATGAACATTGAAATATGTTAAGGTCAATCTGAATAATATGTACCAAAAATAGGTCTGGATATGAATTGTATGAGGTGTCTAATAGCTCTTTAATTGACTGGCATTGGAGCAACCTAACATCATAGAATTTACTCAGAGACTTTTGAAAATGAATCTCCATTTTGTTTGTAAATAAAAGCAAGAAAAGTTGTGTGCAGTGAGTTCAGTTTGTTAGTGTAAAGATCTGATGTATATTTTGTACACCAACCTTTCACCACTTGTACAGTTATTTCATTGATATGACTGGTTTTATATTGGACTAGAATTTAGCTTTTACTTGTCATATATATGTATGTAAACATACAGCATGCAGTAATTGACTTGTATTTACTCATTCTGAATTGAAAACCACTGTATATTGCATTTCTGCATAAATTATTGTAATCAATAGACTATTCTAATTTTATATCAGTGGTGTAATCAGCATGTTGTTAATTAGGTCAGTGTGAACCAATAGCCAGTGTGCACTGCCCATTGTCCTTGACACCTGTTACTTGTAATCAGCTGTACCGTTTCACTTGATTCTAACAACTGTATTAATTACATGTGTCTAATACCTTGTATCCCAGCTCTCCAAGAATTCATTATCAAAGTTCATGTTTCACTATTCTTTTAAATTTCCACAATGATATTATTGGAAACCTAAACATAACATGCACTACTGACACTAAATATTGTTCAGCATGTAGATATTTGTTGTCATGTTTGTAGTTTTGCTGTCTGTTTATTTTGTTTTTTTTAACATTACAACTAACAAGTTCTCTTTTTTGTTTATAGACTTTTTGTTTATAGACCTATATGTGCTATTGTGTTTATTTTGTGCACAGTTACATTTTTACACGCTTAGGTGCATTCAGATCAATCACAATTTTATACACATAGGTGCACTCAGATCAAGACTCATGCTTGGAGCAACTGTTGTGTTTGTATAGTGGGTAACAAATGTGATCTGGAGGCGTCTCGTGAAGTCTCCACTCAACAGGGTCAAGAACTGGCCTCGGAATTAGGTAACACTAAAACCCTACCACAAACGCACGCACATACACACACACACACACACACACACACACACACAAACACACACACTGTATGTCTTAACTCCTACTCTTTTACACCTCATGTAGACCGAACATCAATGCTTGGTGACAGACTTGCTTTTCTTCCTTTTCTTTTCATGAATATCAGAAAAACTCTAGGAATAAATATAAAAAGATTAATCATGTCAACTGCCTTTTTAATGAACTATGTAAAGATATTGAGGCTCTAAGAATCGTCCCTGGAGTTTTTCTAATGTTGAGACTTGGGAGACAGCTGTAGACCGTAGAACTATGCAGACTTAACTGTTTGTGTAGATAACTACAAGTGTACAGTTGCGTTTGGTATCTACTGTGACTACTTTCATATCATTTATTAGACACATTACCTCACAGGGATATGTAATCAAGAAGCAAACATGGTATTCCATATTGAGGACTCTGAACATTATTTATTTGGACTGTCACAAAACGACTAATTAATTTGTTTTCTGGATGAATTGTTTGTTTCTTGATCAATGACTCTGTGAAGCAATCAGTAGTTAGTAAGCATGGATGATTGGAGGGGTCTTTTTACAAACTTTATGTGGGAGAAGATGGATGGAGTTAGGGGTCACCTGTAATTAGGCTGGGTCAGTAGATGTGGGGTGGGGTAGGTCAGGTGATGTGACTGAAGCTTTTACTTTTACAGGTGTACACAGATAAAGACTTACTCATGGGACAATGCCCAGGTTGTGTTGGTTGGCAATAAGTGTGACCTTGAGGACGAAAGGGTCGTTTCCACGGAAAGGGGGAAGCAGTTAGCCGATCAGATAGGTACAGGATCAGTGTTGTGCTAGATAGTCAGCAGATCAGAAAGTTTCAGGATTAATTTTTTCCTATATATGTTAAGCATAGAATAGTATTTTCATATTTCGTCAGTTGATCAGATAGATACAGGATCAGTGTTGTCTTAGTTAGTTAGCTGATCACTTTTGTCTTAGTCAGTAGATCAGATTTGTCTTAGTCAGCAGATCAGATAGATAAATAGATAGGTATAGGGTCACTGTTGTCTAAGTTAGTCAGTAGATCAGCTAGGCACAGGATCAGTTTAGTGCTAGCTAGTCAACTGATCAGACAGGAAAAGGATCGGTATTGTTATATAGTCAGCTGATCTGATATATGGATAAGTATAGAATCACTGTTGTCTTAGTCAACTGATCAGATATGCACTGGATCAGATTGGTCTTAGCTAGTGAGCAGAACAGATAGGAAACAGATCATTATTGTTCTAATTAGTCAGCTGATAAGATAGGTATAGGACCAGTGTTGTCCTAATTTCAGCTGATCAGATGGGTACAAGACTGTTGTTGTGTTGGTTAGTCAGCTGATTAGGTAGATAAGGATAAGTTTAGTCCTAGCTAGTCAGATGATGAGATAGGTACAGGATCATTGCTGTCTTGTCAGGTGATCAGACAGGTAGAGAATCAGTGCTGTCTTAGTCGGTTATTCGTTGGATACAGAATCAATATTGTCCTAGGTAGTCAGCTGATCAGATAGATTCAGGATCGGTGTTGTTTATTTTAGTCATCTGATCAGATAGATACAAGATCAGTGTTGTCTTAGGTAGTCAGTGGATCAGATAGGTATAGGATCAGTGTTGTCAAAGGTATTGATACAGGATAAATGATGTCTAGTCAGCTGATCAGATAAATACAGGATCATTGTTGTCTTAGTCAGCTGATCAGATGGTTACCAGTGTTGATAACTCTAAGTTTCTGTCATTAATGGATTCTAAGGTCCAAAGGGGATTAAAGTAGTTTGTTCATCAGGTTAAGTGTAAGTTTGACTAAGAATGTTCAACTTTGAGCTTGGTACAGTGATATTGATCCTGTGAGACCTGAAATGACTATACCATACAGTAACAAATGACACAAACATATGTCTACAGCAACATAAATTTCTGCATACTGATACAGTCCCTCATGAAATGAGAGTATTGATTCTTTGTCTTCCTTGGCTCAGCAAAAATCAATATTGTAAAAATCCACCATAATGGAGAAAGATCAGAATCCGTGAGGGAATGTAGCTATTGCGTAAAGCTATTTATAATTCCTTTTTATGTTGGGAAATAAACATAGATTGATATTGGCCATCAGGGTGTGATATTACAGTATTTAGATTGGAATGTTCTCTTCAAGCTGCGGAACTGATTAGTCTGGCACATCATGATAGACTCTGGAGAAGTAAATGAGAGAAACAAACAACTCTTAAAATGTCACTCTCCATTTATAAAAATTCCAGATTAATATGGAACATCATGTTATATTCATTTCGTCTGTTATGACTGTAACTGGTCAGATCATGAGATGGTAAATGGGTAGATAATGGATAGGTAAATGGTCAGAAAATGGGATGGTAACTGGTCAAAGAATTGAATGGTAACTGGTCATGGAATGGAATTGTAACTAAACAAAAAATGGGATGGTCACTAGTCAAAGAATGGGATAGTAACTAGACTGAGATAATTGGTTAGATGATTGGATGGTAACTGGATAGATAATGGGATGGTAACTGGACAAAGAATGGGATGGTAACTGGACAAGAATTGGATGGTAACTGGACTGAGAATGAGATAGTAATTGGATGGTAACTGGATAGATAATGGGATAGCAACTGTCTAATGATCTCATGGCAAACACAAGATTATGCTTCCTAAATTGCTTTTAGTAATGTTTTCATATGTAAGTTAGACGGAAAAAACCTCTTTAACAATGAATTATAAGATGTACATCACTCCCAAAAATATCTTTGATGTCCAGAAAATACTTCTGTAGATTCATTCAGACTGATAAACCCACCTTTCAGTTTCATGGATCAATAGAATTGCTATTGTTGCCTTTATACAATCTCTGCAGGGCATACACAGTCACATTAGGAAAATTTTTATTTTCTACATCACCAATCCTTTTCAGAAGAAATAGAATTACCATGAAGCAAAAACATAAACAAACATCACAATTTCAGAAATTAGGAATGTTTGATTTAATTTTATTTCTGTGCTGAATCAGTACTGTAAAAGATATATTTAATTATCAGAATCAAATGAAATTTATTTTATTAAGAGGTTTTCTTTGATATTCTGTATTTACTATATACAGGGACATTTTTGCCTAGATGCACTGAAAAGTGATCTAAGCACAGAGTCATTTTTTCCCAAATTTAAAGTAATGTGAAATTTGAATTTTATCTCATTTTTAAATTTACTCATTCAGAAATGGGAGGGGGAGATTTACCTGTATATAGTATATCAATATTTATCTTGTTCCTGGACCAGATGGATCACACTTTTATAGAAAATAAAATTTGCTTCATAATTATTTCAGGTTTAGAATTTTTTGAAACATCAGCGAAGGAGAATATAAATGTAAAGGCTGTATTTGAACGTTTGGTAGACATCATATGCGATAAAATGTCAGAGAGCTTGGACCAGGATCCTTCCCTTGTAAACAGTCAGACCAAAGGAACTCGACTGACTGAGAATCCAAATCCCGAGAGTGGAAGTTGTCAGTGCTGAGGGACCACACCTCCTTCTGCTCTCTCCTGGGCATTCTGGACTGTATTTAGTGACACCTATCATAAAAATACGCTGAAACAAATCATCCACTCTGTAACAAGTGTTGTATGAACGGCATAGTGCAATGGATGGAATGAGAAGGACATGCAATATATTGTAGTATTAAGGAGTTGTAGTTCATTGTAGGGTAGTCTCGTCTTGAACTCTTTATATCTCCTTACTGTGTATATCTAGAGAGCACATTATTAATCAAAGCATGTTATTAATGTTATTGCACATTTCTGACAATTTTAGTTTTACAGTGTGTATGATTTATTTTAAGTGTAGGGTTTAATCATGTTGATAATTCATCCTTCAAAGAGATTACCTTTTTTACGCAATTTTTGTTTAATTTGACTAGTTTTGTATACCCATCAGTTGTAACAAGTTGAGGGTTTTCTCTGTGAAGAATTTGTGATGTGATATATGTTGATGATATATGCGAGTGTATGAGACAATTCTCTACAAATGGTTAAACCTCCCAGAATCTCTTAAATAATTTTTTTTTTGACAGCTGATCACAATTTATTTTACATAAGTTTTATTGTGTTTAAAATGTATGTAATTTTGATAACATTCCACAGACAGGGTGTTTGAATAGTATTTCTTGGATATCCAGATATAAACTGAATAGTGATATTGGCAGAATGTAAGAATATTTCACAATGATGGGGGAAATTCTACCACATTCCTCCCCATTTCCTCCATGCCCTATTGTGTTGGTGAAACTTTGTACAGAGTATAAAGGTGCTTCCAGAGAGATCCACTTCATCAGTAATGTTT
The DNA here is from genome assembly GCA_024699665.1 of Ostrea denselamellosa. NCBI lineage: Eukaryota > Metazoa > Mollusca > Bivalvia > Ostreida > Ostreidae > Ostrea > Ostrea denselamellosa. The sequence continues at coordinate 3,192,502 of JAMZEH010000073.1, read as the reverse complement.
ATTCAAAGAAATCCAATAAATACTATCTTCTGAAATCCATTTATACACTTTAGTGATAGTCCACAGATTGAAATCAATATATAATTCATACTCGATGTATATTCAGATGCTTTGCTCCAACCTCAAGAAATCCCATGTATATTGAATCTTCGGTTGTGGTATATTAGATGTATATTCTGTTTGTATCATTTATATTTTGTTAGATTTTTTTCTATTATACATGTCAATGTTATACACATTCCAAAGTTTAACTTCAGTGTTATTGCACACACACAATTGGTTGTGAGGTCTGTTTTTGTGTTCATTCTTTAAAAAAAATTAAATTCATTATTCTGAAACCAAAAGAACATGTACATTTCTTTTGCTCTAATTAAGGTGGCTGCTGAGAGGAAACTGAGTTTGGTTAATAAGTGTTCTTACCATGCGCAATCATAATTGTACATTTTTGCTGTGTTGTCAATGTAAAATTTCATGAATGCAACTCAGTTTATCAATGCATTGGTTCACTCCATTTGTCAGCGATTTAAACATTTTTACTGTGTTTCATAGATGAACAAACTATAGTGCTATTGTGTAATAATACAAGTTAGTGATTATGATTTAGACATGTACTGACTAGTATAATTACCCTCCCCCCCCCCCCCCCCCCCCCCCCCCCCCCCCAATAAAAAAGACCCAGTATTTTCTCTCCAGAACTTTAGGTAAACCAATATATAAAAAAAAACCCAAAACTTTCTACAGTAAAACATGGTTATAGTGAACCCCCAGAGTCAGCAAAAAACAGTTATAACAATGCTTCATTATATTTGACGAAATTTTTGTCATTTTCCTCTCTTAAGGGAATAAATATCACTTTGCAATAAACATGAATTCATTGCAAGTATTTTCATTATAATCATGATTTACTGTAGTAGTTTATGTGGGATAATACTAAATACTGCATACTTTGAACGCATTATCAGTGTTAAAGTGAATGTTTATAAATCTGTTAATCTATTAACTCTGGTGTCATATAAAGGAATGAAACATGTCATTGTGACATGAGAGATCATTCCATTCTGTAGAATCTCGGCCACTGTAGTTCTATAGTCTGTATGTCTGTCTGTGTGTGTGATCAGACTAGATCTTGTTAATCATTAGTAAATTGACCAATAAACTGTTAACAGTCCAAGTGTGTTTATTATTTTTGAAAAAAAATTGTTTATGTTAACTTGAATTTTTGCACTTGGTTATCTGCACAAAGATTTACAAATATTGCTATTCTTCTCCACTAATATGTTACCAAGAACAGATTCATGAAAAGAGTATTTTTGTAATATGGACTATTGTTGCATCATATAAAAATTTATAGGAATCAAGTTTTGTAGATGCCAAAACTCAAAAGTTTTGTTGGGAAATGATTTTAAGGATATGGTTTCTGCAAAATTGAAACACTCTTTTACATTGTGTATTTCCTTGTCGTTAGAAATTCATGGGATGCAGGTATCCATGAAATCTAGAAAAACTGAGCCTCCTTGAAATAAAATGATTACACTGTACATGTAGATAATTTGAGTAAAACTTTTAATTAACAAGAGGTCTATGGGTCACATCACTCGGTCACCTTGGGCCATATTTAAAAGATTGTTCCCTATATATTCGCATGTAAAACTTTGATCCCCTGTTGTGTCTCACCCTATCCCCAGGGACTGTGATTTTAACAAACTTGAATCTGTGCTATCTAAGAAAGCTGCCATGTAATTTGAACTTCTCTGGCTCGTTGGTTCTTGAGAAGATTTTTGCTATATTTTTGCATTTAAAACTTTGATTCCCTATTGTAGCCCTACCTTACCCACAGGGGCCATGATTTTAACAAGTCTGAATCTGCAATGTGTCGGGAAGCTTCCTTGTAAATTTGAACTTTTCTGCCCAATGGTTCTTGTGAAAAGACTTTTAAATGACCTGACCCAATTTTGCATTTTTGTGATTGTCACCCCTTTAAAGGGAGCATGACCCTTTATTTGAACAAACTTGAATCCCCTTCACCTAAGGGTGATTTGTGTCATGTTCGATTGAAATTCGCCCAGTTCTGGAGAAGATTTTTTCCTATTTATTTGCATGTAAAACTTTGATCCCTTATTGTGGCCTCAACATACTCCTGGGGACATAATTTGAACAACTTTGAATCTGCCGTATGTCAGAAAGCTTCAATGAAGATTTGAACTTAATGGCCCATTGGTTCTTGAGAAGACTTTTAAATGACCCCAACCTAATTTTGCACTTTTGTTATATCTCCCCTTTGAAGGAAGCATGGCTCTTTATTTAAAGAAACTTGAATCCTCTTCACCTAAGGATAATTTGTACCAAGTTTGACTGAAATTGGCCCGGTAGTTCTGAAGAAAAAGGTTTTTAAAGAATCACACATAAAACTTTGATCCTGTCTTTTGGTCCCACCCTACCCCGGGGGGCCATGATTTTAGCAACCTTGAATCTGCACCATGTCGGGAAGATTCCATGAAGATTTAAACTTATATGGTCCATTGGTTCTTGAGGAGAAGACTTTTATGTGACCCCACCCATATTTGCATTAATTTGATTATCTCCCCTTTCAAGGAGGCATGACCCTACAGTTGAATCCCCTCCGCCCAAGGATGATTTGTACAAAGTTTGATTGAAATTGGCCCAGTGGTTCTGGAGAAGAAGAATTTTAAAGATATTTATCACTCGGCTGAGTTTAAGCTTCCCAAGAAAAATCAGTGCTGTATTTAGATATACCTCTATGCACTTTGCATATGATATCGCAATGAAAAATTATGTCACAGTATACATGCTCTTATAGTCGTATCGAAGGGGGATTGTCACAATTATTACCATTATCAAGTGAAAAGCTGTCTCTGAAAAAATTGATCAATGATTGTCAAATAATTTAATATTCTTTTTTTAATTCAGATCACTTTTTAATTCATTCATATTACATTGTGACCTTGAAATCGCCTCTTCATATTTTCTTGATCCCAGATCATTACTCGCTTTTTAAGAAAACATAATTTACATAATTATTGCGACCAGCTGTATTAAATGCAAAAGTGCAACAATATACAGTTTATGGTGGTGTTTGAAGTTTATATATTCTATTACATTGAACACAGATGTATCATAAGTTTTGGGAGCAACTTCTGCCAAAAAAGAAATCCCTTCCTGCATCTGATAATTTCTTCCATGCTCTCGAAAATTAAAAAGTAAGTAGCATTAGATGCATTTTAAACTTCTTTTATCAGAGAACTTGCTTCCAATACTTTTCAGTTAAGGTAAAGTCAGCTTTGTTTTTCAATATAAAAAGGGTCGGCCAGCATATAGTCATTGCACTTTCATGATTATTGCAGTCCTTTTTGTTGGTTCTAAATTTATCATGTCATGTGATTGTCGCATAATAATAAACACCTGCCGCGATGAAAATGTATGGAAGCTTATTAGGTATCAATATGATTGTTGATTTGTTCTTGGATATTTTTCAATGAATAATATCAATGTAAATCACTTGGGACTATTTGATGCATATATTTCAATTTATTTCTGTATGGGAACCCTTGATTCAATCGAGTATAATTTTGCTTGTAAAACTTTGACCCTTACTGTGGCTCCACCCTACCTCTGGGCGCCATGATTTTAACAAAATTGAATCTGCACAATGTTAGAAAGCTGCCATGTAAATTTCAACTTGTCTGGTCCAGTGGTTTTTGAGATTTTTAAATGAAAGACCCCACCCTGTTTTTGCATTTTTGTGATTATCTCCTCTTCGAAAGGGGCATGGCCCTTTATTTGAACAACCTTGAATTCCCTTCACCCAAGGCTGATATGTACTAGTTTGATTGAAATTGGCTTTAATCTGAATCTGGAGAAGATTTTTTAAAATTTGTAAGTGTTTTTTCACCATTATCTTCCCTTGGAGAAGGGTGTTGCCCTTCATTTGAACAAACTTGAATCCCCTTCACCCAAGGATGCTTTTTGCCAAGTTTGGGTGAAATTGGCCTGGTGTCTCTTGAGAAAAAGATGAAAATGTGAAAAGTTTACGATGCCAATGACAGACAACAGAGAATTTTGATCAGATAAGCTCACTTGAGCCTTTGGCTCAGGTTGGCTAATGTGATAATTCAATAAAAAAGATGCATAATATTTTGAATGTTACAAAGGGTTGGTATGCTTCATACTTGTAAACATTTGAGCTTTGATATTTCTGAAATAGGTTTCTGCCAACCCTAATGACAAGTCACTGTAACTTGAATCTAATCAATTCAACAATATAGGAACAGTATTAATTTTTAATATGGTCAGTAGTTAGTTGATAATACAAATCTAAATATAATACAAAATAATAATGAATCAAATATTCTAGAATACATGTTGATCATACGTTGATGCACATTATAGGATTTTCGTAAGTAAACATATAACAAGTGTGCAACATTTAGAAACAACAAGGCTTTTTAGTAAAACATGAATGTCCCCTAAGATTTCAAAGCCATGTCTTTCAAATAGCACAGCCATGTATCATTAGAAAGGCCTTGTTACAAGGATTATACCCTTCCCCCAAATATTAAAGCCCTATTGCTTAAAGTTTTTAAGTGTGGTACTGTTGAAAACCCATTTTCAAGGATTATACCCACATCAAATCATAGCTTTCTCATCCTCATTATCAGTAATGTTCAAAGATTTCGATGAGTTGTAAAATGTCAAGGTCACAAGATGGCAAATGTGGCACCATTGGAAGGTCTTGTTATGAGGTATTATGCCCACTAGATATAATAGCCATCTTATTATACTTTTAAAAGACAGACAAACGGGACAAAAACTGTATCACTCAAATCTATGATTCTGGAGATTTAATAATCAGTCTTAATTATCACATTTCATTGCACAAACTTACTCATAATATGTGATCAACACATAACAAAACAAATATAATACTATTAAAGGAATAAAGGATGTAAAATGGACAGAATTAACTGTTATTAGCAAATTAAAAAATAAATAAAGAAATGTTTGAATATAATTAAATCTAAACCTAAATTATTGTTAACAAATATATTATTTCAAAGAAATATGAAAAATGGACGGATTACAAAATATTATTTATCAAAATAGAAGATGTCAGATTAAATTTCTGCAGTATGTGTCTAAGGATGTGGGCCAGCCACACCAATGCAGCAACTGACACTGCTTCACCCACCCCCCCACCCTTCCTTCAGGTATTAGGCCTCCGAGTCTCGCTTTTTGATGTGCTTTTTCTTCAGTCTTCCTGCTACAAGTTTGGCGTCTCCAAATTTTTTCATGGTTGGAGTTTCTCCACTTTTGTGTTTTCCTGATAGAGAAAAGAAGTTTAACTTAAGAAATAATGAAATTATATGATCTCCATATTGTGATGATGGATCTCCATTTTAATTACTATTCAAAGCATATTGTAAATATTCAACATATATTGGATGTTTTCAAAGAGAATCGTAATTTTAATTGATTGAGATTTTTCTGATGTTTAAAAGTAAAAACTAGATATCATAGTGGCAAGCATCACAATAGGACCCAGCTTGCTACGTTCAAGGTCTATAACTCTTTCAAAAATAGATCAACAAAGCTCAAACTTGATCTGTAACCCACTGATGTAAATTCATGTATGAATTTTCAATTCAATAGCTGCAGGGATAGGCAAAAAAAGAACAGAAAAGCATTTACACAGATGTGGCATGCACACACACTCAGGCTGATCATGTCGGGCACCCACCTATTTCTAAGCCCTAACAAAAGTGAAATTTTTGGTGGCATTAAACTGTCAAGAAAATTTTATTGCTTTCCTTGGATTTGCACTTGGATACTGGTTGCACAGAAATATAGAAGGATTCAAGTTTTAATCTGTACATTGTGTAACTTGAACAGGACTAAAAATTTCATTTCTTCCTCTCATACATGTTACATAAATCCCAACTTTCCATAATTATACACGAACTTCAGGGTCTTTGTCTTCAAATGCTGTACATGTTTAATTAAGTAATGGTGCCTCAAATAACTTCAACCCTACTGTACATCAAAATGAAAATAGCATCATTTGAAATTCAAATGCTTGAGATAATTTTCTTTCCATTAACCTTGTGATGATGGTGTTTCCTCCATAAATCCTGGATTAACATGACCTTGTGTATCTTTGTTTTGGTCCGTCTTTGACTGCTTACTGTGGGTGGACCTTCCTGAGGATGGTCTAGATCCACTGACTGAAGCTCCAGAATTCTGTTTTAGACCAGGACCTATGATGGCTGAATGTGACCCTGAGGTAGGTTGTGACCCCAGAATGGATGCTCCTGATGTTGGCCTGGATCTCTGGTTGGACGACGCACTCTTTGTTCCAGAAGAGTTGTTCTGAACATCTGAGCTTAGGCAGCTACTAGTCGGGGTGGGAGAGCGATCAGCTGACTGTGGATCTGGAGGCAGAGACTGGAACCTGTGAAAGGAACAACATAATTGATGTATTGTTCATATCTACATAACATAAATAGTGCTTTCAGTAAACATGTGTCAATCCAGCTTTCTTCCAAACTGAACTAAGACAACCTAAAATTGTGCCTGTGTAGAGTCTACTTAATCAGAACAGATGAGGATAACAAAATTCATTTCAACCCTTCTGCAAACCACACCTTAATGAAATTGTAACACAGATTCTGGTATCTTGAACATCAATATCTTGAATACTATGGATATCGAAGTGAGTTGGAAATCCCAACTACATTTTTTTTATGCATTTTAACCTCAGTATCTTGAACCCTTGGATATCTCAAAAAAAATTTGGGGGATGGGGGTGGAGAGGTGGAGATAAGTTAAAAATAATGAGGTTGAACTACAATTGATGTAAAAATAAATTCTCCAGAATAATCATATAAAATTTTTCTCACCTGAGTTGCTCAATTTCCAGTTTTTCCTCCTCTTGAAGCTGACTCATTATTCCTGTCAAATTCTCTTCTTCCTCCTTAAAAGAACCATAGTCAATGTACAGTAATTATCAGATTACCTCCAAACAAACACACTGATTAAGGAATGAATGTTTAGGTTGTTTGTACATGTATTATGATGGTAATATGAGGTAATTTGTATAATTGGCAAATTCCTTATATTCTGTACTATACATCATATTTACAGATGTTCATGTCAAGTTGAATGGTCAGTGAGATAAAGTGATAAAATCCCCAAAGAGGTAAAATAAAATAAAACAAAGCATCACCACTAAGACCTCTCCCCCCCCCCCCCCCCCCCCCAGTAAATATAAACACTTAATCATGTACATCAAACAGAATGTAGAGGAGAGCTGGTTTCAGAAAGACTTGCAAGTTTTACATACCTCACAAAAATCAAAACCCAAGATAAGTGAAGCTAGATTAGGCAACAATGAATACAATGTGTTAACAACATGAAAAATCACCAGCTGAGGTCAACCTCAGCCTCACATTCTGTAATAAAATATACAGAATATTCCAAGTCTGAATTCATAGTTGACCTCATCCCAGTTTTGAGATTCTAGAACCATTTTAATTTTCATTGATTTTCTGACTTGTTAACTTATACTCTTCTCACTATATGCTGACCTACAGATGAACATACAAGTACACATGTGGTAATTTACATGATGTAGGAGTGGTTGAAATTACCTCAGAATCTGAGCTAGCCATGGAGAGGTCCACAGACGAGTCATCACTCTTGAGTTCCACTGGGTCAGGATACAGGTCTTCAAAGTATCCATCCTCTTCTGTAAAAGTCAAAGGGAAGCAACTCTTGTTACCCAATCCAAGGTAAAAAAAAAAAGTGGTTAAAATCCTTTTGAGAGGACAATAAAAAGGATTATTATTATTGTATTACTGTAACCAGTCCAAAAAAATGATTTTAATTCAAAATTATATCACTGTATAAAGATTTCATCATCACTCTAAGCCATATCAACTATGTTTTAACAAACCTTCTAGATTCAGACTGTATGGTTCTTCATGCCAGATTTTCTCTAATGCTGGCTGGGTAAACAGCCTGTTCTTTCTCACTTTCTCTCTTCGACCATTCAGGAAAACACCTGTCAAAAATTTTTAATGCATATCTTTCTAATTATCTGTTTGATCTTCATGCATGCCATACTTTTGTTCATAATTAAGGTGAAAGAGATATCAAATAAAACAGAACATTTCAGAGATTTTGATAGAACTGAATAATGAAGCATCTCCTCACAACTGGGCGTAACTATAAACATTGAATCAGTTGCATTTCATATCAATGTTACATACACTTTACAATTGACTACACTTCTTACTGACCCATGCAGTACATCTTAAGGAGCATGCGCCGTTTCATTGGAGACACCAGAATGAGGTCGTAATCACGCTGTGCGAGACGCTGACAGAACAGTGGCATCACAGAGAGGAACTCCTTGGCTGTCTTCCTGATTGACTCTTTAACTGTCTCTGAAACACAATTTGTGAGATATTATTGTTGACAGTAAAAACAGCATATTTCCCTGAAAATCAAGGGAAATAATAATAATAATAATAAAAATAAAAAAAAAATAAATTAAAAAAACAAAACAAAAAACCCCCCCAAAAAACAAAAATAAAAAAAGGAAAGAAATTCTCAATTTACTAGCAAAACTACAATGATTATCCAATATAATATTCTTGTGTTTTTGTTTCCTTTAAATAGATTCTATCAATATACATTTTTCATACTTTTCCTGAAAATTTTCTTTTATTACTTGCTCTTCATATAATTAGATATGTTGCAATGTTTCCCTTATATACACAATGTTGTACACAAGAAAAGGCTTTACCTGCAAACAGTGATTTTTGTGCCAGCTTGGTGTGAATTTCAATCATCTCATCTAGAAGATCCCACATTGTACCATGGAGGGCATCACCTAGGAATTCTGCTTCACGACAGTAAGCATTCAGGATCTGTATCTGTCTAGACAAGTCATGAACTGGAGCAAAGAGAACAGGGCCACGCTGTGTCCTTTCTGAAATTGATTAAATAACACAGTACACATTTGATAATTATATAACAGGTGCCTCCTATGGGATAGAATTAGCAGAATTTCAAGAGTCTCACTGTATAAGAAATGAAACACTTGGATATCAGCAGAGTAGTCAATGAGTAAATAAAACCATGCCTACAGAAAATATTGGTATATCTTAATACCTTCATTCTGCTTGGTTTTACCCTTAAATTATGAAATGTAACATTGATTTTATCTGTGGTGTATTTTCAAGTTTGTTGTGAATGTTTCCTAATAATTCATTCTAGTAACAGTTTACTTTACTTTCCAAAAAAAATAAAAAAATAAAAAAAAAATAATAATAATAATAAAAAAAAAATCAGTGCACAAATCCAACTACCACTTGATCTAACTAAGCATAAAAATTTATTTGTCATCAAATATTTGAATCTCTTTTCCAAAGTAGCTATACTTGTTAGGAGAAAATGGCTAGATATAAGATTTTCATGACCGATTAAATATCAAATAATATATATATTATCAAACATCAAATGAAAAATTTAAAGTATTTTGGAATAGGAATCAAGGAAATAAGCAGGACCTGGGCAATACCTTAAAGTTTAGCAAACTTATCAAAGTTCAAGCCAAAGAGAAGCACATGTGTGACACTAATGAACACAAATGAAACTATGTTTACAGGAAAAACAAAGACTCAAAATTACAATCAAATGAAGGATGGTAACTGATATATATTTCAAAATCATACACAAACTAACTTTAAACTGCTATCACTTACCTAACACAAATTTGGCATGCAGAAATGTTTTGAGGAATTTCTTGGTTTGTAAACTCAGGTGGTCATTGTCTGAGGTTGAAAAGGTGGGCCACAGGGGAGTAGTTATTATCTTTCTCTGATACAGGATGCTGCGAATCACCAGGTACACAATAAACATGAACCAAAACACTCCCCAGCCAGCTACAATGGTTGTTAGGATCCACTTGGAGTACTGAGGAAGAAGCCAGGGACTGGACAAGTTGTAGACATTGTACCTTGATACCATTGAGCCAATTATTCCAAGGCTGCCAAGGCACAGGAATGACAGCAGCATCATCAAGTTGTAGATGAGGATTCTGTACGGACGGACAAAAATAAACACCAGGAAATAACCGAAGAAGAGCAGAGTCACTGCTAAGGATTGGCTGGAAATGTTCTCAAAACCTGCACAAAATGCAATGATGATTGGTAATTTCAGCCACTGCATCACAGCCCTGTGATAGAGTCCCCAGAATCGGAATGAAGAAAAAATGTACATGTCTCCTACTAGCCAGCATTTGTTCAGTCCTACTTTATATTCTGTCTCCTTCAAAAGCAGGAACGACTCATGGTGTTTTGAGCATGAACCAACTGACTCTGACCTGGTGACATACACCATATAGACAGGGAACAAAACAAACAGAAACAACAAAATGGCCAGACCAAATGTAACATACAACCAGTGTAGTCCATAGAAACACTTCATGTCATTCATCACATCCACAGTATCTGTGTCTGTGCACTGAAAGACATGACCAACATATGTGGCAAGTGGAAGTGTAAGAGCCTGTATGATCACACAATACACACGTCGCACATAGGCCATCTTCGTCATCAGAGCAGGGCTCTTTCTGTACCATAGGACTACATAGATGATGGGGTAGACTGCACTAAGTATCAAAATGGCCACAAGCCAGCCAATGGAAATAGCTGAGAACTGGACTGGCACAGAGGAGCTTGGTGTGTAATAATTCTGTACACTGATATATACACCAGTTGTGTGTAACTTCACAAATTCAAACACATCCAAATTGAACAGAAAAATAAAGTAAGTGTTTGAGAGCCAGGCCTCTGGCCAAGTCCATCGCAGAGCCATGGATTGGAAAATTGCAAAAAACTGCAGGAAATCTAAAATAAGAAGAAAGCAGTCCTGCCACAGCAATGACACTCTCCTCTTACGACGGCGCTCTGTCATCAGAATTTCATCCTCAAAATCATCATCAATCTCTACTTTGTCCTCAGGAATATACATCTTAACCTGCCCCTTTCTCGTCGTCATCCCTTTAGGAAAGAGTTCATTTCCCTCCAGCAGTGGTCTTATCTCCTTCTGCTTCAATGTAGACATGATTACCTTCCTTTGTTTTTTTTTTCTTCTCTTTTTTCACAGCATGTAAAGGTACATTGTGACAACCATTGAATCTACAAACATATTATAAGCAAGTTATGTCAAACTGAAAGAAGATAAAATTTTGAATACAATTTCCTATATTACTATTTGAGGATTAAACCAAAATGGTATTTGGAATCATAAATAATAGAAGTCAGGACCTACAATGAATGTTTGGTTACTGAACTTGTCAACTGCGAACAAAATTGTTATTGTGAAGTTTTATATCTAGGTAATAAATTTTCACCTCAGAAACCAACAAATGAAACATTTCAGTTAGCTTTTCAAAAATTCCCTCTTTATAAAATATGTCAGAATCATACCCAATTTATTCCTGATTTTCAATCTGATCAGCGTATCGTGGAAAGGCTATAACACACATTCGCCTCCATTTTGGCTAATGGCATCATGGAGTCGGCAATTTACGGCAAACTTCGTAATATAGCGCAGAAAAATTCTCAGTTTGCAGTCTCATGTCTCTGAAATTTTATTTCTATTATTTTTCATGCATTAAATAACAATAAGTAGGGATTAAAATAAGGAATACAGAATTCGGTGTTATCTTTTAGAGATTTATTAATACGTATTAGGAGGTATTTTCCCTCCGTTAGAACAATCATTTATTATGTAGAATAATTAAAATAAAAAATGATATTCACAACCATAAATCTGTATGAAATAATTGATTTATAACATTATGAAAATTCGTTTGTTACTTTGATTCTGAAAAATAAATTTCCATAAATGACATCTTCTTCAAATTATTTTGAGCTTTTGCGGTGATTAGCACGACCTATCTCTTTGAATGGGTCAAAGCAAGATGGCGTGGCAGCCGGAGGAAAATGGACTCCGCCAAATCTTGCAATTGTTAAAGGAATCGCAATCACCGGACACTGCGACTCAGCGAAATGTGCAACAAGTATCCTTTTCTTAAGTCATAGATTGTTAAGGAAATCCATATATGTTCAGTGAACCGAGTGATGCTTCGTCCCATTGGCACGTGTTCTTCATTCGAGAGTTGAGTGATGAAGCATATTTTAAATATCCAGGAATATTGAGAAATTTGATGACATTTTTATTTTTGAAATGAGTGTTGTCTATAGTTTTATGACAGTTGGTTTAAGTTAACGTTGTAGAAGTAAGAAATCACATAATGGAAAATGTTCATAATTAAATTTCCTTTAACTTTGATGTCAGAAATTGGAAGAATTGAATAAATACCCAGATTTCAACAATTACTTGATTTTCGTACTCACAAAGCTAACAACAGAAGGTATATTACTGATTATTTAAATGAAAATACTGATCAGTAGATACAACAAATGAATAAATGTATTTGCAAAACTCCAGATGCAGCTATTCTGAATCGGATGAATTTCTGAAGCTATTTCTTGACTATTTATTATGGTAATGTTAAAAGATTATGTAATCCTATACAAAAAGTAAACATGTAAGAGTTGTTTATACTAATGGCAAGTCTTTGATTTGATTTTTTTCTGTAAAATGTATCCTAATGTGCTAGTGTTAAGATATATCCTAACACAGGACTTTGAAAATATATCAATAAAGTCAATAAAATTCACTCAGTTGTTCAAGCCTTGAGCTATGCATTAGTTAATTTTATTGACTTTATTGATAAAATTTCAAACTCCTGTGATCCTATAAAATCTGGTTAGTGTGTTAACCCTTTAAATTAATCAGTAGAGCACCGGGCTGCCATGCCAGAGGCCCTGGGTTCAATCCACAGCAGATGTTTATACTTGTCTCTATTTCATATGGCACCCATGTTTGGACTCGGGTAATCTCTGACAGGCAATAGTGAATGCCCCCCCCCCCCAATACTTTTTCCCACAAGTGCTACATGCTGAGAGAGTTGGGATGTGTCTCTCTCTCATGTTATTTACCACATGGTTTAATGTGTATTATGGTAATACTAGTTTATTTAACCATGAAAATATTTTTATTCCAATATGGGGGAAGTGTCCCTGTGCCAAGGAAATATAAAGTTTGTTCAATTAAAGTGTCTTGTTCACATAGTCCTCTAGAAAAGAAAGTGGGTCATTTAAATTTCTTTTGTAAAAATGCTGGGGTAGGTAAGGATTATAGTTGATGTAAAAAGATTGGTAATGTATTGGTGTCAGATTGCTGGTATCATTTGGGTAGAGACATGTAAACATTTGACAAAGTAATCTACTTCAGTTTTAGGTTTACATTGAAGTTTTAACTAGGGAACCTCCTCATAAAATATGGTCCAAAATTTGTTTAAATTGACCAAATCTATAAAAATCATACTCTCACAGACAACAGAGCTACATATATGCAGTCATAATTAGATTTTTTTTAATAGGAAAAAGTTTCCCAATCATGACACTTTTATTGGATATTGGGTTGATCTGAAGGTCCATTGTTTATGTATGTTTTTGGTTTTGTTTGTTTTTTTTTTGGTTTTGTGTTGGGCTTGTCCATCTGTCTCTGGCAAAAAACTTTTAACCTTGGTCATATCTTTAACACAGTAAAAGATAAAGCTTACATATTGGTTTTTGTATTCCTTGTGTCAAGACCTTTCCATTGAAACCAAAATCTTTGACCAGGTGACCTTTACGTAGACCTTTGACCTACTGTTAGAAAATTCATTTAAGCCATATTTTTCATCTTGTAAGAAGTACTGCTTTTATATTTGATATGTGCATTTCTTGTGAGATCTTTCCAATGATACCAGATTTATCAACTTTTTACTTTGACCAAGTTTTTGAAATTATCAAACAAACAAAAAACCCTTTAATCTTGGTTGTATTATTTACAACATTAAAGATAGACGTTTCCTATTTAGTGTATTTATTCCTTATGGCAAGACCTTTTCCATTGATATCAAAGTCTTTGACCTGGTGACTTTTACAATTCCACTTTGTTGTAATCAAGGGGCATCAGTATTTCACAATAGCATCTTTGTTACCTGCATCACCGAAGATGACAGTAGGTCTAATAACCACTCCACTCAGTATGTCCATCCGTCACGCTTATGGGTGCATACTTTGTGTAATCTGTAACTCAAAAAGTATTCACCCAAATTGATCAAACTTTACATATATATTGAAGATGTGCATCTCCTTTTTTGCGCGAATTTTTATTACGATTTTTACCATGTTCAACTTAGCCTGGTGCATACTTTGTGTAATCTGTAACTCAATAAGTATCCTACCAACATTATTTAAACTCTGCACAGTGTTTGTATATGTAATGAAGATGTGCACCTCTTATTATGTGCAAATTTTTATTGAGGTTTTTACCATTTTTGACTTGGCTTTCTTATAGTTTAAATGCTATTGACACTACACATTTTGTGTACACATATTAAAGATGTGCACCTCCAGTTATGGTGAAAGTTGACAAATTTTTACTGTGAATTTAACTATGTTCAACTTACCCAATATTTTGCAATATATGCTATTAAAATGTTTCTTTGGTCTATCCAACTTTTTATGAAATGTGGAATATAAAGTGGATATACTTTGTGTGCTTTTATCTGAGATGTATACATCTAAAGATGATGCTAAACAATAGGTGGTGTTAATAAATATATGACAGTGATGCAGGTCCAGACATGTAATAGGTCTTTTTGGGGGGATGGGGGTGTTATTTATTGATATTTCTTTGGTCATCATGATTCAGGTGAGTTGTAGTTGTACATAAGGCATTTTGTAAATTGTATTAAAGATCTTTTTACTAAAAGTGAAATTCTGTAATACCCTGTTTTCAGTGCCAGTAGCTCTGGTATAAGAGTCAGACTTGGTAATGGTTCTAACCTTGCTAGGTGTGATTATCATGTCAATGTTATATGCAAAAAATATGATACAACCTGTGTTAAGATATTTGACTCTATTATAGATGAACCTACAAGATCACTAAGTGGACTAATTCTGAAAAACAATGTAAAAGCACACTTTGACAAGTTCCCTCCTGAAGTGACAAGCTTCATCAAATCCGAGTGCCTTTCCAGCATTGGGAATGCATCCCCCTTGATCCGTGCTACTATTGGAATTTTGATCACAACAATCGTTGCCAAGGGAGAGTTGCGTAACTGGTCAGAACTGCTGCCTACTCTCTGTAATTGTCTAGATTCTGAGGATTACAATGTGTGCGAGGTAATTAAAGGGATGGGAACAAGGAATGTTATTGGGCAGGAATATGCTTTGTTTTAAAACAGTTTGAATTCAAAGATGGCCATGTTAGAAAAAGTTTTTAAACTGAGAAATAATGTCATCAGATTTATGAAAGTGCATTTCTTTTATAATATAATGAAGTGGAGTTGAAAATAATGTTAGAGACTAGTTTGACATTTATTTAATATAATTCATTTTATTTGACTTTTTTCAGGGAGCATTTGGTGCACTACAGAAGATTTGTGAAGACACAGCAGAGGACCTCGATAATGACAGTACACGGCCCCTTAATGTTCTTATTCCCAAATTTTTACAGTTCTTCAAACACAACAGTGCCAAAATCAGGTAAAACCAAAAACAGCAATTGGCAATTACTTTTCCAATTTTATAGGGAAAGTTGAACTTGTGTTTTAAAAATAATGTACTCAGATTTTTTCTGTTTGGTTTCAATCATAAGGAAATTATTATTCTGACTATTCTGGTTTTTAATAGGTCCCATGCCATTGCATGTGTGAACCAGTTTATCATCAGCAGGACCCAGGCCCTGATGGTCCACATAGACAGTTTTATTGAGGTTAGTTTTCATAGTATTAAAATTCTTTTCAACACAATAAACAAAGAACAACAACAGTATATCTTCAGTAGCAGAGTGGATTACAGGTAGTACAGGTGAATGACAGGTAGTACGGGGTGGAATTTAGTAGTCTAATTGGGTTGCAGGTAGTCAAAGTCTATTACAAGTCTCTATCAGCTTCTTTTGTTTTTGTAGAACCTGTTTTTCCTGGCGACAGATGAAGATACAGAGGTCAGGAAGAATGTGTGTCGAGCTTTGGTCATGCTGGTAGAGGTCCGCATGGATAGACTTATTCCTCACATCAACAGCATTATAGAGGTAATCTAAAGGACAAAAATTTAAGTGTTGGAAAAAAAAATGAATTGTTTTTCATTTGTTAAGTTGCATTTTGTAAGATAACATACAAATTTTATTACAGCATTATGAATTGTTAGTTGTATTACTTTCTTAAAACAAGGGATGTTTTTGAAAGTTTTTTGTAAACTGAATGTCTTTAGAACTAATCTGGAGAAGTAGTGTAGTAAGTTTTAATGAATGATATTGAGTGACTTTTCTTTGCAGTACATGATGCTTAGGACGCAGGATGATGATGATTCTGTTGCGCTGGAGGCCTGTGAGTATTGGCTGTCCTTGGCTGAACAACCAATCTGTAAGGAGGTCCTACAACCTCACATAGAGCGTCTTATCCCCATTCTGGTCAAGGGCATGAGATACTCTGAGATTGACATCATTCTACTCAAGGTAATCAATCTTCAGGATTTGCTAAATAGGCATGAGATACTTCAAGATTGACATTATCTTACTCGAGATAATCAGTCTGTAAGGAATTGCTAATTAGGCATGAGATACTCCTGAGATTGACATCAATCATCCTACTCAAGGTAATCAATTTTAAGGATTTTCTGAGGTTGACACGATTCTCCTTCAGGTAATTCATTGTAAAGACTTAGACGTCACACAAAATGACCCATACATAACCTTTTTAGAGGTTTGAGAAACTCTGAAATTAGAGATTTATCAGTATTTTGGAAAATGTCATTTTTGGGGGAATATTTGGAGGAAAGTGGTAATATACAGTCTTCCCATTTCTGATGATAAGACTCCCTAAATGAAGTGCACAGATTTATTTCCACTCAGAATGCACTGAAAATATATTTTGTCAATATGAGAGGACTCATAATGTTTACCTGATAACTCTGAAGTTGATATAAGTGGAAATAACTAGTGATTCTATGTTTTAACATGTACAGTGCATTACCATAAAAGAAAAATGGGAGGGGGGAAATCTGAAATTTATAGAAAAGTTGCAGTGTTTTTTGAGTATTTTTATAAATGAATTATGACTAGTACTGCTAAATGATTTAGATGGTGGAAATTAATAATCCTACCTTTATCATGTCCTGAGCTTAGTGTTTGCCCTGCTCTTGATTTTGTATTGTTCACTGTCCATTATTTTCACCTTTTCATAGACAATAGGACCATGTTCTTGTAACCTTTCTCAAACACGCTATTCAGTAAATTGGTTAAAAAGTGAATAGGGACAAATTTTGGCACCCGTGAAGTGATTGGTAAAATCCCTGGAAATTGGTGTCATCTTGAAATTATTGTAACTCTTCTGCCATAAAAAGGGAAATAATTTTTAGAGGAGGGAGAATATGTTTACAAACCAGTGGTCATGTTATTCTGTTTATCGTATGTAGTAGGGGAGAGTCTTGCTGAAGTCACCATTATTCTTTTCCTGTCTTGTGTGTGAAAACTTGACAGAATATTTAATGATGTATAATGTATGTAACACAGGGTGATGTGGAGGAGGATGAGATGATCCCAGACAAAGAATCGGACATTAAACCTAGATTTCACAAGTCCCGTTCTCACACTCAGAAACACCAGGAAGGAGAAGAGGTAGGTAGAAATATGTAATTTTCATCGTATTTGTGATAATTTTATTTTTGTGTGTGGAAGAAGTTGCAAAAATTAAGTACTTGTGATATTTTCTATTACATATATTTGTACAAAAGCAATCACTCACAAAAAGTTTTGTCTCACACTTTCTAATCTCTTGCAACTAAAGTCAAATAAAATAGAGAAGTCTAACTTTCTTTTTGTTAATAGCCTATCATGTTAATTACAGTCAGTTTAGAATTTCACTATGGATTATTGGATAAGTGTCATTGTATGATGATACTGTTGTGTGTTGATAGGATGGGGAAGTGTCAGATGATGGCTTTGATGATGATGACAATCTGTCAGACTGGAATCTAAGTAAGTTTCCATGAATAATAATGTCTCTTAAACACAGTTTTGATAATCACAAACTCAATGCTCTTGAGCCTTGAGCACTATTGTTATACATATAATCCAGTAAATACATGCATGTGTCTGTTAATTATAAAATGTTGAAGATTTTTTGCTTGGTATTCAGTATTTTTGTTACCATAGGAAAGTGTTCAGCTGCAGCACTTGATGTGTTGGCCAATGTATTCCGTGAGGAAATCCTACCAACACTTTTACCAATCCTGAAGGAGACATTGTTCCATGCGGAATGGGAGGTGAAAGAGTCAGGAATCCTGGTGTTAGGAGCCATTGCTGAGGGCTGCATGAACGGGATGATCCCTCACCTGCCAGAACTGACCCCCTACCTGATTGGCTGTCTCAGTGACAAAAAAGCTTTGGTGCGGTCCATCACGTGCTGGACATTGAGTCGATATGCCCACTGGGTAGTGGGTCAGCCACATGAAATGTACCTCAAACCCCTCATGACAGAGGTAAGTAGGAGAAGAAATGTTGAAAGTTTGTAGACATGAGAGATTTGATGCATGTAGTTTATTGTAGGAAGTGGTCCTCGGATCTTTTTATGTGTAATCATGTAATTAAAATAATAAATTAACGTAACTGAAATTGTTTATAAAAGATGTGATTGAAGTAGATTTTGTAAATGAGGTACATGTACAGTGAAACCTGTCTAACCTGACATGTGGAGGTTAATCAAATTTAGTGCTGGATCAGACAAGTCGTTAGATTGCAGTGTTCATGGAAAAAACAATGTTTGTGGGGGGGGGGGGGGGGGGGGGGAATCGACAAGAAATACATATATAAGTTTTTATTTCACAATGAAACAGGGTTTGACTGTTCATGTGAATGTTAAATGAAAGAAAGGTTGTTTTTACATTTGAACTTTGTAGCTTTTGAAAAGAGTTTTAGATGCTAACAAACGAGTCCAAGAGGCAGCCTGCTCTGCTTTCGCAACTTTAGAAGAGGAGGCCTGCACTGAACTAGTGCCCTACCTGGGCTTTATTCTGGAGACTCTCGTGTACGCCTTCAGCAAATACCAGGTACCTTTGACATCATGTCTTGGGCGGGAGGGGGGGAAGTACAATTTGTTGGAGTTGTGGAAGTTTTTTAGGGATCAACACTAGTAGCCTTTATGATGGTTTTTTTTTTTTCCCATACATACAGTAGATATACAGATATAACAACTGTTTTCATTTTCACAGCACAAGAACCTGCTAATTCTGTATGATGCCATAGGCACGCTGGCTGATTCAGTGGGTCACCATCTAAATAAGCCGGTATGTTAGCATTCCCCACATAGTGTTCTATTGGATATTTACACTTCCAATTTTTTGCCATTGATAATTTTAAAAATTTGAAATTTATTTCTTAATTATACTATGTTTTAGGAGTATGTAAACATGCTGATGCCACCTCTCATCCAGAAATGGAACATTCTGAAAGATGAGGACAAGGACCTATTTCCTTTATTAGAGGTGAGTTGAGTTTGTTTCAGTTTTTTGTTGTCTGATTCTTATTACTTGTTATATTGATGAATAGGTACAGTAAATCTATTACTGTCATGTTAGTGTTTTCTTTGTTTGTTTGTTTCAGTGCCTTTCCAGTGTAGCCACAGCTTTACAGTCTGGTTTTCTTCCTTATTGTGAACCAGTTTATCAGAGATGTGTCAATCTGGTGGAACAGACACTCAACCAGAACTTTGTAAGAATACACTTGATACAGCCAGAACTTTGTAAGAATACACTTGATGCAACCATGATAATAGAAATGGAAAATTACTACTAAATTGAATTTGTTCTTTAGGAGATGTTTTGGAATTCTATTTCTTGCATACTGGTCATTGTATTAATTTTTCCAGTCCAAACAATCAGGTGTACCATCACTTTTTACAAGTCTGATAGAATTTTTGATGGTCAAAACTTTTTTGCTCTGTTCTGACTGTTGATGAATTAGATGAGGACATTTTGATCTCTTTTGATCAGGCCAACATAAACCAGCCTGAGCAGTATGACCCTCCAGACAAGGACTTTATGATTGTGGCACTGGACCTGTTGAGTGGTCTAGCGGAAGGCCTGGAGCATCACATAGAGAGTCTGGTTGCCAACAGCAACATCCTCAAGCTGCTCTTTCAGTGTATGCAGGTAGGGAGGAACTCCATGATGATTGGACTGTTTCTGCAGGTGGTGGTTTTTAATATTTCTCTAGATATTTCTAGTGATACCAACATAAAGATTTTTATTAGTGGATTCTGTCTGTTGGAATGTCATCATGATGTGGTTTACTGCAACACCCGTTGACAACACTTTTCTCACTTCAACTTGGACTGCAGACACTTTCTGACAAAAATGTTTGTCTCTGTATTAGACTGTTTTCAGGATTTTCTAATCACAGAACATAATCATTATTGTCAGGATGTGCCATAAAGGACACTGTTCACCATATATAAAAGAATTTATGTATGGATATCACTGACTGGCAGAAAAACAAAATTTGTAGTTTGCTAACTCTCCATATTATTATATTTTGAATTGTTAGGAAGAATTATCTTTATTTGATTTACATGTAGCACATTCTTTTTTGTTGGTGTCATTTTGTAAATATGCCATAAAATAACTGATATTCACAAAATCGTAGGTATTCAGATGAAGTATTTAAACTCAAGTTCAGCTCACAAGTGTAGGTAACTAACCTTAATCAAGTACATGATCAGTGAACAAGTCATGAATTGGACCTTGGGTTTGTACCCACATATTAGCAAAATTGTTGTTCTAATTAGAAGTACAACTCTTTATGTTCCTGCTGATGTGGCTGGGGCATATAATGTTTCTGTTTTTTCATCATAATTCAATTTTGAATTCATTATCTCTGCCACAGATGAACATATTTAACAGAAATATATCATGAGGATACTTATTTGGTTATAGTTGAATAAATTGACAGAGTTTTGGACGTAGAAATTTTAAGCAAAATTTCTGCTCATTGTCACAGTCATACATGGGCATTTTGAATTGAAATTCATGATAAAGATGTCACTAGAATACACAGGTCAAGTTTTTATTTAGTTTAATTCAAAATATGTTGACAGTTACTGCCCTTGACCATAATTCACAATTTGCAGTTTCTGCTCATTGTCTTATTCATATATGGACATTTTGAATTGAAATTATAGATAAAGGTGCATCTTGAAAATATGCAAATCAAGTTCATATTATGGTCCATTCAAATAACTTTTGAAAGAGTTGAGCCCCAGTTGGGGTGCAGTTTTGTTTTGCTCTGACACATCTTTTGCTAATCTAGTTAATTTTATAATTTCTCAATTAGAGGGGAAATAATGCATTCCACATTTGTTTTGAAATCAAATGTATTTTTCAATCAGAGGAAATATTGATTCTAATTTTTAGGACTTAATAAAAATAATGCCTTGTTAAAAACCAGATATACTATATTGTGGGTAAACTTTTGTGACATAAATGAAGTGAATGTTGTATGATGACACAGGCACAGAAAAATATGTGATTGTAATCTTCTTTTTTTTTTTTTTTTTCCCTTGACATTCTTATGACATTGATTGAGGCCTATTAGTGACGCCACATTACATTGTACTTTGCAGGACCCAATGCCAGAGGTTCGTCAGAGTTCCTTTGCCCTTCTGGGGGATCTTACAAAAGCTTGCTTCCAGCATGTTAAACCTTGTATTGGTAATATATCATTTATATAATGATCCAAATAAACTTTAAATTTCATTTCTGATTTCAGTAAATTTTGTAATAATCTGGATACACTTTCTTTTGTAGCTGATTTTATGCCAATACTTGGAGCCAATTTGAATCCTGAATTTATATCTGTGTGCAATAATGCTACATGGGCAATTGGGGAAATCTCTATAAAAATGGGTGAGTGAGGATTGATAAATGCTACACAATTTGGATGCATTTTCTCTTGTAGCTGATTTTATTCCAAAGCTTGGAGGCAGTTTGAACCCAGTGTGTAATAAAAGTTCTCTGTAGTGTCCCTGTACCTTTTGCTTCAGTAAGTGTACATATAGTTAGATTACAGGAATTGTGAGTGGTCAGATGTCTCGATGATGTTGCTAAAGCTCAGGACTCGGGAATGACTGTAGCTTAGTATTCGTACTGTCTGAGAGGATGCCTGACTACCTTCTATACCCATCCTATAAGGGATTTTTAGGAGTTAAAGTTTGGTCTAAAAGTCTATGACCAACTTATAGGCGAGTTCAAAGAAGATTGGTATTTTTCTCTGGGTGTAATTTTTAGTATTTTAAACAACCCTGACGATTATCATGATGATCTTTGACAACTAGTGTAGTATATTATTTATGTATTCTAAGATTATGCATAAAGTACAGGTATCTATTTATTATATTTTATTCCATCTAATGTGTATATTAATAACTTGACTTTCTGTGAACATATCGTTTATCGGTAAAATTAAATTACGAACCTGATTTAATATTGAAATATTCATGTGTATTGTATAAAATATTTTTGATAAAAGATTTAATATTGATAAAAGATTGTAGAACATAATTCTTGATTCTAATACAACTGGATTGTTTATGGAATTAATTGTATCCCATGGCCACAGTTTTCTCAGGTTGCGTGCCACTAAGTAAACACAGTGTCAGATAAGGGATACCAGTAATTAAGAATATTAAGAGACGGTAATTGTTAAAGTAAACGAAAAACTGTGCTGACAGTGACAACAAATTCCTTTCCTGTCCCGACACTCACAAGGGTTGGTTGGTTGTATATTATAAAACCTCCCACTTGAGAATTTTTCACATTTAGAGATGTCACCATGCTGGTGAAGGGTTGCAGAATTTAGAACTATGCTTGGCACTTGTGGCCTGTTGTAGGCAGGGATTTTTATTGTGCCACATCTGCTGAAACATGGGGCCTGGGTTTTTGTGGTTTCATTCGAAGGACCGCCCCATTTGATTGCCTCATACAACGGGGCTTCAAAGTGATAATTAATGTGTTTTGGTTTTATATGCTTTTATATTTAATATTGGCTCAGTATTATTAAATAGAATTACAAAACATATTTTGTTTTTATTTTAGTTGGGTTGGTTACAAAAAGCATTAAGGTAAAAAAAAATATTGAGATCAGTTTTGAAAATACATAACACAAGGGAGATAAGTCTTACCAGGTAAACAAAAACATGGATGAAATAAACGAAATTGTATCGTATTTGTTTGGTTAGGTTGAATATCACTACCATATCCCCAAAAATATTTGAACACAGATGATTACATTTGAGTATCGATATGAAATTGATTTGTTGAAGAAAAAAGATTAAACCTCAATATATGATTTGAAACTGAGGTAAAAACAATGGAGCATTGATTTGAAATTGGCAACAGATTCTGGCAAATAGTTGTGCCGACTTATAAGCGGGTCAATGGCATATCCCTCATTATTAACCTTAAAAAAAAATACAACCGACTTATAGATGAACCAACCTACAGGCGAGTATATACGGTATCTTAAGGTTTCTCAAATGTTACATTTTCACACAATTATGTTGGTTATCATGATTTGGATTATTAGAGCATTGAAAGCATAAAGACACACAACATTTATCATGGCAGTGCAAATTGTTGTAATTCATGACTTGTACAAAAGTGGTCATTAGACATGAATGCTCTGATGAAATAACAGGTACAGGTATTAATCAGAGGCTGTGTATTTAGTGACACCTGGCAACCTAACTAGATAATAAATAATTCTCACCTGCAACCTGTATACAGATATGAATAAATAATTTGGCACCTGTTTATGCATTTTATATCTTAAGTCAGTGATATAGGTAGTGTCCTGTGATTTGAAATCACTGTAATGGTCTATTCTATGTGAAAACAGGTTATTGAAGAATACTTCTTACTGTGAGCATATTGCAAGGGGATGCCCCATTTTGAGGAGGCCTTATTTTTATTATTCATAATTTCAGTTGAACTTTGGTATCTTGAACACCATGGATATGTCAAAGTGAGTTGGAAGTCTCACTATTTTTAACCTTAATATCACAAACCCTTGGAAATCTCAAAGGTTTTCTCAGTCCCACTGAGTTAGAGATAACAAAGTTTGACTGTAGATATGTCTTGAAGTATGACAACTTTCATTTCAGTCATCTGACATTGACTTTCTGTATGACTGGAATTGGGATTAAGTAAATTGTGAGAAGTTGGATATCACAGTGATGATGTTTGTAGCTCAGGACTTAGAAATGACTGTAGCTGAGTATTCGTACTGTCTGAAGTGATATCTGACTATCGGTATAAGTTTCAAACATATTAATACTGGGTTTTTTTGTGTGTATAACTTGTTTCTGAAAAGCCTGTGGAAGAGGCCTGCATCAAACATCTTGGTGAGAGCATGACATTTACACCCAAATTTTCTGATATTGACATCATATTGAGAGATTTTGTATTTAGCTTTTTTCCATTAAGCCAGTAGAGAGGCCTTGATCAAACTTCATACACAGACAAGTCTTGGTGGTGTAAGCATGGTTATTACACCCAAATATCCTGTCATTTTTTACATGTCAATTTCTTATTATAATATGAGGATGTCCCCAGCCCCATTCCCTATAAGCTCAGGACTGCATTCTCAAAAATTCCCCTTAAATATGAAATCGGTTGTAACATCTAAAAAAGCTGGATAAAATCCTGATTCCATAGAAAATATTTTTAAGAACATACTGTATTTTTTTTGAGGTAGCAAATTATATTCTGTGTTTCCAATTTCTGTAGTTGTATTATAGCAATGCATTTAGAGAATAGTTGAAATTATAATCAGAATATTTTATGATTGTAATTTTCCTTATCCACAAAATTCTGCAAAAAATGGACAACCACATAAAATATCTGTTATATTGTTCTTCTTGGTATTCAATATAAGCATGTTCGTTGACATTGTGAGTATGGAATATACCTTTGTGTACTTTGCAGGCAATGATATGCAGCCATACATCAACTTAGTTCTAGGTCCACTCGTCGAGATCATAAATCGACCGAACACTCCAAAAACACTACTGGAAAACACAGGTACATGTATAGCATTAGTACTATCAACTGTTTTGGTTTGATTTGAAATGTGTTCTATATTATAATCTGGCATCAAATCCTTGCCTTTTGTGATCATACAGTGTGGTCTCTATTGAATTGACTTAATCATCATTGCTTTATGTATGGTAAAATATGTGTATTTCTTTGTCATTTCTGTTGAATTTCTGGTGATTCACAATTAGGTAAAATTTTATAATGGGTTTTATTTTTTTTTACCCACCCACAGCTTCCATTAATTTGCTTGTGTTGTTTTCTGTTTATAACAGCCATTACGATTGGCCGATTAGGGCTAGTTTGCCCACAGGAAGTGGCACCTACTCTGCACCAATTCATTAGGCAATGGTAATCCTTTCTTCGTTGTTAGTTTTTTTTCTTCCAGACTTCATGTGTGGATTGATTTTCATTTCTGTGTATTGTTTCACAGTAAGGATGACATTTTGTATGATAGGTGTACATCGCTGCGAAATATTCGTGACAATGAGGAGAAGGACTCAGCGTTCCGTGGAGTGTGTCATATGATTAATGTGAACCCAGGTGGTGTTGTACAGGACTTCATTTTTTTCTGTGATGCAATTGCGTCCTGGTCTCAGCCCAAGGCTGATCTCAAGGAAATGTTTTTTAAGGTAAGACCAAATTAGAAACTTAGACCTTTTATTTCTTGACTAAGATTTCTGGGCAGAGCTCTCAGAATGTATATAATTTTTAACGACAATTTTATCAAGATTTAATGTTTGATAAATTACACTTGTACTATTGTTTTGTTTTTCCAGATATTGCATGGTTTTAAAAATCAAGTTGGGGAAGATAACTGGACCAAGTTTTCTGACCAGTTTCCGCAGCCTTTACGGGAACGCCTTGCCATGCATTACAATGTGTGACCTGGTCCATACAGGTGGGTCTGAAATGTACACATTCAATATGCATTTTTTTTTCCATCTATCTTACTTCAATTACTATTAATAATAGGTATTTTTTTTTATTAAGGAAAATTTCAAAGAAATTGTAAAAATTACATTTAGAAATGGTAGACAGTATCTAACAATGATGTTGTATCTCTTTATTTTTCAGGTCCAAGGGGAATAAGGGAAAGTGCTGTCGGGGATATCCCATAAAGCACTATGGGGTCCAGTACGGGGGTTGGCATCGCGTACGGGGAGGGCCAGCTCATCGGTCTCGCTGCCAATAGGCGACGCTTCACGAGGAGCGTGCAGCAGGCCAAATCGCGGAGGGTGGGTCGCGTAATCGGGAGGGCTATTGAGAAAAATCTTCATATCTCAACATCGCGCAATTAACAGGGATTGTTAGAATTTATCTGTAGATTGCATGCCCAAACTTTGTCAGTATATTGATTTGTGTTCCTATAGCAACATGTAACAAACAACAAAATTCTTCCTTCATCATAATGCTTGAATATATGGAGATGAAAGTGGAAGAGGCACATCACAGGAAGGTTGTAGCGTCTTGTTCTATTTCTATCATGGGATCCAAGATACTGGTTTGTCGGTAGATATGTACTAAAATGTCAGACTTTTGTGAACTGAAATGGTGTTGAAATGTTTGCTCTCATTATTTAGAACTACATCAAAAATCAACTAGTGTTGTTAGCAGTTTAGTAAACTGTATATTGTATCATTCCTGTGGTGTGCCCCTTCACACAATTATTAAGTGAGTGATTCAGTGCCAAGGGTGGATATCTGCACAAAAGGCCAAGATCTGTTTAGAAAATGTACGGGGTTCATATGCAAAATTTAAAACTTCACCATATAATTAATGAATGTATTATTTCCAAAATTTAAAGAAAAGGCATGTACATTTTTTGTTTTTAAGACACTTTGGAATGTCAAGAACTGAAAATCATATTCCTCAACATTTCAGAATATTTTGATGAATGGCCTGATGTCAAGATGTAATGTTAATGTAAGGGCACTGATAGTTTTGGTAAATGAAAGTTACAAGTTCTCTTCAGCTTTTAAATGTTTCTTGTAATGTCTGTGAGAAATGAACTGGGTCATCAAAGGAAAAAAAAATACAGAAAATAAATTTTTACTTTTGCTGTAGTAAAATGTAGGAAGCTTTTTTGAAGCTAAAGGATTAAGTGATTGTGAAAATATCCAAACATAAATGCAAGTAGGAAGTTGACACTAAATTCCTCTCTTTTGTTTAAATATGGCATATTAAAAGTTTGAGGTACTACCCACAGGTAGCGTTATTTCATGCAAGGATCTCTGTTTTGAAGACTAGTTTTAAGTTTGTGATTTGGCCTTTTTTTTTTTCTCGGCTCATGACTCTAGTTCACGTCACTCTCGCAGACTAATCTTGCATCTCAAGCAGCATCCTCCTGTAATCCATTTTTTAGTGCAAGACCAAGCGCCCATTTTTTTTAATGTGCATCTGAATGCCAAAGCCTATTTCCTAAGCCTGGACACAACACAATCCATGACCAACGAGGTCATGTCACAGTGTTATCCATTAGCTTCCTGTAAAGGACTCGGAGAAGTGTATTCTGAAAGGGAAGTAACTCTACCGTTGTGAGATGAATACACTGATGTGGTGTTGATGCAGCAGCCAGTGATAAGATTTCAATTGTCCACAGAGTTGTCTGCTCTTGTGGGTGATTGAGCCAGTATGAAGCAATCTTCTTTTTTTTTTTTTTAACACATTTTTATGTCTATTTTTAGCTGGTAGGTTTGTTGTTTTGTTTTGGGTTTTTTTTTTGTTTTTTGTTTTTGTTTTTTTTTTGTGTTTATTTTTATCAATTTGAAGATAGGTGTTGGTTAAGAGGAATTTATCATGAATTTAACAAAAGTAGGAAAGTTAGGAGTATAGATCAAACAATAAAGAGATAGGTGTGATTCATGTTTTTGGGCTGTATATTTAAACACAAAATTTTGCCAAACTGAATAGTTTCAAATTTGGTGCAATGTCAATTTAGGTTTTCTATGCAAAAAGTATAAAAATTTTACTTGGTGTTTAATAACAATTCCAGAAATTTGGTTTTATTCTTAAAAATGAAATATTCAAGTTTGGAGTTGAAAGTAATCAGTGAAGTTGTCATATGTCCTTACCTTGAGCTCTCGCTGTCTGTGATAATTTTTGTAGAGTTCGTGTAATGATATATGTGTAACATTCCAGAAGTAACAGATTTAAGGGTGGAGTTTTATCCGAGAGAATGTTGATGTTAGCAAGGGAGCTCACTGTGTAAAAGGGTTGCTTCATATTGGTCCTGTTTTGGGGTTTGTTTTTTTTTTGTTTTGTGTTTTTTTTTGGTTTGGTTTTTTTTTTTTTGTGGATTTTTTTCTTTTTGTTTTTTCTGTGATCAGATTTTTTTTAGTTTTACTAAGTTTTGCTGTGTTATTTTTTATTGTCATATAAACAAGTTCTCACAAGCATTTGTTTGAGGGAAATTAAGGTGTAATTGTTACATTGACTGTTTTACATTGCATGCAATAAAATTTTGTCTGACTGAATTGTTCTTCTCTGATTCAAATTTCACTCAACCTAGTGGAAATACTAGTATGCCATTATGTGTTGAAAAATGAGCTGAAAGGGAAATGATTTGCCAATTTACAGTAGTTGCAATGTAAAAAAAAAATTTAGAAATGTAATAATTGATTCTGTGATTAGTTGTAGCTTTTGCAGTAAAGGGCTCTCTTTGCAGCTTTGGAGGCCTGGGATTGAGTCTTTATCCCAGCAGCATGCTAAACCCAAAGATGTTTAACATGGGTAGTGACTTTTTATTACAAGTGCCTGACATAATCAGTGAAAGTCACTTGCTTTTCAAAG
Source organism: Ostrea denselamellosa (assembly GCA_024699665.1). Lineage (NCBI taxonomy): Eukaryota > Metazoa > Mollusca > Bivalvia > Ostreida > Ostreidae > Ostrea > Ostrea denselamellosa. The sequence continues at coordinate 3,163,415 of JAMZEH010000073.1, read as the reverse complement.
ATGACATTATAAATGAAGGTCACTGTATGCATTGGCATAAGAACCCTTGCTGCTATGGGTGTTGACACCATGCATAGGTAAAAATTTGTGGCATTTCATTTAAAACTAATACTATGTGCGTGGCCAAGTGGTTAGAATATCAGGCTCGAAATCACAAGGCCTGTTGGCGCGTGTTCGAATCTCGGCCGCGGCATTATGTGAGCAAGTTTGCCAGTTTACTTGCGGAAGGTCGGTGGTCTCTTCCCAGGTACATTGTATCTGGGTTCTCTCCTCCACCAACAAAACCTGGACACCACCAGATAACTGAAAAATTGTTGAGTGTGGCAGAAAGCAATAATCAATCAATACTATGTGCATTGGTTTAAGATACTCGAATGGAATGTAGAACAACAAGCGTGATGCTTAAACCTGTGACAAGCAATGGTAAATTCCAGGACAGTTGATCCCATCACATACAATAATTCATCCCATTGCTTTTAATAGCATCGTTGGATGCCCATGGGTGATCTCATCTACTCGTGATGAGTAGAAAACGAGATCACCCATGGGTATCCGATAATGTAATCGTGATCCCATCACGTTTTAATTTATACCACCACGTTAAAGTTTATTCCATCACATGTAATAGTAATCCCATGATGTAATAATTGATTCCATCATGTTAAAATTATTCCATAATGAGTAATAATTGATTCAATCACATTTAATTAATCTCGTGACTTATGTAACGATCATATTACGTTTAATGATCAATTCCAGTAAAGGGCTGCAATCCTTAGGCCTATGCTCCATGCTTGCAGCCTGTGAGCTGTAACGTGGTACCTCGGTTCTTAACTCATCTGAAGGACTGCCCCATTTAGTTGTCTCTTGCAACAAACTTGGAACTGAGGAACTATTCTTAACCTGGATCCCTATGGGATATAACGATTGATCCTTTAACATTAAATAATGTCAATTTCTTGCATAATGATTGATCCCATAATATATAGACTGATTCCATGACAATGATTGGTTCCACGACAATTGAGACCTAACAAAATGAATGCTCATAAAATATGTAATGTTGATCCTACATTAAACTTAAAATGGTTGATGTCACGATTTGTTTTCCTGTGATTCAATATGTATTGCTTTTTTTTTTTTTTTTACTTTTTTTTTGTTTTGTTTTGTTTCTCGTCCATAAAGGGAATCCCTTTATGGACGAGAAACAAAACAAAACAAAACTGTCTATAAAGGAAATTTTTGGGACTTAAATCCAGGTAAGGATATAGAATAGAAAATCTTGTGGAATCTATGATTTACAGTTTCTATATAGGGAATTTTAGGAAACTAATCCCTTTAACTTTGTGGATGATATAATGTTAGACCTTTGAAATGCATTCAATAATTATTTCCTTGCAACATATTTTTTCGCCCGCAAATTATCGTAGTAACACATTAGATTGTTATTGATTTGATTAGCTGTAATATAATTAAAAAAAAAAAAATTGTATTTCGGATTTTTTTTTCGGGTTCTGATCGATTGGTATGATCCTAAGAATATTTCCGGTGTTGAGGTGTCAAGGAAAATTGATGTCGCTGGTGAATAGTGACTGACGAGTGTCATTTGTAATTAAATTATGTCACGCGGTGCACATGTTTGGAGAATGGTAGATTCAGATCGCGTGAAAAGTTAGAGATTTGTAGAAGATTGTCCCATGTTCGATTTAATGGAAAAAGAATGCAGCAAAAACCAGGCAGAAATGACACAACCAGGCGTAACTCCTACTTGCGAAAAATCAGCCACGGAATAATATGGAGTTTAGAAACAGCCTTTTATCAGTGAGTTGATGTATTGCTATAAAACAGTGCCTATATAATTCGTTCATTTTCCGTAGCATGTTCATTCACTGAATATTAGACATTATATCTACAATAGTACAAGAATATATGGGCAATAGGTGCATTGTTTCTTGTTGAGCAATGAGTTTTGTGATTTTGCGCTCATCTGCAAGCTGACTCATGTCAGTTAGACATTGGTTCAGTTATTTTGGTTCTAAAAAAGTAAAAGATGATTGTTGGTAAAATGAGTAGTGAGGGTTGGGCCAGGTGACCTTCATAACCCGAAATTTTTAGTTTTCTTTGTTAATATACTTTCGTTTGATGTGAAACGTCTTAATCCTTATGTGGATGATACGATACATTGCATCTTTGCTTCCTAAACCTCAGCATAATTTTGCTTCGTTATTGGATTGATTGATTATATGTTGTTTAATGTCCCATTCGAGAATTTTTCACCCATATGGAGACATCACCATTGCCGGTGAAGGACTGCAAAATTTAGGTCTATGTTCAGTGCTCAAGGCCTTTGAGCAGGGAGGGATCTTTATCGTGCAACACCTGCTGTGACACGGGACCTCAGTTTTTGTAGTTTCATCCGAAGGACCGCCTCATTTAGTTGCCTATTACAAAAAGCAAGGGGTACTGAGGATCTATTCTAACCCAGATGCCCACGGGACCATTATTGGAAATGTCAGTGATTATTTATTTCAGGTTGGTAAAATGGGTAGCAAGAAAAGATACACATTTTTCTATGATTTCGGCTGATGTATGTCACACAACAGTGAAACTTCTGTACACATGATTTTGATAAATATTAAGATAATTTATCACTAAAATGCTACAGTAGTCCTATATATTTAATATTTACAATTCATTATAACTCGAGTCAAAAGGAAACCAGATACAGGTAACCCTGGCCAAATATTGCCAGTCCAGATCAGTTGCGTCTGGTTTCCTTTTGACCTGGGTTTGGATAAAAATCACAGATATGTAAAATAAAAGCCATTTGTCAAATAATGCATTGAGTATCAAATTCAACTCTTTGAATTTAGAAATGCAAGTTTTTCAACAGCAAGTGCATTGTTCACAGAAAATATGCAACAGTATGTGTGTTTCATTTTTGCTACCCATTTTACTAACCAGATTATATACAATAATTGCTTTTTTATTTTATAGGTAATATGTGCTAAATTTTATGCTGAAAACTAAATGTATCACTGAGAATATATTCTGCAATTTTCAAAACAAGCAATGATATATCAATGAAGAAAAAAAATTAAAAACAAATGGATTACAAAGATGACCTGGCCCAACTTGGTTCTCACTACCCATTTTACCAATACTCATAAAAGATTAATCATCTCCCTATGGGCACTGTGATTTGTGGGTATGTCAGTTGATTCCTTCAAAACAGCTGTTTCAGCCTTAGTTTATCATAACTAATATATCACTTTCTGTAAATAATTTTAACCTTGAAATATATGTAAACTTGCATGCACAAGGTGATCACTCATCTAGTAGAAGAGAGAGATATGACAGACCATGTACATGTTAATACAAATTCTACATTTAACAACTGTATGAGAGATTTCAGTACAAAAAATTGGCTTGCTCATAGACTAGTTAGTGTCTGTTACTTGCCCCCTAGAAAAACAAAAACCAAAAAACAACAACAACAACAACAACATTTGCCCAGCATGTCAGGTATGGGGATTTGCCAGCTTAATTAACTGCAACATTTCTCCTTAATACACCTCTCCTGTCCTACAAAACATCAACCCAGAATCTTGCATCTATTTAATCATGGTCATGACAACAAATGTAACAGGAACACAGGGAGAAAGAAAATATGAAACTTTTGTTGCAGCAGAATCTGTGGAATTCATTACAAATGAACTTTTTTCAAGGGTATTGGTTCCACCTCAACGACTTCTGTGTCTTGATCAGTTTGATTATCAAAACTGTCAAGTTTAAGACTTTCCTTTTGGATTTTTATGATCTCAGATTGTTCTCTCATATTGTTCTTTATAAAAAAAAAATACTCTATTTTCAAAGCCAAAAGGAGTGCCTAATATTCTTCCAGAAAGTATTTAAAAAAAACAAAAAAAAAAGTACTTCATTTTATGTATCATATTGAACCCTTTGCATCACAATGTATTGAAATACAAATGTATTGTTATACCCCTAGTTTTAAGTAAAAATACATATTGATAATGCATTGTTGATCTAATTAAGTGATGTGTCAATTTATACACTTGTATCTTATGGCTTTTCTAGAAAAATGGCTATGATAACAGTAAAACCACTTACATCTTGCTAAACTAAATTTATAGAACAATAAACAAATTATGCAATTTCAGCCTTGGGGAGTTTGTGGGCACATATCCTGTGCTGACCATTGTGCTGAGTTTTGTGATCTGTGGGATTGCCTCTCTTGGAATGGCCAACTTTAAAGAGACAGATGTAACAGAGAAATTGTGGGTCCCTTCCTATTCTCGCATACAGGACGAGAAGAAATGGATGATGAAAAACTTCCCGCCAGATACAAGATTTGCTAAAATAATAGCTGTAGAAAACAACGTCCTATCACCACGATCACTGAGTGCAGTAAGAGTTTTCTTAAATATTCAGTATTTTACTGAGTAAGTACATAATAGAATCTATCAAGATTATTCAAGAATATTAAAGACATTTGCTACAAACAAATTTTTTTACCTTCATTTAGGAGTTCTAGTTTTAATTTTTACAGATTTTATTTACCAAATTCGGGCAAGTTTGAAAGTTTCCTCACCTTAGAGTACTTATTGTTACTTATTTACTACCATGATGCACCTCGAGCATTTTTTAAAATTAAATTGTGAAACGAATTCAAGTGATTAAAGAGTGTTTCTATGCGGGAAAGGTCTGAAAACAAATTGCTAGTAACACCGATAATTTGGTCAACTTGACTTTATTCAGTTTGTATTGTTGTTGTTTTTACATATTTTGCATATTTATCCACATTTTGTACAGAAATAGTCTAAACAAAGAAGTTTGATTTGTTGGTAGAAAGTGTCCTTAAGAACTGCATGGGTAAAGGAATTACTTATGTCTATTTTGTATGCTGTAAAAACCACAATTTTCACGGGGTTCTAATATTTGTGTTTGTGGAATGGATACAACTAGAAAAATGAACAGCAGAAAGTGAATGGATGTAATGAACAGCAATATCCCTGCAAAATCAACAACCATGCTGTTCTTTTACTGACCCCATGAAAATGAAGTGGTTCCATAGCTACCTTATGATTTGTCACATAATGTGGTGACACTGCTTCTTTCTGTTAAGGTGCTGATGTCCACATTTTTATTCTAAAGTTAATATATAATGTTTTATATATAATTTTGGGGTAACTTATTTTGTCTTCCTCTTTTCTTTACAGCTATGTATGTACTGTAGTCTTTCATTTTCAGATGTTGGATCTTTATAACAAAGCAATATCATTTCATGAAAATGGTTACTCCTATAATCACATGTGCTTAAGGTATAGTATTGTAGTCAGAAATTATCACTTTGTAATTAAGTATATATGTAAAACTATTCACGTAGAATTAATGTGACCTGGTTTTGAATTTCAGAGTTGGTTTTCACTGTAGAGTGAGCAGTATTTTGGAAATTTGGTCATATAATAAAAGTGCTATTACACAGCTGACTTATGATGACATACTGAGAGATATCAATAGTATAAAATACAGGTAAGTATCAACACCTGTCTTACGATGATGAAACATTTGAATAAAATACAGGTAAGTATTAACACCTGACATACAATGACAATATATTTGAATAAAATACAGATAAAGTTTGAACACCTGACATACAGGTAAAGTATCAACACCTGACATACAATGAAAAAAATTTAAATAAAATACAGGTAAGTTAGCACCTGACATATGATGATGAGAGATTGAAATAAAAAACTTTAAGTGTCAACACTTGACAGACCATTATGAGAGATTTAAATAAAATACAGGTAAGTATCAACACCTGACATATGATGAGATACTTAGAGAAAATACAGGTAAAGTATCAACACCTGACATACAATGATGAGATAACCAGAGAAAATACAGGTATTAGGTTGTAGAATTTCAAATCATTTTATTGCTCTAGAGTTAGTGTATAAAATAGCATAAACAGTTCAATGTATTTCTCCCTCAAAATGGTTTAAGCAGCTTGGTATATGTGTCTTTCAGTTTAATTTCATTTATTTGTAGCCCAATGTACCACAACAAACTGGATGTTACCACCATGCTTGGGAAGATTTTGTTTGACACAGACGGTAACATAATAGCTGCAGGGGCGACATCCATGTTATTTCTTCTGAAGGATGAGGAGGAGGTAGGCTCATTTCTCTGGGAGTAAACCTCACTCAGTACAGTAATTGAAAATGCTTACATATTTAATCCATTATAAAGTAAGGTAAACCACTTATAATTGTGTGGTAATGTGCCATTGTGTATGAGGCTTGCGTCTTCTGGCTGGTTAGTTGGGTGAGGGTATGTTCTGTGTGTGATCAGTTTCTAATCTGAGATAGGCTACTGACAAATAAGTTGTTGTTACAGGGGTTTTAAGAGTCCTGTTTAAAGAGTCCTGTTTAAAGTCATCACTTTGTAAATTGTATGATTGTTATGGTGATCTTGTCTGCGGATTTAGCCTGTGGTTGGGTGTTGCCTGTGATTGTACCAATTGTTAAGCTGGTATTTATGTACTGATGTTGGCTGTAGATTGCTGTTGGTTGAAATTATATGGGGGGGGGGGAGGAGGAGGGGGCACTTGTAGTGGGTGTGGACAGTCAATATGGGGTGCTTGCTCCTCCTAGGCACCTTGTCCTAATTTTGGTTTTTCTGGGGTGGGATATGTCTGTATGTCCGTTCTCAATTTTGTGTTCTTAGTAAGATTTGTGAGATTGATTACTGTTCATTTTCTTTTCCATAAGGCTGTTACTGTTAGGAGTGACATGTAAACCATTCAATTTTCAGATGAGACCAGCAGCTATGAAGTGGGAGACAGAGGTCATACAGTTAGTGCAGAAAGGTCACCCACACCTACAGGAGACTTACATATATGCCACTCGCAGGTCAGCTCCCACTATGTATTCAGAATAAAAATCCTGTGACTACATCATGTATCATCCTATGTGATGAAGTCATAATCAACTGCTTGTACAAAAAATTTTCTTATATAAACATGTAGAGTGGCAACATTTCAAACAGACATATGTACATTTCTATTTGTGAGTGTTAGTAGCATCAATTGCCCAAATATTCACTGTTTTATGTTATGCACATTTTGTCTGTGTACCAGTTTTGATGATGAAGGATATGGAGCGGTAAATGAAGACATTAACCTACTCTCTGTTGGTATCTGCATTGTCCTCATCTTTGTCATCATAACTCTTGGGAGGTTTAATCTTGTAGAGCACAAGGTAAGAGTTCTGAAAATCAGTTCAGTACAGGGTAATGTTTAGTTACATTATGCTGTTGTAAGATTGATTGATGATGTATAGTGAGATTTGCATGTTTGTCTGTTTGTTTCAGCTGCTGTTGTCCTTAGCTGGACTTCTGAGTGTGGGGATGTCCATTGGTTTTTCATATGGCCTGGCCACAACCTTTGGGGTCATTTATGGTCCTGTACATGCCCTCATGCCATTTCTCTTACTTGGTAAGGATTTATTAATGTCAACACAATGTGCAGAGTGTAGTTAAACATTATCAAAGGGTCTGGCTCCAGGTCAGTATCCTTTGTGATCTGTATGCTTCTTTATATTCATAAAGGACATTTTTATTACCTTTGACCTCATTGTTTTAGGTATAGGTGTGGATGACATGTTTGTTATTGTGGAGGCCTGGAAAAATCTTACCCCCAAGGAACAACAGCTGCCTCTTCCCATGCAGGTTGCCATGACGATGAAACATGCTGGTGTGTCAGTGACCGTGACCTCTGTTACAGATATTGTGGCCTTCGCAATTGGAGCTTCAACTGTAAGTGTCTCCCTCTGTTGGTGACCTGTATATTCACAATATTGCAAATGCTGTGTGAATATGACACTTCTTGTTTTCTGGTTTACAGATATACTGGACGATTGCTTACTTTGCATGGTGTCAAAGTTCTATGGCTCAAAAATAAAAATCCAAATTTTTCAGATTTTGCGTATTATGGTATGGCATTGTCTGTCCATCAGTCTGAACCATGTTTGCAAAATGCAAAATGAACCATAAGCTCGAGGATCTTAAAACTTGGTACATTTCATCAGCATGATACGAGGAAGATGCCTATTGTTTTTCAAGGTCAAAGGTCAAGGTTTTAGTATCAGTTGATAGGAAAACCTACTAGGCAGGATACAGACAGAACTATTGGGGCTAGGACCATCAAATTTTGTACATATACTCCTCATGCCAAGTGGAGGATGCTTATTGTTCTTCAGAGTAAGAGGTCAAAGGTCAAGGTTGTATTATCACCTAGTAGGAAAACCTTGTAGGCAGTTTACAAACCAAACCATTGGAACTAGGACTGTCATACTTGTTATTCATATGGTCTAAAAGAAAGAATTTCACAGCTTGATGATGGCTGATACTACCTTGAGTAAAGTTTTACAACTCATGTCTTGAGAAAAATACCCTATATAAACTTGTGATGGGCATATTATTTACTGTTTTCAGTACTCTTGTTTGTCATTTTTACGATAATTCTCGTTCAATTTCATCAATCTACTTCAGAGACACTGAACACTTGAACACCCATTCTCAGCAATAATGTGCAACTAATGCCATTGTTACTTGATATATATGAATATGAAAGTATGTATCAGTATGGGCAACTAACAAAGTCCTTAAATATATACAAATACAAGTGGAATCAGAAAAAGTCTGATTCATATTATAACTTATGTTATTCTAATCACAAATGTATTAGTCATGTTTTTCGGTTGCCCCTCCAAAGATGTTTATTGACTGCAGTAGTCTAAATATCACAGATTTTTTTACCTTTCATCAAATAAAAATGTATATCCTCACATGTGAATATGATCAAAAGAAATCAAAATGACACAGTTATTTTATTTCCTTAATCGTTAAATGCAGTAATATATTTCAGGAAGAAAATAACATGCATTTCAATTTGTCACATTTTTTTTTTTACATCAACAAAGTGGTGCTATAGATTTTTTTATGATGTAAATTGGGCACATCTGATTGTTAACTTTGCTGGAAATCTATCAGGTGTACACTCAGTTTGAATTTTAAGTCTTAAATAAACCATGATTGCACATTATTCCTGAGAATGTGTGTGTACCTAACTGACAAAATTAGTCTATCTTAAACCTATTGGAATGTTGAACCTGACTGACAAACTTTGACGTAGTCCATTGAAGTGTTCCTTATTAAGCATTTTATGATAACTTTTATTACCTGACTGTCATGTCTGAAAAAATTCAAAAACACTGTATGTCCACACTTTGAATAATGTCAGAACTAAATATGATAAGAGATTTTACAGTCAGTGATTGTACAAGTATTGATTATCAAATGCTTTTTTTGCTGTAGGTAATACCTGGTCTAAGTGCTTTCTGTATTGATGCAGCTCTTGGGATTTTGGCGCTGTTTGTCTTACAGTCAACGTTTTTTGTGGCATGTTTGACTCTGGATCAGAAACGAATTATGGCTCAGAGGGATGCCATCTTGTGTTGTGTAGCCCACAAAAACTTTGAACCCAATAAATGCAGTCAGAAAAATTTTCTGGCTTTAGCATTTAAGAATTATGTGGGACCATTCTTCATGAGGACTCCAGTCAAGGTCAGCATCATGTCAAAGCAGTCAAGAAAGAAAGATAGATAAATTGAAATCTGTTTCTTCAAGGAGGAATAACATGCCAAGGAAATCTGATATGGATGGAAAGTGGAGGATATGTATAATAATATTTTGAAAATGAAAATTTAAAAATTACCTCATTTAGTGAAAAAAATGCAGTTTTAGTAAAAAGTTGTGTGAAAAAAAAAAATTTAAAACTCCTGCTAGATTCGAATGCATGAACTACAGATTTGCAGTTGACATGTAAATCTACTGAACTAGGCAATCAGAGTTAAAAGGAATATACAAATATTGCTGATATTTGTATTTTCATTCAAGTTTCAAAAAGAAGTCAGTCATTATGATGATGTATTCCTCCTTGAAGTACACAATATTTGAAAATTTAATGGTTTTATTGCCTTCTGTTAAATGAGAGTATAGACTGCATTATTTAGCACCAATGCATCCTTTAACTCCATTTTTAAACTGTTAACAGGTAATAGTGATGATTGTGACCTTCTCTTTGCTGGGGGTCAATATTTATGGCTTCTACCACCTGAAACAGGATTTTGATCTAGTGATGTATATGCCCTCAGACTCATACGCTCACCAGTTCGCAAAAGCCCAAGAGAAGTATTTCCCTGACAGAGGAGTAGAAGTCAATATTTACTGTGGTGAGTTCTGAACAGATTCAAGAATAGCTATCTCCTTTTTGTAAGTGGTCGTTGGTCAGTGTTGGTTTAACAGTGGCAGATTTTCAACCACTCTCAATTTATTCTGGTGAATTGTCAGTAGAACAGTTAATAATGGGATGTTTGAGACAGAATTTTCAATGCTTTTATATAATGTTTATCTGATTTTTTTTAATGAAATACGTTTTTGTTTCTATGTATTAGATATTGTGCGTCTGCATTAATTTTGTGTTACAACACAATTAAATAGTGATGCATATCGTATATAAACATCTTAACTTTTTCAGTCATAATGCATTTAGCCAATTAGAATGTAAAACAAATCACATTTGCATGAAAATAAATGTTTTTGAAAAGTTTTCTATATGTTGTACATCTAAGATTTTATTATGTCGACTGTGAAGCACATTGACATGTTTGGTATCACTTTGACCATTGTTTGTATGTATGTTTGTTTATGTCTTTGATGTCATAAGAGCTATGACTTTGATTTTTAGTGTGACTTTCATGTGCTTCTTGTGTGAAGGTCATTTGATTGGTATAAATTCTATGTTCTGGACAAAAGACAATGCCTATCAATACCCTCTTAGTATTTATATGCATTATAAAATCTTTGTAGATCTTCAGGGACTAATTTAATTATATATGTATGTGATATATTTATGTGAAAATAAAATGTAGTGTTTGATATTTTTAGATGACATACATTATGGCTCCAGTCAGAAGATCCTGAACAACATGCTGGCAAAAATCGGCTCAGATCCGGGGGTGGAAAATGGAACAGTTATAAGCTGGTTTCCAGCCTTTGAAGCTTGGCTGAGGAGCTTGAACAATTCAAAACTGGCTAAATATAGTAATGTTATTAGTCACTGTTTACTGGTGACTGATTAACTGTAGTTAAAGATGTAAATAGTCACTAGTCATTACTGAATTGTTAGTACCAGTACTGTAAATACTTAACCATACTCCCATAGATGTAGGGGGTGGGGGTTTAATGGAATCAGCATGTTCCTCTTCCTGCCTGTCCATGAGAGTTTTTTGTTCAATGTTCCCTCAAAAGTTCATTGAAATGTTTTATGTAATGTAAACAAATCCATCTGGTTGATTCAATCAGAATTTTATGACTCACCTTTTTAAGAATTCTTTTTAAAAATCTCTCTGTTTATTCATTCTTTGCAACAGAGAGAAATAATTTCTTTGTTTTTCTATCAATACCATCATTATTTACAAATGTTCATACTTGACATAAAGTTTGTGCTTGGCATGTAGCTCTGTATTTATTCCAGCTCAAGGTCATCTGGACAATGTCACAAAACATAAAACATAATATACACTGTAGTTCATGTATGTATATTTAGAGCAAGAAAAAATTACAAAATTACTACAAAGATCCCATAAGATACTACCTCAAAGTCATATGAAGGTGTCAAGGTCTTTAGGGGAAAAGGTATACATTTCTTTTCCAAATCATATCAGCAAGTACCACAGAGGACCAGTGGCTTATATATCTCAGGGTTAACTAGTTGAGTGGGGTTTCTTACTATTAATGATATTTTTGAAGTCAGAAAAGTGTCCTTACATCCATTACCGTACTGTCTGTTTCAGATCATTACCCATATGATGAGCTGGAGTTTGATTCCTTGGCCCTCAGATTTGTAGAACAGACACCGGTGGGACGGGCCTTCAGGAGATTCATGAAGTTTGATAAAACAATTAACCCTCCAATTCTCAAGGTAACACAATAAGTGGGAGTGATATTAAACAAGGTTATGAAACCGTTTGTATGAAATGAGTATTGGAACTTATTATTTTTGTAATGCTGAATTATTAAATTGTAAATTAAACAACAAGGACAATACCAATATGTATACTTTTTCAGAGGTATTCCTCTGACTTAGTTTCTGGGGCCATACACTGAACCAGGCTTCTTCATTATGTGTTCCTTTTCTAAAAGTGAGACTGAGATAAAAATTTAACATGTCTCAGTTTTAAGATTCAGGAGCCAGGTATTGCATTTATTTGAACTGCATAAAGCCTGGTCTGTGATGCGAGTTCTTTCCCTTATACATCCGTATTACTGGTTTGTCACTGCGAGTTGTTTACACATACCTGCTACTGGTCTTTCACTGTGAGTTCTTTACACATACCTGCTACTGGTCTGTCACTGCGAGTACTTTACTTTACACATACCTGCTACTGGTCTGTCACTGTGAGTTCTTTACACATACCTGATACTGGTCTGTCACTGTGAGTACTTTACACATACGTGCTACTGGTCTGTCACTGTGAGTTCTTTACACATACCTGATACTGGTCTGTCACTGTGAGTACTTTACATATACCTGCTACTGGTCTGTCACTGTGAGTACTTTACACATACCTGCTACTGATCTGTCACTGTGAGTTCTTTATACATACCTGGTATTTTTAGTCCCATACCGGCTTTGCCAGAGGGTGACTTTTAGTTTACCCTCAGTATATCTTTCTGTTTGTCCATCCATCTGTCTCATTTTGCTTGATGTTTTCCAGACTATTTTCTGTATTGGATGGAAATATTCAATTGAAATTTAATATGTGGCTTTGTCTTGGATAGTTAGAGGTCGAGTTTGAGTTTCGTTACGCTTGATCCACTTTTGACTGAATTATCCTACCGATAGTGAACTTTGTATTGCTTGCAATACACTCAGAATGCTTGTTATTTTTTGTTCAGGCTATGTACTTTTCACTGAGACACACCAGTCAGTCAAACTCTCAGGCAGAAATCAATGCCATGGAAAATCTACGAAAAATCACAGACAATGCAGGACTTCCTGTGGGGATGTGTTTTCCATACTGTCCTGAATATCTAACATATGAAACCAATAAGGTGAGTATTTATCAGTTTTTGTTATTTGTATAATGGAACACTAGTTTTCATGGATTTCACATGCATGCGTTTCACATATTAAGTTGCTAGACTTAGGCTAGAATTTTTTTTTTTAACATTACGTGAATTTATCTCCATTTCATTGCTTAGGGTCATTGGTATCTCACACATTATAAAATATACTCGTACACACGTATGTGTACTTGCATGTACATGTACCTCTCTGTTCTGTGTAATTTATAAACCTGTCTTGTTTTACAGGTTTTACAAGTAGAGTTATACCGTAATTTGGCTTTGGCAGGGGCATGTGTGTTCTTTGTGACACTAATTCTGATAGCCAATGTGTTGACCAGCTTGATAGTATTTACCTGTGTCATCTTCACCCTGGTTAGTATTGGCTTATATTAACTTATAGAGGCCACTCTTTGGTTCACTGTAGAGAGTTATAAATCAAATTAGTTTAAATTGTAATTATTACCACTAAATATAGATATCAATGACATGATTTCATCATTTTCACAGGGATATGATTTCTCAGATAAACATGTGTATAAGGAATTAAATTAAATAATGTCAGTTGATCTAGAACACATGTTACAGGTGGATGTGGCTGGGACGATGTACTTCTGGGGTGTTACCATAGATACTGCCAGCAGTATTCTGCTGACCTTGTGTGTTGGTCTAGCTGTAGATTACTCTGCTCACATTGGACACACATTCATGACTGTCACAGGAAAAAAAAATGGTACAACCTTCACTAAACCCACAATTATCCCTTCAGAATGAGAATTCTTATTGTGATGGCTGTGTGAATAGTGGCCTCTTAATAATTGATAGAGATGAAGTGTCTGAAGTGCTTTCACTGGAAAAAAATTTTTACTTTGTATCATAAACTCTTATCCTGTCATTTACTTTTTTTATGATGCATTTGAAAAATGCTTCATGACATTTTGTTTGTAATTCTTTATAAGCAATCAATGATTTACAATTTGTTTTAGTATATATGTATTTGATGTATTATTTATAAGAGATGAATCATCATAACTTATCAAATGATTTGGGACTTCTTTTTTGTTTATGACAACCAAGGAAATGATTTGTTATTCTCGACAGAACGACCAGTAATGGCTCTGACGGAGATTGGACCGGCCGTGTTTAATGGCGGTTTCAGCACATTCCTAGCATTTGTCCTTCTGGCTAACAGCAACAGCTATGGGTTCTCACTGTTCTTTAGAGTAAGCAATATTTAAAAACTCATATGAAATTAGTCCAAGATAGTTAAATTCAGTACTTCCACAGGACACAAAAGTTCCCTTTGTTATCTCCCCTGTTGGTGTAAATTTTTCCCTTGCATGCAAACTTCATTAAGGCGGTCAGTAGAGACTGACTTCTTAATTTATTTCTTCAGCAGTTGTGGGCGGTACTTTTATGTTAAATATGTCCTCTTTACCCTTGCAATCTGAGATCTTTCTATGTTCCACACATTTTACTGTAACTGTCCATCAGATGTTCTGTGTGGTAAGTCTTTATCTGTTACAGGTAGTTTTACTTTATTTGTCATTTAACTATTCTATACACAAAATCTCACCCTCAGTTCATGTCGCAGATATTTTTAACTCTTAGCTGTTCTATATAAAAAAAATCTCATCCTCTTAACTGTTCAATGTAAAAAAAAAAAAAAAAATCCCACTCTTTGTATCATTGTTGTCTTTTAGCTGTTCTCTGTATGACACTTGGCCCTCTGTTATAGGTATTTTTTACGGTGGTTGTCTTTGGGCTGTTCCATGGATTGGTGTACCTCCCAGTAGTACTGAGTTGGTTGGGACCAGAACCATATGATACCAGCTCAGTTCATAAGTCTCCTGTGAAGCTGGAACCAGAGAAACATTCCAATGGTCACTTGGAGGGTCCAGTATCACAGAGTCAGGTCAGTGTTCAACAGTGATGCTTTATTGAACAGATTTCACGTAAATTCTCTCATAGAATTTGTCACATTTATTGTGTATTTGATTTCTTATTTAGTCGAAAATTGATTTTAAAGTCCATCATACTTGTTTTGTTTGACAGTATTAAAATTTTAGCCATATGCTTGAGTAATTTAATTTTTGAAATACATGTATGATTTTATATACAATTTGAGTGTAAAACTTCCTGGACATAATTTAATGAATTGCCAATATTGTGTACATATGATCAGTTGTAATTTATGGACAAGTGTGACAGTAACTGTAATTTTTGAATGCTGTTCACTTGTGTAGGACACCGAGGATGGGTAAGTGCTATGCAGGCTTGCATGAATGAGTAGGGACAATCTTGGATGTCGACTATACATAGGATGTCACTGTTCCTTGTTGGACTTGGTTTTCTCCACCCTCTGCACTAGCATGCTGTTTTCGCTTTCAAGTGACTCTGCCTGTACAAATTTGCTTGCAGTTTTGCTAAATAGTTAGTTGTGCTGAAGTGGCTTTAACAGTATTTAGTGCATTATCTGTCTGTTGTGAACAATATTTCAGTCTAATATAGCTATGTAAACAGGCAAATATTCTTGGATCTCATTCTGCAATATTTCAGTTAGAATGGGGCTTTAATAAATGTTTTTTATTAAGTGTGTCTTAACACAGGTGTAGTGGTAAATATGTCAGGGATTTTTTTGGATATTCAAATTTTGAGGCAGCAAAGTAAAAATAACAAATGAAGCAGAAAAAGTTCTGCAGCAAAGTACATTGTAAGTTGGCAAAGGCAGGGTTTGACACTAAGGCACGTCTCACTGACTGAGTCTACTACATGATGGGTCTAATTGGATAAAATGTCTGTTTACTAATCCAACTGGCTGTGTTCAAAAAATAAACAAGAAACTTTATTCGAAACCATAAATATTTTATTCTTAAGTACATGTAAATAAATACGTGTAGAAAGTTAACAACACAGCACGATGACATAATCTCTATTTTTGGTTGTATTACAATGAAGATAAGTTATGATCAAAAGTGATGTTTTGCTACATCTACTCATTATTAATTATAAAAGTGAATGTTTGTAAAGCTTTGTTTAGATAAATAGATGTAAATTGAATTCATTTAAATTTAAAACAGCTTATTTTAATTAAATGTGAGAGATTTTTTTAATTAAATTGTGTCATAAACAGCCATGTCTTTAGTGTTGACATGTGTGGGAAAGTCTCTACGCACAGAAAGATGTCCCCAAGAAAAAAAAGAAAAGATGGGGAAGAAACAAAGCAGGCTTTTGAGAAAGAAAAATGGTCGAGGTCATTTTATTCTAAATGGACTGAAGAATTTCCATGGATAGACAGAAAATATGTTTTAGAACAAAAACAGAGAAAGTGTTGTTTGTTATTTGAGTAAAGTAATTAAATAGATAATTAAATGGAAAAACATCAGATTGTCTAAATGTATTTCAAGAAATTTGGTCAGGGCTAGTGGATGTAAGGCTAGGTCTAGTAAAACTCATTTGAAGTAGCCCGACTGGTCCAGTGCTTAAAAAAGTAAGTGTCAAACCCCGAAAGGGCAGATCAGAAAAACATCTGAGTACAATGTAAGTTGGCAAAAAGCAAATTTCTGTAGACAAATGTCAGCTAGGAGATGCTTTACTTTGAAATGTATTATGTTGTTTGAATACTACATCTCGAATTTCACACTGTACAACTTAAATTCCTTATTTGACATTTTTACCAATAAGATAAAAATTAAGTTGACCTCTGGTAATGGAACTTATTTAGCCCTTTAGCTTGATTATATGGAAGTAGTATTCATTACTAATTATCAATTTAAACAATGATTTCTTTAAACTTAAATTTTTATTGATAATAAATGTATTGTACAAACAAACATTAATTAGTTTTCTAAACAGTGAATTATTATTAATGAAAAATGCAGACTGTATCTTTCTTTGCATGAGTGTATTCACACTGTTTGTACACAAACAGCTGTATCTATTCTTTTATATAAGGAGCTTTCTTTATATTAAAATTGTGCATAAAAAGCATTCCTATGTCATAAATCTCTTTAATTGGAAGTATCCCTGCGAATTCCATATCAGCAAGTACCTCTGTACTGGTGATTTTTCTCAATGACAGGCATCCATTTTACTATTAATGAAGTTTGTATTAATTAATATTTACCTTTCATCTTATTTGGTCAATACAAAAAGGACAAACACTTGATGAAAACACAGTATACTGCCATGCCTTACAAATCAGACCTTCTGTGATTCTCACTGAAATCACAGAAAGAAATAAAAATCAATTTATAATTATCTCTTTCCTCTAATGTAAATATAATCACCATTCTCAATTATTGAGCGAAATATCAGTTATGTATGTCTGCATTCTCACTGTATGCTTCAACCAATTGTCTGAATTTCCATCAGTCAATATTAATTTCACTCCACTTCTTTTAGGTAGAGTACAGTAGCAGGTGTCTGTGCACATAATTATTATTCTGTTTATGCTTCATTATTAGGATGGTAAAAATACTCCCTTTCATCTTTATGTAGCTGAGAGAAATTCATCTCTAATATTTACAATGTATTTTTCATTACAACAAACATTTTATTTGTAAATGTTTATTAATATCTGTAATCAGATTTTGGTAAAAGTTATATTATGAGTTCACTTTTTCTAAAATTAAAGCAAGCTTTTGTGTATTGCAGAGACTGCGAGTTATCACCATGCATAAAAACAGAAGAAACCAATCAAGTTTAACTCAGGTAGAACCAAACATGAACTGTGTATCTTAACCAGAAACTGAAGGAAAAAAAAATCATGTCAAAACAGATTTTGTAGTATGCTTTAGAAAAGCTAGATATGTTTATCAAACTTCATGTGATTTTTCAACAGGGTAAACTGAACCTGGGAATATCTTTGGGTCTGGGTCTTTTCTGTAGTAACCAAGATGCCTGTCAAGCAGTTATGATTTATATCTTACTCCATCTGCATTGTTTCTAGACTGAACACCAACCTTTGTATGTTTCATTTATCTTGTCACAGTCATGGAACTAAAGACTCAGTGAAATTCTGCTGTAATTTTTGTCTGTCATTTTAGAGAACAACAAGTGTCATATGACTTAAACATCTTAGTGAATCAGAAATCCGAAAGTAAAAGTTTCATATACTTACCCCACTCAGATTATCAGAGATTTGTCTATTAGACATTAATATGTTACTTTTTTATTGTACGGGGAACTACTGGATGGGATGGATGGCACTATGCTGAAACTTACACATAAATATATGTATGATTTCATTCTGTTTTGTTTCCATATGTTTACTTTAGTTTTGAGTTATTGCTTTAATCCAGAGGTTAGTGTTGCTTATGATTTAATTTTATTGAAAAGGGGAGACTTAAATTATGAATAACGTGTCCCATTAATATTATCAGGTTTATTTGAATATGTTTGTTTTGTGTTATTTATAGTGTTATTTATATGAAGCATAAGTGTACTCACATAGTGTCGTTCTATTGATGTTTCAGGTTTGTGTTATGAGACATTGATTACAATGAATGTACATATAACAGGGAGTAAAACAGTTCTGTTGAGATGAACTTGGTTAATATTTAAACTATCAATATGATGTTAATGTTTTGTAACTGTTAGTTTGAATCAGTGATTATGATTTTGTTTTTCATAACTCTGTGCAATATATGACTGATAACAAGGAATTCAATGAGTCAGGTCCTTAGGAAGGACTCGGATGAGTCAGGTCCAAAGGAAGGACTCAGATGAGTCAGATCCAAAGGAAGGACTCAGATGAGTCAGATCCAAAGATCACAGTTGAAATTTCATTTTCACAGTAAAATGTGTTGTAGATTTGTAGGTTCTAAAAATATTCTTGTCATGAAAACATTGCAGATTTTCTGTTTCACCAGTTCTGATGCAGATTGGATACAGTATTCTATTTAACACAGTAAATCATATCATTCATTACAGCACCTTGTATTTTCACTATAAATCAGATTGCTTTTGTTATCACTTACACTTCAAATTATTTGATCTTACAAACTATTACAATTTTTGTCTTCACAGATAGGTCTGTTGAAAAGTTTTAATTTGTGAAATTTGATCTGTTTAATGATTTGGTACAGTAAAACATGCTTATAGTGAAGTGCTGGGGTGAACATTTTGATTAATTATTAATGTAATTTGTCATATCCAGCAAGTTCATGGTAAATTTTAAAACTACACGGAATGAAATTCACTTTGCTGTAAGAGTGAATTCATTATAAGTGTGTTCACTTCAACTATGTTTTACAGTATAAAGAATTTAATAAAGATTAATTTCCATTTGCTAATGGTTAGATTGGGTCCCCTTGGGAAAAATAATTCAACCTTGCCACAAATCTTAATGGTGTCCATGTCAAGTGTTTTATGTGGTGAATTAACTTCATTGGAAATTTCAGTACCAGCCTACAGTTTCTAGTCACATAAAACTGTCTCCATATTACAGAAATTTAGATTAGTGCCAAACCGAAGCAATATGAAACTCTTGTTTTTTTGTTTGTTATCTCTTAATCCATCGTGTAGTGTTTTAGCTAGATATCAGCTGTCTTGTCAGCTGTTTGATAAGGCGGTAGAATAATATTATCAGTTTTATAAGTTTCTGAGTGTTGCATTATTACAAATGATCATTAACTTAGTACTTAATGTATGCTCAACATCATTACCTCTGTCATATACATTTATGATTTACAATATTTGTGATTTGATATGCTATTATAAACTTGCTTTCAATATAGTACTAATATAGCTTTATTTTTCACACTGGTAAAAAGCCATTAACAAATTTTCTATATTTAAGACATTGTTTTTTCTTTCCCTCTTGAGTAATTGATAATTGGGAATGTTTAGGCTGACCTAATTTCACTGTTTGCAGTGTATTTGACTTGATTTATAAATATAAATTTCCATTATATACTGCATGCAATGGTTAATGTATCATTGACTCTGCTGTGATTTCAATTAGCTAATGAGGTTAATTTATTGATGGTGATAATACATGCTATGATTGATAAACCCAGTGTAGAATTTATGCTGATTTTCTCTCTATGTACTGTAAACACTGAATACTGTCTGTATGGACTGTGTTTAATGTGCCAGTATAACTCTTGAATACTCCCATTGATATCAAGAAATCCAACTCAATCCGGTGAATATTGGTGATCAAACTGTTCAGTTACTAATCAATAAATATTGTAACTTTGATTCATTTTGTTTTTCTTGCTAAAATAGAGAAAGAAATACTATCTGTCACTGAATCATGTAGTACTGCTAATAGTTAAGTGTCTGTTTTGCTGGAAATGTGCAGTGAAGACACATTGCTGTACTAATAAATGCCCTGTTAAGAGATGGGTGTTTTTAATAATGGAACAATCCTGTTCCTTGTGACCTTCAATTTTGTGACCTTTTTCTTTCCATTTGTAAAATTTTCAAGGAAAGAAAAGCTTGTCATTAAAGTCTTTTTTCAGACAAATATCATATTTATGGGGGTGGATTGGGTAAAAGGAATGGGAACTGAGAGGGAGGGGGTATGAAAAGGGTAAGAGTGGTAACATGAGAAAGAAGGAGGGAACCCTGTCCATCCCACCCCTCTATAAAGAACAATATTTGCCCCAGCCCCTTTATGAACAATAATATTGCCTTAACTCTCTATGAACAATATATAGCCTTCTCCCTCTGTGAACAATGATAAAGGTCTACCTCCTCTATGAACAATGTGATAGGCCCACCCCTTTTATGAACAAATTTATAGCCCCCACCCCCTCTATGAACAATGATATAACCCCACCTGATATATGAACAATGATATAGCATGGGAAGATTATTCTGGAAATCAAATAAGAGGGATCTTTACCTGTTTATATCCAGTTTCCTTTCTTAATTTAATTTATGACAGGACTGTATATTTGAATGCAATTTCAAAGAAATTGTCCATTTCTCTTTTCTAAAGGTAGATCTATATTGGCACTATTATGGGTTCAAAGTAGAATATTCGTATGAATTTCCATTTAATGTAATGTCAATAGGAGAAAATAACATATTTCTGTTAAACAGCATACCAGTAATAAAAACTAGTTAAAATGACAAAATTTTCATTTTTACAGTTTCAAACTGCTACTTTATATATATACTGGACAAAAAAAGTTAAGGATGATGATTTCAGAATTATTTTATTCATAACAAAACCAAATAAATTATGTTAAATATATACTTAAAATGTCCAACAATAATCAAACAATACATTTTAAACCTGTTTTTACAAATTCATCAATACGTTGAGCAGCCAGAGCAACCATTGTCAGGTAACCCCCCAAAACAGTTTGAAAATCGGTATGAGCAACAATAACAAATTTCATTACAAATGATTGAATCTTTATAAAGGCAATATCAATAGGGTGTATGTCCACCCTGAACCTGTATAACGGCACGACAACGCCTCGGCATACTTCTGGTAAGCCTGCGGAACGCAATTTGTGGCAACCTTGCCCATTCCTGCTGTAAAGCTAACGTAAGCTCCTGGCGGTTTGTCGGTAGTACAGGGCGTCTGGAAACAGCTTGCTGCAACATGTCCCAGGCATGTTCTATTGGATTTAAATCCGGAGAACAACTCGGCCAATCCATACGTTCAATTGTCTCTGTAGCAAGGTAGTCTGTCACTATACGTGCTCTGTGGGGATGAGCATTATCATCCATTAACACAAAGTCGTTGCCTATGCTCTGGTACACAGCAATCAGCGTACCGCTTTCCACGCATGCGCCCTACACGCCTACGACCGTCATGAAAGTCCACGCAGAGCCGTGACTCGTCTGTGAAAAGAACTGGTGTCCAATGACGCAGTTGCCAGTTTATGTGATTTTGAGCCCAATTGAGTCGTGCTACACGATGTCTTCTCCTCAAAATGGGACGAACAGCAGGTCGATGAGCCCAAAGGTTAGCAGCATGAAGTCTCTGTCTGAGAGTTTGTGGTGTTATGCGCACCTCACTTGCTGCATGAAAGTCGGTATTGAGTTGGACAGCACTCCGAAACCTGTGTCTACGAGCCATAAGTGACATATAGCGATCCTGGCGAGCGGTTGTGGACCTTGGACGACCTGATCTCGGTCTCTCAGAAACATTACCTGTCTGCCTAAAACGATTCCACAACCTTCAAATCACACTTTGGGACACATTAAAATGTCTAGAGACAGTTCTCTGCACTTGGCCAGCTTGAAGCATACCTACTGCCTTACCAGCTTCCAGAGCAGTTAAATGGCGCCTCATGGCTTTTAATGTCAATAATTGTTCACCTAAGAGTCGATTAGAGCAATAAATACCCACAATGAAATGAAAATCACAATTTTTCAATTTCAATATACACGTTGGCACTTTGATTTTGACCCTTTGCTTGTGTTTGGGCGAAAAAATCGTGCACTTATGACGTCAATATGAAACCAGGTAAATATATTGTGTTAACAACACATTGGAGAAACTATACATGTTAAAATTTGTCAAAATAATTATTTGGTTAATAAAAATTTTTGAGGTCAAAATTATGATCCTTAACTTATTTTGTCCAGTATATATGCAGTGTATGTATATTTTAAGATTGTGGGTATCGGGAAAATTGTATAATAGATAAAATGCCAGGATAAGAGTTATTGCCCCTAACAGGCATTTTATTGATAAAAATAATAAAATATAAACTTCCTGTATTAAATAGTTTACAAGTGGCAACATTCCATTATCACCAGCATATACAGCCTATCATTGGGTCAAATGCTGTCTAAAGTGTTCCATATGAATTGTTTGGCCGTTCTTGGCACACTGATTCTAACTGCGGATTTCTCCATTTACCTGATCAAGATAAAGGGCTCATGTCGGGTGTGACCGGTCGACAGAGGATGCTTACTCCTCCAAGGACCTGATCCCACCTATGGTATGTCCAGGGGTCCATGTGTGCCCATCTCTCTTATTTGTATTTTCTATAGGAATTACGAGACTGAATACTGTCCGTTACCAAAGCCTTTTCATGTAAACACTTTGTCTCCACATTGTACAAGTACTCGGGAACACAAATCATAGAGGTCATACTATATACCGTGGTGTAGGGTTGTACAAAAACACGGAGTCGATTGGATGTCAATTTTGCTTGCTTTAACTTGCTGTAATAACGAGTGGGAGGAATCTGATGGAGCTCACGGCCCCAGTAGATTCCTTGA